>CAOKZL010001271.1:0-385086 GCA_948472985.1 Iguana delicatissima | reverse complement strand
AGGCAATACGTTCTTGGTGTACAGAATATCTGGCAAAGTAAGGAGGCTGGAGAGGAGCACACGAAGCTAGCTTCAACTGAGCCACATCCCTGACTCATCTAGCAGAGCGTTTATAAGCACTGCCTGGCACCAAACCATCAGGTTTCAGACATGGATCTTTTCCAGACCTACCAAAAGACAATGAGAAATGAACACTGATTTCACTCAAGCACCAAATGGACACCTGGCTGTTCATCAGAGTCTTTGGGCCTCATTGGTTCATCTCAAATACAGTTTTTGAATTTTTTTATCTTTTAGAACTGTATTTAACCTGTTTATTATGTTTAATATGTTTTTAGTATACGGGTTGAGTATCCCTTATCCAAACTGCTTGGGACCAGAAGTGTTTCATGTTTTGTATTTTTTTGGGGGATGGGGGCATTTTAGAATATGTGTATTTGCATATATATAAAATACAGAACTGGACAGGAGATCTTTGGGGACCTTGCAAGCACGAATGCTGCTGCCGCTCCTTGGGTTCCTGCCGTTTCACAGATCCTCGCGGCCCTCTCCAGCCTTGTGTTCCGATTGTTCGCTACTTGTGTTGTGTATGAGACGTGAGGCTGGAGAGAGACTGTGGATCTGAGTGATGAATGAGCTGCAAGATTGCAGCTGCTGCCTCAAAGCTGGAAAGCGGTGGACAGTGGCAAAAAGTTTCATTTTTGGAGGTCTTCAGATTTTGTATTTCTGGATAAGGGATACTCAATCTGTACTTAAATTCAGAGGAGGAACAAGCAGCTAGTCTCAGCTTTGGCCATTTCTGCACGAGCCTGTTCTGGCACTATGATTCCACTTTCAACATCCTATGGAATCCTGGGGTTTGCAGTTTTGGGAGGGGCCACCTGGTCCCTCCCGAAACTGCAAACCCCAGGATTCCATAGGATGTTGAAAGTGGAATGATAGCGTTATAACAGGCTTGTGTGGAAATGGCCTTTGAGAGGAAGGAAAAGGTGACTCCATCATTTCTTTTCCCCTCATGGCCAAGGTCAGTCAGTTTTCCTCCTCTGAGTTGCCACCACCTCCTCCTCCTCCTCCCCTTCTCAGCCGTGGCCCCTTCCCAGGGCTTGGCAGCTGCTGGGGCAAGGGAAAGAAGCTGGGCTGCAGTGAAGCTTTAAGGCTCTTCCTGCTTAATGCAAGATCGCAGCTAAATGCGAGCTACACGCTTCTCACCTCTGAACTAAATGGACACTATATTTCAATCCTAGGGAGGGACTAATCTCAGTCACAGACCGAAGGGTCAGATCCCAAGGGCCTTTTAAAGACAACAACAGTGTTCTTTAAATAAGAACGTTCATTCTGAATATATGTCTTCTGTTCTAATATAGCTACTGGAGAGTAACCAATAACCAACCAACCTCAGAAGAAAATCAGTTTGCACCAGGCAGAGCCTGGCAAGTTCAGGCTTCTAAAATACACAAAAGCCCCAAGTAACACGTAACAACTCTAACCTGCATATACAACAGGAAGAAAAAGGGATGGGATGGGGAGAGAATACAGACATCTCTTTCCTGCCCTACCTAAACTTTGTACATGGGAATCAACAGGGGGAAGGGGAATGAAGCTGGCAGTTTTGTGCCTGTGTTAAAATTGCCCCACTGAAGAATGTATGGCTCTCATATCTGTGCCTAGACAGAAGTAGATCCTGCTTACCTTCAATGGAAATTATCTGCAAGCATGCAAAGCACAGGGAAGGTAGAAGTGTTCTGTTGCCATAACAGCAATGCATTAACAAATCATTTTATAAAAAGAGAAAATGAATGCCTTAATAATGACTTATAACTGAAAAATGAAAAGCACTTACATACTCCATCATATTGCTGGTTTCACATTTCCTTTTACTCAACTTCCAGTGCAAGCCAAGCTTAAAACAAGAAATAATATAATGTTTGGCATTATCTTAAGAGAGACATAATATGCACAATGCAGCTATGAGCCTATATGTTTCATCTGTCCACTTGGCATAATATAATTGATAAGGCTTCAATTTTGGGAGCTCACAGTCCTCTGTAAAGGTGAAATCCACCATGCAGCTAAGATCATATTTATAAAAAACAGATCCCTGGTTAGAGCTCCATAGAAACAACCTTTATTAGGTTCACTAAAATGTCACAAACGGGGTGAGCTTCTGAAATTCTCCAGCACTCTTCTTCAGACTAGATGGTACAATTTTTAGGAGAAGAGGGTAGAACTGAAAAAGGAGAAAAATCAGATTAGGTCAGATGCAGCTGTTGTCTTGGCAGGCAGGCAGGCAAGATGAAGAGTGCAGATTCATTGCAGCAGGGTCTCAGTTGACAGAAGTAATGACTGCTCTCATCCCCACAGATAAAAGGTTCGCTCCAACCCTTACCGAGACAGTCAACATGGTATAGGGGTTTGACTGTTCGACTAGAGGTCTGGAAATCCAGGGTTTGAATCCCAGCTAGGCCGTGGAAACCCAATGGGTGCCTTGGGCATGTCACACATGCTCAGCCCCAGAAGACTCCTGATGGGTTTTCCTTAGGGTTGCCGTATGTCAGAAACGTGAAGGCACACAATAACAAAAACAACACTCAATCCCCTACATTCTGTACCACCTGACCTAGTGAAGAGTTCTGGAGAACTTGAAAGCTCACTGCACTTGTGACATTTCTGTGATCCTAATAAAAGTATCCCATATTTATTGAGACCCTCCCATGCCTTGCTTCCCTCTTCTAGAGCTAGATTAGCACCTCAAAAGATGCAATGCTGCCAACACAGAGTTAATTCTGAGCGTCATGCTCCAGCCCAGCCTGCCCCAAGAGGGCGCTGGACTACAACCCTTTTCACCCAACGCCTGTGCCATTCCAGGAAGGGGCAAGCCTGAATTCTGTAGGGCGCTGAGCTGAGAAATGCCCTGTGAATAGACTCTGTTCTCCACTACAGGACAGCTAACGTGAACAGCAATGAGGGACCACGCTGGGAATTTCTAACTGAAGATCAACCGCTGATTTGTAGACTGTTCACATATGATTCCATATGCAGGGGAATGGCTGAGCTAACTAGATTTGCCTCTCTTCCATCACCTAGGATGATTTGCATACCTGACATAGCTAACTGGAAATACAGTTGACCTTCCATGTTTGTGGGTTTGATGTTCAAGGATTTTTTGCAAGTTTCTCCAACTCTTGCCCACTCCCCACCTCAGGTGCTTCTTTCTCAGGGGAACCTTCCCTCTCAGGCCCACAGCCCTTTAAAAACCCACCTCTGGCTTCCTTCCACCGGCTGCTGCCCGATCACCTAAGGACAGATCACAGCCTGATTTCTCAGCACCACAAACCCTCTCCCATTGCCCCCATGTACCCAAGGGAGGAGATGGGCAAGGGAGAGGAAGTACAGGGACACCGTGCCGGCTCACCCTCTTTCCTTCTCCATACACACACATTTCGACATTTGCAATTTTTCCACTTTTGCTGGGGCCCTCTTGTGTTTTCTAGACAGAGATTTGTTTTTTGTTTTAAATTCAGAGCTCCACACTACAGAACCACACCTGAAAATACTAACAGGATCTTAAAGGTCACACTGAAGAGTTTTGAATCTAGCGAGGTGTCTTTGATCAGTCTTTACAACTTGTTTACAGCAACTGCATTCGCTCAAAAGCTGAAAGGTAAAAAAAGACTCCCCGCTGTGGCTGAAGCAGCTCCTTACCTTATGATATAATCTGTTATTTTCCCATTCTAACAACTTCTGAATTGATCTTCTTGTCTAGGAAAGAAGGCCAGAATCATGTCAGAATAGAGACTCATGCAGCTATCCTAAATACGACCCACAGAACAGCTGCCTTCAGTCCCAGATTGGGAGAAAGGCAATATAGAAAGAAACAAAGAGACAAAAAGACTGGTCTGAGAGTAATTTAAAACTGATGCAGGCTTCCTGTGGTTTCTACTCAGGCAAAGAAAGATACAGGACAACACACACACAAAAAAAGAATCTTACACAGTCTTTCCTACTTTAGACATAGGATGGACTGCTTTCAATACTTAATACAAGTCTTGCAAGGGCCAGGGGTTTCTACTATATGTGTATGTGCCACATACAGACAGCTGTAGCTTATCTGATGGGTTAGGAACCAGAATGCTGTCAGAAATGGAATTGGTCCAAAGCAGAACCCAGTTTTTGATCAATTCTTGCCTTCTTCCTCGTAATTCCCTCATGCTTCCTACTGGAAGAAGGCAGAAAGAGAACTGACCCAAAGAGCAGACCCTGAATAGATGCTGGGCCGTGCTCAATCACGCAAAACACAGCAGGAACTGTTCCTCAATTGTGTCAACGGAAACTGCAGGCAGGCATGAAGAGGACATGAGCCGAAAGCTCCCCACAGACCTCCAGCTTAAGAAAAACAAGTCATGTCTCCCTCCCTCCCACATGAGTTTGTTTCTGTGTTCAGGTGTTTGTTTTGTAGAGTGAGCATTCAGTCATAGAGACTCCAGCTGAACTCCAAACTGTTACAGTCCCAAAGACATTTGGGAGCCCTTATCTAAGATGGACGGTGGGCGGGTGGGCAACTGGGTGGGGGCCAGAGGCCAATCTGATGAAGGGGGCCAGAGTCCTCAAAAGCTTCTGTAAACATCTCTTTCACAGATTTTTTTTTTTTATATAGGATAAGGTGAGCCAGACTTTTCTTGAGAGGAAGTTCTGCAATCGAGATGTAAATTCTTGGAACAGTGGAATAAGCAACAGGATCAATATTGATGATCTTGGATTCTGAATGGGCTACACAAGAGGAAGTGCTCTTTCAGATATCCTGATCCTTAACTGCTTAAGATTTTATGGATCATATGTCAGCACCTTGACTAGAACAAGGGAACAAATTGTATACCAGGACGGTTGGTTTAGGACTGATAAACACGGTTTTTAAAGAGTATATCAGACAATATTCTGGCTATCATATTCTGGCCCAGCTGTAACTTCTAAGGACTTTTCAAAAGCAGCTCCACTTGCATCAAGTTACAGTAGTGCAGGCTGTAAGCCTGAGGGCAGGAAACTGTTCTGTAGTTCTCTTTACTCGTAAAGAACTTTTTTCTTGTAGTTCTTTTACTTGTAAAACCTGTAAACAGTTTACCTGTAAACTGTTTTGCAGTTCTTTTACTGTACAAGTGATGGTGCTATCTATCTATCAACAAATGATGATGATGACGATGACAGAGTTACAAGACCCTTTGTTGTTTTCGCTGCAACAGATTAACAGGGGCCACTCCTGAACGGAACAAGTGAATGTTGAAACCCAGTGTCTATTTAAGCAGCTAGTTTTCTCCAGAAATTAAGGGGATGAGGAGTCTCAGGTAGCCGACCAGCCCTCTGCTGGCCTGGGTACTTACTCTTTTGGTAAGACAAACAGCTGGCCACAGGCTGCACCCCAACGTGCAACAGCAGCACAGACACCCACAAAGAAGCCATTTTACATTGATGGGCAGGTTCTTCCTTAAGCAGGCATTCACGCGGCTGATACTGGTCTTGAATTCTTCTGGGGCAACCTTAAAAGCAGAGGAGGAGAGAGAGGGTTATTGTCCAAAAAGACGGGCGCAGGCTGGTCTAGCAAGAAATTATACATCCAAGTGGGGATGCAGGAGACACTTTTATCCTGAAAACCTTTCATGCAACCCCTGCCCCCCCTCTGCACAGTGAGGAAATGTGGCAGTCCATGAGCAACAAGCAAACAGATAATAGCAGCCCTTAGCGTGAGAGCTTTAAGAACTTTGGAATCCGTCTGGTTTGAAAGGAGGGGGGGGCCCACTCAAACACAGCCAGACGACGCTCTAAAAGACCAGTCCCTTCCAGGCCCAGCACAGCACAAAAGGGACTGAGGGCGGAGGGAAGGATCATAATATTTTACAACAGGATGCAGGAGGGGGAATGAACAAGTAAAGACCAGCAGGCCTGCTGTCCTGCCTCCTTCTTTGGCCGTCAGGATCAGAGCCCTATCAATCACACCTTGGGCTGAATCACAATAGGAAGGGTTCGTTTTATGGCTTCCACTTCCCTGCATCACACACCCACTTCCCTCGCAGAAGTCCTCATTGTATTTTAAGCTCGGGACAGGAAGCTGGACTTTCCTCCTCAAGGAACCCTGATTGCTCCAGGTGACAGGAAAGCGGCCAGCCAGATTTAAGGCCTGCGGTAGCATGGGGGGGGGGGGAGAAAAAGACTTGCCCCAACATGTAGCTCTAGACAATGTGTTTGCAATCTCAAAAAATGGCAAGACGGCTCCCTGGTAAATTAACTAAATGAACAGAAAAGGAACAACTATTGTGGAAAAACTTTTAGAGATGTACTGAGCAAAAAGAACAATCTTAACGCCTTGCGTATTGGGTGAGGGGAGATAATATGGATTACTGGTGTTCTCTTTGGGCTTCTGCTGTTTGTTACTGTGAGAGATTTACAAAATTTCCACCCCACCGAAAGTCATAACAGGCCTCCATCATGTGTATTTCTCTGTCTAACCAAATGGAAACAAACAAATCTAACCAATCCACAAACCATTTTGCATCAGAGAGGATGACCCAAAACGCCGTTCATAATTCTACATTCAGGAACTTATTTCCTGCTCTCGGTACTTAAAACCAAAGATATAAACATAATTAAAAAGAGAAAAACAGCTCCCAGCCCTTGGAACACCGGGTCTACAAACAGCTGCTTTAATAAAACTTAAGGCACAATCTTAGTCACAGCTGTTGATATTGTGTGCCTTCAAGGTGTTTCCAATTTATGGTGAAGGTCAACCTATCACCGTGTTTTATCAGCAAGGTTTCGTTAGGAGTTTGATATCATACATCCCTTGGCTCTATTTATTTATTTTATTTCCTTAGCTAGTTTATTTATACCCACCTTTCTATCTGCATGGGATCCAAGTATAAATTAAAATACATAAACTTTCAACAAAATATACAAACATAGCTTAGGTAAACTAATCTTTGGCCAGACTTTTCTTATAAATGTTGTGATCCTTCTTGAGATTATTACAAACAGGCTTCCAAAATTTTCAGCCTTGCCTTCAAAAACACATCTCTCCATACTTTTCCTTTACTTTTTTCCTCAACACCTACTCTGAAACACAGGCTCTGGGAATTCCAGAACTTTTTCTCTGTTCCATGTCCTTTTGGTTGGTCCCTAACTGATTTAGTTCACTACTATTGATTCCAAATAAAATGAAAACAACTCTATAAAATACACAAATCACAACAGACAAGTGTCAGAAGTTGCAGAATGTAAAGACAACTTCAGAATAGACAAGAATGAAAAATCTGGGCACAAACAAGTCTGTTTGGACCTGAAGTGCGAAAGGCAATAAAGATTTTTTCAGCCATTCATGTCCAGGGAAGATATTCCACAAATAGGGAACCAGCACACACAAAAAAATTTGACCAAACCAAATCAGAATAGTTCAAAATGTAGTCCTGTTCTTCTTGGCAAGGGTTTCCTGAGTGGCAGAAAAAAAAAAAGACTATTGTTCTTTTGGGAAACAAATGCAGTGGCTAATTTAACCTGGAGAAGAGCAGAGAGTAGATAACTATGACAAAGCTATCAATCCACAGCATCTTTAGTTTTAAAAGGATCTTAAATGGCAAAGCTGGACAGACTGTTGACCTGGAGTCCTTTCATTCTTCAAAAGTATAGCACTCTGATTCCATTTCAACTGCCATGGCATCATCTTATGGAATTCTGGGGTTTCTAGTGTGGTACTAGAGCTCTCTGGCATGGAATACCACTAAATACCTCATGTAACTACAAATCCCAGGGGTCTGTAGGAAGGAAGCTTGCCAGTTAAAATAGAATCAGAGTGCTGCAACTGTGTAATGTGAAAGGAGCCCTGTACCTGAGAAAGCCCCTGCCGACAGAGAAGACAGAACTAGGAAAGATGGCCCTTGTGGAGGCCAACTTAATATACTCAGGCTATAAAACAGTTTGATACTTGGGGAGGAGCATTAATTCCTAAATTAAAACAGGAGGTACACATGTGCCTGCACCCAACAAAATGCACACATCTTTCTGGACTGCTTTCAAAATAAAAATAAAAATAAAAATGGGCAGGCATCTTTGTTGCAACTGTGGGGGTAACCTTAGTGTTTATTCCAGGCATCCTGCCTTCTTGTGTGTCCAGTCAGGGTTCAGGGACATGACTGTGCTCTTTGGGAGAAAGCGATTCTTAAGGAAATTATCATGGGCTGTGCAATGGGGAATTGTAGCTCCTCTTTATTCCCTCCTTTGGGATGATGTCACTGGCTTCACATAGCGAGACAGAGGGTGTTCAGCGCTGCAGAGCTCCTTTCTATCAGAGGCATAAACTGCTGAGCCTGTCAAGCAGACGTTAACTGCTTTGGTGACACTCTTCTCTATGCCAGCAGGCTCTTTGGGGATTACTGACTCACAGGCTTAATTCTAACAGCACACATCCCAGGTTAGCTGCCACACTAATTCAGCTTGATCCAATCACGTACGTTACGGATGCTGTCAGGCGCAACACCTTCTATGACAGGTGCAAGCCTACACTGGTCAGAAATCAGCAGTGTAGTACAGTGTATTTTAAACCAGTAAGATTGATTTTTACTAGGGGAAAACCTTAGAGGGCAGCCACTTCTCTGTTATTAAAAAATGTTGCAATGGAAGCAATTACTGAGTTTATCACAAGCATTTGATGCCATATCCAGCACAACAGAAAGAACACACAGGGATTACTGAACCAAAGAAAGGGCATAAATGCTCTAGATAACGTCATCACTCAGCAGAAGTGTGTAAAACATACAAGACACTGTGCACAGCTCAGTCCCTCGGGATGACATTTAACCAAGTGCCTCTGTATCAGAAAGGGGCAGCGAGAGAGAGCTTGGAGAATTCACAGATATGAGAGATGGGACAGGCAATAAGAAGTGAATTCTGGGAGGACTAAATGGATCTTGAGTACAGTAGCATCAAGCAACCAACTGACGTTGTTAATAAAATCCACTTCTAAACTCATTTTCTCGAATGGAGATTCAGTCAGAGACTGAATCCCAAAATGAAATGTTGGAACTCACCATGAACAGTCATTCTTGGATATGCAGAAAAGTAATCTACAATCATGTGATTGTGGATTGCTTCTGTGTAGCATCCAAAGAATACAGGTGTTAGAGATCAAATATATGATCTGAAGAACGGTTTTTTAAACTAAGACACACACAGCCATTTGAGAGAAAAGCATCTTTCCAATTCAAAATAGGTACAAACTCAACTTACCTTCCCTGTCAGAACAGAAGGAAATTCTGTGTCAAACTTGTTGCTCAAGCCAAACCTTAAAAATAAAGAAGAAAAAGTATTTCCACCCAACCTACATAGCACTTCCAGTTTTGCCTCTTATTTTTGAATGTACCATTAGAATGAACTGCTATTTTCCACATTAGTTTTCAAATGCATAGTTTAAGCAGCTTAAGGTAAAGCATTTCTTTTGACTGGGGGGCTGAAAAGCCATTATCAAGATACCAGAAACCATGTGTCTTCCCTCCGTCTCTCTTTATTACATCCTTAGGAGGCAATTAATTTTTCTCTAAGTGTAAAGAAGAATCATCAGTTTCCTCAGTTTTTTTCTCAAGCCTTCATCTTGGTGAACACTGCACAGAATAAGACTATGGACTATGAAATTCATGGGGTCGCCATAAGTTGACAGGCAACTCAAAGGCATGCATGCACACACACGTACTTTGCCCACCTTTGTCCTACATCATCAGCAGCTAACTCAGGCAAGCCAGTCACTTACGTCAACCATTTCTATGGTCCCTGAAGCTTGCCTGGAAACCTGCCTCCATGCTAAACCTGGCCTGACAAATAAAACTTATTAATTTTAAAACGGAGTAGGCTAACCCACCATGCAACTGCATCCAAAAGACACAGGCATCATCTCAGAAGCATATACTAAAAATAAACCTATGAAAATGTTTACTGGTGCTCTGATGTATAATTGAGCACTCCACTAATCAGGACATCTACACATTGTTAATGTCAGTGCCAGTCTTATCTATAGCCAATACTATATTGAGCATTGCCTAAATAAGCAGGTAATGATTCATCAGTGGACAGTTAGGTAAAATATTTAAATTGATTATTTGCACACTAGCTAATTTCTTTGCCAAAGGAATCTGTTTTCTCACTTCAAAATCTACATTAGAAAAAATCTTACCACGTACAAAATTTGATTTAGAAACACGTCCCAAAGGCATGAGTTTCCAGTTGCATTTTCTGATTTAATATGTTTGCTTGATGAACATTCTGATATGTGATGCATGCAGATTACTACTAGCTCTTTTAAAGCCAAGAACCATGCTTTAGTCGCTGAGAAAAAAATGGGAGCCATGTCTACTGAAGTACACCCTCCTGTAGCCTTATTTTCTTTCTCAGACAATTTGTTCTCTCAATTTCCCCTTCAAACTGCTAGTAAGCCTTTGTGGAAGGACCACAGCTCAGCAGGAGAACACCTGCTTTGCCTGCCAGGTCAGGCCAGGAAGGAAACCACGGAGAAAAGCAATTATGAGGCAAAGGCAGGAGACGAGACAACAGCTTAAGAGCGGATAGGGCTCCTGATAATTTCTTCAAAATATTTTACACAACACAGTATTCCATCTGTATTTTAACCAGTCATATAGTTTTCTCCAAACCTTGACACAAGAATTACAAGCAATGTCAGCCCACTACCCACAAAAGGGTAATAATCAAAAATCCACTAAAATGATGATTCTCAATCATTCTGCTATTTGGGACTTCAGCTCCCAGAATTTCTGACCACTGGCCATGCTGACTTTGAGTTTTGGGAGCTGAAGGCTGAAACATGTAGAGGACCAAAGATTGACAAGTGCTGCACTCCCACACAGAAAGTACTGAGAACGCTTTGGAGTTCTCTAGAACGCTTCTCTAAGCCCATAAAAGATATTGTGTGAATGTGTCCTCAAGTTGCCTGCCGGCTTATGCTGACCCCCTGAATTTCATAGGGTTTTCTTAGGCAAGGAATGCTCAGAGGTGGTTTTGCCAGCTCCTTCCTCTGAAATACAGCCTACAGCACCTGCTATTTGTTGGTGGTCTTCTACCCAATTACTAACCAGGGCTGATCCTGCTTAGCTTCCAATATCAGATGGGATATAGTGCCTTTAGGCTATTGAGGCGTATAAAAGATATTACCCTCCAGTAATTTGGGGATTTTTTTTCTTAACTAAACAATATGATTTCTGTGTACCAAATGTTGTTTTGCAATGAGATCTTAAAATTGGAAGAAGATGATTTTCTCCTGGGAAACTGTGATTCTTACTTTGCATCAATCACCTTTTACGACGTTGCCTCTAGATCTGAAGAATTGTGGTTAACCTTTAGAGCTGTGAACGGCTGACAGACAGGTTATCTGAATGACTGTACTCACATGAACCCACCAGCAGGCTAAGATCAACATAAGAGGATGTGATCTCTCACTTCTCATTAGTGAAATTCAGAGAGAGACGGCATTCCTGGTGGTACCTCCACAGCTGTGGAACTCCCTTCTCAAGGAACATCACAATTCTTCATTTCCCTACTTCGGACGGGCCTTGATACTTTCTCATTCTAATTATATGGAAGCTCTTCATATATTTTGTCCTGATGTGCTATTGGATTGATATTGCAATTATGCTATTCTTCTGCCATTTTAACCAATCTTGGCCAGCTGCTTACTATACAACACAACTATACAACTACAGAACACCACAATGCAAGGATATTGACAAGCTGCAACATGTCCAGAGGAGGGCAACCATGGTAGAAGGCCTGGAAACCATGAAGCCCTATGAGAAGCAGCTTAGGGAGCCAGTTGTGTTTAGCCTGGAGAAGAGACGGTTTGATATAATAGCCATGTTTAAATATTTGAAGGGATGCCATACGGAGGACGGAGCAAGCTTCTTTTCTGCTGCTCCAGAGATTAGGACACAGAGCGATGGCTTCACACTTCAGGAAAAGAAATTCCGTCTGAACATTACAATGAATTTCCTGATGGTAAGAGCAGTTCAACAGTGGAATGCACTGCCTGGGAGTGTGGTGGAGTCTCCTTCTTTGGAGGTTTTTAAACAGAGGCTGGATGGCCATCTGTCAAGAGTACTTTGTGTATTTTTTGCACTGCAGGGAGTTGGACTGGATAGCCCTGTGGCCTCTTCCAACTCTATTATTCTAGATGCAATGGCCCACCTCTTATCTAAGCTTGTTTTCTGGTAATGTGGCAGGGCATGACAAAAATATCCGTTGTATAATGAAATCCATAATTAGGATATGCTCAAAAATTGATGCCAAGAGAACCTTTTTCTACCCCTCTCGCTCCCTTGAACTACACAAACATACTGGTGAATTATTATCCTCTGGAAAAATGAAAATGAGGCCATGGGGTCATGCTAGAAAGTACACCAGAACGGTTGGCAGATTAAGTACAGAGGTAACATGTTTATGCTAGGGAAGTGAAAGACAAAACCCCACCCTAAAATGCATGACTCAAAACAGGTCTCCAGATTAATGTTTTTGTTGATCGCTGTAACCTATTCTAATGCAGGCCAAACATTCTGGTGGTGTTTACATTTTACTACATCAACCTAATTTTTGTTTACACTGTGGAAAAGGTTAAAAAAAAAACATGAAGCTATGCTAGAAGTCTTTGAAGTACAGGTATACCTTAGTTAACAAAGGAAATGGGCATTCCTTCTCTAACAGAAAATTGGATACCAGAGGCAGAAAAAAGGATGGGCTCCTAAACCACAAAAAAGAAGAGCAGTCTTATTCCAGCAAACATTTTATTCAGTTATAGTAGGACTGGCTAGAGGAGAATCCCACTCTTTCCCAACTTAACATTTATTGCAGTGTTGACTGCAGACACACTGCTGCAAACCAACAGCAACAATCTGTGCTTCTCCAGCCCTCCTTCCCCATTCTCCCAATGCCGATTCTGCTAAAAACAAAATTCCAGCTGGACAGAGGATGAGGAAGAAAGAGGATGGGTGCGGATGGGCATCAAAAGGCTTTGAAAAAAAGAGCTTCACCATTAGAAGCTTTTGTTGTTATGTGCCTCCCAGTTATTTTCAACTTATGCGAACCCTAAGATGAACCTATGATGGAGTTTTCTGGGGCTGAGAGCGTGTGATGTGTCTAAATTCACCCAGTGTGTTTCCATGGCCAAGTGGGGAATCAAAACCTCGTCTGCACGGTCATTGTCCAATGCTCAAACACCTATAAGATGCTGGCTCTTGGCCATGCTTAAATATTTGCTGTTGTTGTTGTGTGTCTTCAACTTCTGGTGATCCGAAGGTGGATTTACCATGGAGTTTTCTGGGGCTGAGAGTCTGTGATGTGCCCAAAGGTCACCCAATGAGTTTCCATGGCCGAGCGGGGAACTGGACCCTGGTCTCCAGAATCACAGTCCAATACTGACTATACCACACTGGCATCAGGAAGTGACACAATGTCACTTCCTGTCATCATTTTGAGAAGGGCTGCAGTGGAAAACAAACATATTTGGGCTTGCCTGGAAAGGGGGGGCTGGGGAGAAAAAGTGACCTCTGGCCCCCACATTGTTGGCCACCACTGCCCTAAACTTACTGTCTGAATGGTCAGATTATTATTTCAATCAGTGTATCTCAGTTAAGAGGAGGATTATGCAGGACTGCTGAGTGAGACCAAAGGATTGATCAAACGGTAGTCCGAGAGGTTTCTGAAAACTACCAAAAAGGGCCTTCTGCAGAGCTTGCAAAAAGTACTTTTTTTTCTTGGACAGCGGCCATGCTAGCTGGGAGATTCTGGAAGTCATAGGCCAAAAAAGTAAATTTCCCAAGATTTGGCCTCTTGTGCTATTGTTGCTTGCAGCATCCAGTGTGCTGCCTTAAGCTATTAGAGAAAGCAGCTATTGATAAGGCATCTCCTGTTCCACCGCTTTGGCTCATCTCCCATTCTCCGTACCTCTTTAGATCTCCTACCTCAATTGTGGCCATGACCACATCCTGTGGTAGGAAATTTCACAAGTTAATTGTTTACTGAATGAAGAACTATTTCCTTCTGTATCTTGCAAGAGCTGGCTGAATGAGAAGAAATAAAATTCCATGCAACAGCGCCACAAATATGCAGGCTGATTCTGAAAGGGTTTAAATGCAAACAGGCAATTTGATAAAAACAGAGAGTTAAGAAAAGGGAGGACAGGAAAAAAATATGAGTGATCCCAATCAAGAAGTTCTCCTTAGCATCTCTGCAAAAGATGCAAGGTATTTTGTGCAAAAAAACAAAACAAAAAAAAAGCTTAAAATCCATGAGATAGTCATAGTAATATCATATATGAGTTTATAATGGTATCATATCTTGTATGACCACTATTTCCAAGAAGGTTGGCAGTTAAAATGTGATCAAAAGGGTAAATTATACATATTAGATTTTTTTTTAAGTTAAAGGGAGATGAGTACAATCCTAAACATATAATTTGAAAGTCTGTAACCTGAGTTTGTTTGCAAGCAAACAGAACAAATACAATTATTTACAAAGCACAAGTTTGAATGTATGTAACAAAAATGTAAAATGACAAACAACAATCTTAAAGTTTAAAAGCTTACATTTGTTAAAGATTAGAGTGAAATTACTAATTATTTTAAAATCAAAGGAAAGATGAAAAGTTGTATCAGGGAAAAGGCAACTTCTATTAAATTATTAAAACATTTGCTGCATATGAGTGTAATACAGACAATATATTACAATGGACAATGATTAAGAATTTTAGGAAACATGTTTCATGGTTAGAAGTTAAAAACAACATTTAGGGAATGTTAATGGTTTCCTTTCATTATGAAATAAGGAATTTTAAAACAGATACAGACTAGCATACTTCTCCTGTGACTGCACTTTTAAAAATTATCAGCAATATCCTAGACTCACAATTTAGATTCTGATTTTACAGCATAACTTCTGAACTCTTACTACTTCAGTACCTCCCTCATCTATATTTACTAAAGTTCATACTGTTGAGAATAAACTTCTGTCTTCTGCCCTGAGTCATTTCAAACTTGTTTTTGGTTAATTTTTAAAAATATAGGTTGTTTTTCATAAATGCCTGCAGTCTGCATTAAAGCAAAATGAACAATGTCCTTGCCAATGAAATGAAAGATTTGCTGGGTTTGCCAAGTCAAATAAGAGACAGGGCTCCTTTAGCTTTAATAGGCTGTAAAAAAAGGGAATTTCAGCAGGTGCGGCATGCCAAACCACACCTGCAGAAACGCCCTTTTCTACATAACTGTTAAAGGTACAGCAGCCCTGACCCTCACCTCACTTGGGAACCCGAAGAAATACACACAGTTGTGCTTCTGCTTTACAGTTAGGGCTCAACTGGCTTGAATAAGAGCCGAAGTGGGGAAAACAACCAGGATGGACAGGTCAAGTCTGCATTACAGACCTCCAGCGTAAACCTAGAGAAGGATTTCCTCTCATCCATCTAGCACCGTCCCTTTGCAAGCCCTGCAGGCCTCAAATCAACGTTCCCTTTTATTCGCCCCAACAAGGTTTTAGATTGCTCTCTTCCAAGAAGGTATACAATTAAAGGCTCTTTTCCCATCGCAGCTCAGCAATTACAACGGGGTGCGGGAGGACAAGTCATTTGCTGAACAAACAGGACTTAGACACACCAAATGATAGCTAAGTGTACCTGATTTAGCTCAGCTATGGTGTACTGTACAAATACAGTACTTAATGAAGACTTGGGCCATTTCTGCACTACGCTGTTATAGTAGTGCAAACTGTAAACCCCAGGATTCCATAGGATGTTGAAAGTGGAATAATCGCACTGTAACAGCGTAGTGCGGAAATGGCCTTGGACTTTGCATCATATGCCAGCAACAACATCTCTGTAGCTGTTTCGGAAAGCAGCGAAGAGGCATTCTGCGCCCACCTGAACCTACAATCCTTCTCTTCCTAAATAACCTAAATGGGACTCTTGTCCAGAGCTTAGGAACGTTATTTTTTCAAAAAACGATCAGAGTTCCTCAGAATGCTACTTCAGAATACAAGTGAGAGTCATACAAGGTTAGTCCTCCATGCAAATGTATTCCTTGTACACCAACAGCTTGCCAAAGTGCAGAGATAGTTGTTTTTGGGATGACAACTCCCAGAATTCTCAGCCAGCGTGGCCCCCTGACCAGCTGACTGCAGAGTTCTGGGAGCTGCAGTTCAAAGAAGTATTGCTTCCAAGCCTGCCTTTGGTCCACCACTTATGTCCACCTCACCTCTGTTCTGCACGGATGCATAAACCACATGTACTATGTTCTGTATATATGAAAAACTGAAAGTCACATTCTGGCGTGAAAAGTCCTTTTCCCCAAGAACTAGAAGGGAGCAAAACAAATTAGAGCCGGGCTACATTTCCTGCACAGACGTCCCAGTCCTGAAGAGAGAGATTCTTGGAAAAAGCCCTCTGCAAATGCTCAGGAACACTCCTGAAAGTCACACGAACTCGGTACTTTTGAAAAAAAGGGGGGAAAGGGCCGCAAAATAACAGTAACAAACGATCCTGGGAATGCTTCTCCTTTGCGTTAAGGTCCTGAGAGACGGGAGAGAGTTGCAGGCGCTTGACACTCTGCACGGGCTCAGAGGTACTCTTGCTCCCAGATAAACAAACTCAAGAGCCTTGGGATGAAAGGCAGAGGCTGAGACCCTCCCCAAAGGCTGCCAGGACCCCCCATCACACCCCCTCCCCCAAGACCCCCTCCTCCCCCTCCCCGCCCCCCGCCGCCCTTCCTCCTCCTCCTCCTCCCCCTCTCCCTGCCCAGGTCTTCCTTGCTCCTGTCCTTACACAGTGATATGCCCGGCGCCCCTCACGGCCACGGGTTCAGGCGCGTCCCGGGGCCAAGGCAGCTCCTGACTCGTCCTCACCACAGTCTCGGGCGCCTCGGGCTCCTCTTCCTCCTCCTCCTCCTCCTCCTCCAGCTCGTAGATGGTGTCAAAGTCCGCCATGTTGGGGAGCAGGACGCTCATCGCCAACCCCCCTCCCCTCCCTTCCCCGTCCCCGCCGCGCGCATGCGCGACGCGCCCGGGGAAGGAGCGCGGGCGGGGGCGCGCGCGCCAGAAAGACGCGCGAGCGGTCGTGGCGGCGCATGCGCCGGGCGGGGGGCGGCCGGCGAGGCGGCTCGGGCAGGCGTCGCGTCTTCGCTCTCTCTCGATGTGGAAGCACCACTAGGCGCTACTGTTGAGGTGGCCGTTGTGGAGAGAAGGGAAAAAAAATACCGGAGAGGTCTCTCCCGTGTCGAAAGAGGGAATGAGAACGAGCCGACGCGGAAATCCTGCGCCGTCGTCGGAGGGAGAGGAGCCCCCGCCGGCCCTCCTCGTTCTGAAGGGTTGTCCGAGGCCCTTTCCGCGCTACACGCTTAGAGCGCGATGATTCCGCCGCCGGCCTCCCGTGGAATCCGGCCGGCCCCGCCGGAAACCCAGGCCATTTCCGCGCTACAGTGCTAAAGTGCCGCTCTTCCACTGTCAACCTCCCGTTGAATTCTGGGGTTTGTAGTTTAGGGAAGGGCACTGCAGCGTCTCAGCGGGAGCGCTCTCGGGTCTCAGTAAACTACAAACCCCAGAATTCCACAGGGCGTTGAAAGTGGAATAGCAGCAGTTCAACGCTGCAGTGTGGAAATGGCCCCAGGATTCCATAGGAGGTCGAAAGTGCAGTCATCGCGCTGTGAGCCTGTAGTGCGGAAATGGCGTTGTTTTAGCAAGCTTGTATTTGTTTAAAACCACGGTTCCTACAAACAAGCAATCTGCTAAAGTGAAAGGGCGTGTTGGCTTGCTGCGCCTAGCGCTGTTTAATTTAGAAAAAAGTAGCAAATGAATAGTCAGAAATATTAACCTGATCTGGTACAGTTTGCTATGATGCCCGAAATGTACTTGTTGAATATAACAGATATAGTTGATGGAACTAATATCAAGAAATATTGGAGAATATTATTATATGTGATAACTTCAGCACGCACTGAATATGCAAAGGTATGGAAATCACAGCAAATACCTACAATAGGACAATGGTGGGGAACTTTTATTGAAAATAAAACTGCTGATATGGTCTCTCAAAGACTGAAAGGGAAATCAGATGACGAAATTCAGAAAGAATGGCAAATTGTGGGTAGTTGCTGGGTGACGTGTGATAGAAGTCTGTAATTCATAGTACTATGTGTTTAAAAGATTGAGATGATTGCGGTTGTTATCATGAAGCTGGTAAATGGTGAATGTAATACAAGTTCTAACGTTTGATGTAGCAGTAAAGTGCAGTACAATGATAAAGCTAGGATATGAGGTACTGAAAATGAAATCAGATCAGATTGGAAGTATCAATAATATGTCAGCAGAAATAACGACAATTAAGTGTTTTATTTGTGAATGTTTAATAAAATGATTATAAAAAAAAGAAATATTAATCTGATCTGGTTTATAGGCAAGAGAGAAATGTAAATTAAAGTGTGGTTGTGTATGTGTGTGTCTGAGTAAGCCAGGATGTGTGTGTGTGTGTGTCACATTCATAGTATTTTGTAGAATATTGCTTTTATAGTGAGAAAGAAATATGTCTTACGTAAATAGTGAACCAATATGAACTTAATTCCAAAACAAAGCAGCTTGGTTGCAAATAATCTAAACATCTTAAAGAATATTATTATTTTTAAAAAAGAGAATGATTCAGCCCATGTAGAGTCCCTTTGATCTTAACAGGAGACATTCAAACAGTTGGTCGGCTCTGCTACTGAAATCAACGGGATTTAAGAATGTTTAACTTTGCCTGGGACATACCACAGATCGGTAGATTTTTTTCTATTATTGTTACAGGAAGCTTTTTTCCAACCCTTTTGGACTCTGCTAATTTTAAAGTGTTTTAAAGTTTGCAAAATTCATTGTTTTCACCTTCAAAACCAATGTGCAGAATTTTGGTAGTTAATCCCACCTAAAGTAGACCCGTTGATCTCATTGTTGAATGGTGAGCTGGACTGAACAATGGAATTCAGGCCTATGTCTTAATTAAAAAAAGAAAATATATACTATACTGCATTGATGCACAGGTGTTATTTTTGGACCATCTGTCTCCAGTGTTGTGATCTGGTAGTAGGGAGGTTGTAAGTAATTTCACCCATTGCATGTAGTGGTTTGATGTTGGCTAGCAATCTGTTAGGCCAGGGTTCAAATCAGACGTGGAAACCCACTGGGTGACCTTGGGCAAGTCACATTTTCTCAACCTCAGAGGAAGGCAAATGCAAAACCCTTTCTGAACAAATCTTGCCATAGGGTTGCTGTAAGTCAGAAATGGCTTAAAGGCCCATAAGAACAACCATGGTTTTGCAGCAGATTCATATTCAGATCTGGAATATGAAAATGGTCTTGTAAGTTGGGTAGCTCAAGTCCTTGTGTTAATTTCTTTTGATCCATGAAATTAAAGACATGCCCTGGGACAGTTAACATCGCTTACGATAAATGATTAACCTCTCTTTTTCATATTAATAGCGAGCTCCTTATAGAGCTTATTTGTTCCTTGATCACTTTCCAGGGTGCCTTTGGGTTCTTAAATAAGCCTTCTGATCTTCCCAGGTTGTTTTTGATGTGAATGTTTTAGAACAAACTGGAGGACAAAGGCTCCTTTAAAGTGGTTCCCTAAACTCCATTGAGGTGTTAAGATGGAGCACACGCCACACAAAAGAACAACCAGCTCTTATTGAATCCTCCTTTCACATTCAGGAGCACAAACCAATTGGTTTGGAATTTACAAGCCCTAAACAAATGTCCACTTCTCTTTCATCTCTTGGAGAACAAGTAGAAAGAGAGAGGGAGACCTGTGAGTCTTTTCCTGGGTTTTATAAAATTTCAGGGTAAAACCCAGTTAAACTGGATCCAGATAGTGACTTTAACTGACATACTTCAAAATAAACCCCTAAACATGCTTTTCTTAAATGTTCATGTTATTTATTTATGAAGTGAAGTGTATAATGAGCAGCCCAGTTGTTTGAATGTTTGCTTGGATATATTTCCCCAGAGTAAATAGGCATAGAATTGCAGTTTGGGTTCATTTGTATGCCCGGTTACTTTGGGAATAAAGATGAAAAATTTCTGGAAATTGTGAAGCCAAAGCCGTTGGATTTGGAATTTTTCAGGAAAAAACCCTGCAGAGTAAGTTTGCCTTTAAAAAAAAAAAAAATAGAAACACAGGTATTTCAAAAAACAACACTAAGGCAGTGTTTTTAAAGCTTTTAAGTTAAACTTAAAGCTTTTAAATTCTCTTTAAATTCATCAAGCATGATGGCATCTAAATGTAGGGATGAGGAAGATACAAGAAGCCCAAAGTATTGAAATCATAGCTAGGAAAAGTGAAGACTCACTAAGTGCTAATTTTGCTTCATAAAATTTTTGTCTAATGCCTTATTTCATGGGCTATCACTTTGCTCCTCCTGATGGATGCCTGAAAAACCCAAGGGTTTCTTAGACTGGGCCTTGCTGAGAGTTCTTCCACACATTGACCAGTTTATTTCACACTTTCATGAAAACAGGGGCAGATGAGAAGCAAGAGGAATTTGTTGTTACAGGCAGAAGCCTTGTTGCGGTAATTAAGTAATTATTTAATTATTTTACGCAATGGTAACTAACAAGAGAAACTATAGACCTTTGGCAAAAGGGCAGTTGCTAAACTAATTCTGGTTAAAATGATTGAACCACTGGAAGCAGGCTAAGTCCAGCTTTCATGACCACACATAGAATTAGGAATTACTACTTGGATCTGCTACCTCATTTTGTACTCTTAGTCACTGTGTCATCTTGTGGCATTTGGCCACAATCCAGCCAAGGGTCTCCTTGGCTGCCTCCTTCCAAATTGCATTTTATTCAAATGGAGGGCTGACCTTCCCCACCTATCCTCTGGCTCTGCTGCTCCCTTTTCTTTGCAATTTTTGAAAAACCCTAGGTGATGTCTGGCTTAGTGCTGAGCTACTTGTAGGAGAATGAGCTTGCAAAAGAGGTGTGAAGTATTATAAGGTCTTTGCCTTTTCTGCTGAACAATCTTTTACACCTCAGCACCATTCAGTCTAACACATCCTTATGAAATCCAGGACAGGGCATGAGAGAGGTGTGGAGCAAGATGCATTCCCTATCAAATGTATCTTGCAGAGGAGGATTCAAAATCTAGCCAAAGAAGGCTCACTCATTTTCGTTCTTTCTGTGCAGCTTCTAATGTCCTCAGATAATGAACAGACACTGGAATTAACGTTTATGGGTTACATAAGACTTTTGTTGTTTTTGTGTGCTTTCAAGTCATTTTGTACTTGGGGTGACTCTTAGGTGAACCTATCACAATATTTTCTTGGCCAGATTTGTTTTGGGGGGATTGTTTGCCATTGCTTCCCTCTGAAGCTGAGAGGGTGTGACTTGACCAAGGTCCCCCAGTCCCCACCAGTCCCCCAGTGGGTTTCCATGGTCAAACAGGAATTGGAACCATGGTCTTTTGGAGTCCTAGACTAGCACTCAAAATTCCTACAATGTATTGGGTGTCAGTTGTGTACATTCATGCCAGTCTTGATGTATGCTGACCTTCTCTGAGGTTCTTTTCTTGGCAAGGTTTATTATTCCAAGGAGCCTTCCTCTGAGGCTGAGAGAATATGACTTGCCCAAGGTCCCCTGGGATGTGGGGGGGGGGTCCATGGCTGTCTGGGGATTCAAAAGCTGGTTTCCCAGAGCCTCAATCCGATGCTCAAACTACAACTTCTTGCCATCTCTTTTTATTTCTTCAGAGGATGTTTGCCATTGGCTTCATCTGAGGCTGAGAGAGTGTGACTTGCCCAAGGTCATCTGATGGGTTTCCATGACTGAGCAGGAATTTGAATGCTGGTCTCCCAGAGTCCTAGTCCAACACTCAAAATCACTACATCACTGGCTCTCTTAAATGACTGATATGTGTTGTGAAATCAGTCAGATATCGCAGGGTCCAGGTCTGACTACTTCAGCACTTTATGTGCAACAGAGAGAGGGAGAAAAAAAGCATGTAGCAAGAATGCTGTGCTAGAAATCTTTTTTTTTTTTCCCCTCTAACGATCCTGCTAAATTTCTACTTACAGCTTGGGTCAGAGGGTCGTTCAAGCACAAGAGAGCATTCAGAATTGGCATGTGTGAAGCCAGCCTTGCATATAAGGCAGCCTTCCAGATGTAGACTGCACCTCCCAGCATTCCTCAGCATTGGCTGTGTCAGCTTGGGCTGCTGGGACTTGCAGTCCAATAGCATCTGGAGGATGGCCCAATTCCCTCTGCAGAATTAATGAGAAGTCTCCAGACTCTCAGGTTTTTCCATGGCCAAAGAGCTATTTGAGCCCTTGTCTGCTGGAGTGTGAGTTCAGCACTCAAACCTCTGTGGCATGTCAGCCCCTGAGGATTTGACAGAATCATACAGAACTATCTGTGATACAGGAAAAGTAGCAAGGGAGACAGTTTTCTCTTTCCTTGCATGACAGTGTGGTGGGAAATCCAGGACTGATAAAAGGACGTACTTCTGCAAGAAGCAAAGGTTAAAACTATGGAATTCACTGCTGCAAGATGTGCTGATGCCTGCTAGTTTGGGCAGCTTTAAAAGGGGCTGTGACGAGTTCATGTTAGTTAAGTCCGTCAGTAGATATTTGTCGTGCCTCTGAATATCAGTTCTTGGGAAACATGAAAGAAAAGTTGTTTCATGTTTTGTTTGTGGGTTTCTCCCAGGCATCTGGTGAGCCACTGAGTGAACAGAATGCTGAATTAGGTAGGTCTTTGCTATGATCATGGCAAGGCTGTTCCCAAGTTCTTAACCCTGGTCATTTCCTTCCTGCATGATTTCTCTGGCTCCTAATTCTGGGGCTCTGTATAAGATAACCATATATTATTTATCTCTTGCACTTTGTTGTTTTATCTGTTAAACAAAAGATAAACTTCCTTTCCTGTGCTGCCTATACTTTTATCTCAGTTCTCTTTAGATCTGTTTTTGGTCTTTGCTCCTAAAAGGTTGCCTTCATCCTGATTAAATCATGTTCTGCCTACACTGACTGGACCGACAGACTTGATAGAGGCTAGCAAAAGACATTTTAGATAAGGTGCTTGGTTGAAATAGCGATTTTCAGCTCCGCATTGGCTGCTTGGTAAGATTGCTATGAGATAGAGGTGAATTTAAAGAGCTGCTCTTGTAAACATTCCTCCTAATGTTCTAAACTTGCGGAAGGACACAACACAAAGGTTAGAATATGTAAAGAAAAGGTCCAACAGACTATTTGCTAGTTTTGCCCCAAACCCTAACTATTTAGATGTAGATGTGGAGTCTTTCAGCAGCTGAGCAACACATTCCTTGAACTACATTCTGTTGTTAGTCTTGAATCAATGGGGTTTACCTAGGGCTTCATTCAGCATTCAAGAATTGACTGAATGGGTCATCTTTAGTTGAAACTAACTAACAGAATGCCAGCTGTTGAGTGTTTATTGTGGGATAAGCTTTTGAGGAAGTGTAGGGGAAGCTGATGGCCACCAGGACTAACAGGGCCTGCTAGATCATAGAAGATGAAGCCACAATCGCCCCTGTGCTCATTTACCTTGGGATCAGCCCTGCGGAACAAGAGTCATATTGGTCTATTGGACTGAGTACTGGAGAAGGACTCTGGGAGACCAAGATTCAAATCCCTGCTCACCGTGGATGGATGAGTGGGGATTTGGGTGACCTTGAGGCAGTCATGTGCTCTCAGCCTCATTGAAAGGTCATGATAAACCTCCTTGGAAATGCCAAGAAAGCCCTGTTTTTAAGAGCCAGTGTAGTGTAGTAGCTTGACTGATGGACAAGAACTCCAGGAGACCAGAGTTCAAGTCCCTGCTGATGCAGGGAAACCCACTGGGTGGCCTTGGGCCAGTCCCACTCTCTCAGCCTCAGAGGAAGACAATGGCAAACTTCCTCTGGATGGATCTTGCTGAGAAAACCCTGTGATAGGTTCACCTTGGAGTCACCATAGGTTGGAAACTAGTTGAAGACACACAATAGCAGCAAGTCCTTCTGAACTCAGGTGGAGGCATGCACTGTGAATCGTTCTCTTACATTTTTTCATCATGCAGTCTTTGGTTTGTACATTTTCAGTTCCTACTGATGTGCACAATTTAGGTGAAAACACCTCTATATAGCCTTTCAAACTTCAGTGCAAAATCTGGGCTTACTTCACTTACACTCATAAATTGTAGCTGTGTGTCTTCAAGTCATTTCTGACCTATGGGAACCCTAAAGTGAACCTGTCATAGGGTTTTCTTGGGGCCAAGAGTGTGTGATGTGCCCAGCGTTACCCAGTGGGTTTGGGTTTCCATGCCTGAGTGGGAAATGGAACCCTAGTCTCTATCGTCATGGTCCAGTGCTCAAATCCCTACACCATGGTCGTAGGGCCAACAAATGTCATCCATTACAGAACTTCCGTAATAGATGTGCATAGTTAGCTGAGGCAAACACAGTGATGTACTGAGTGTGGGCTAGAAACTGAGAAGAGAGCTAGCTCTTTTCTTTACCCTCGATAGCCCCACATTGACTGAGGGGTTCCTGTGTTTATCTGTGCTTATACGATTCTGGGGGACATGGCAGTGCAAGCCTTCCCTATTGACTCTTCCTGTTATAAAAATGGCACTCATTTTGTGATGGCTTTGTGCCTATATGTTATCTCTGACTCTCTGAAAACTGACTCAAAAAGACAAACAGAATGTTTTTCTTTTTAAAAAGGTGTAAGCTACGTGTTTCTGTTCTTTTGATTTGTCTGCTTTTGATTTTTTTTTTTAAAGGAACGTAGAAATGACCAGATCACACTCCATTTGTTGGCAGATGATAGCTGGGAAGGGTTTGCTTTGTTGGCTCCAGATGCCCAGCCATAAACTGTTGTTAGGAGAGGACTGAGGAATGCATCTGGTTCCTTGGCATTTAAACTGTCTAAATAGATAGTGATAAACCAGTAAGGTTTTGGGTCAAGAGATAGCCTCTAAACAGTGGCCAAACCAGAGTCTACCCAAGCTAAAATATCTGGGGAGGGGGGCTTTCTTCCCTCAGTCCCACCACCATCATGGGCATATTTGGTGAGGATATGGGAGACACAGCCTTTTGGGTGGGTGCTCACAAGTTGTGGAACTCCTTTCTTCAGGGGGTCCATCCACTTGACGCCCTCCCTCCTTTCTTTCCACTGGCAGGTAAAGACCTTTTTTTTCAGAGAGGCATTTGGTTTTTAATACACTGTAGCAGGTGGAGTTAAAATGCACTTTAGCATGTTTTTAAAGTAAAAATCAGGTTTAATTGTTTTAGCTTTTGTTTTTTTATTGTTGTACTGTGTTTTCTAAATGGTTGTAAGTCGCCTTGAGCGTCAGTCTAAATACTCCTAAAGGCCCCAGATCCATCCGATCTTGGAATGAAAAGCAGAAAGCTGGCAGACTAGAAAGTGTCAGTTTTGTTTTAAAAAATCCACCATGTAATAGGAACAAAAAGACTTAGGAAAGCAGGGCAGAAATCCTGAAAAACTCTGGAACCACCAATGCGTTGCCTGGTCCTTGGGAACTAAAGTGGAAAAACAGGAGTAGAAACCATGATAGATTTGGCCAGCCTGGATAGCTTCAAAGACAACCCGTGTAAACAGAGGCTATCCAAGGTGCTGAACCTGTTCTGGGGGTAGCATTCAGCACCCATTATAGCTCCTTGAATTAAAAAAAATAAAATCCACAGTGAATCCACTGGTACTCATGATGCTGGAGACACCGGCTGGCCCTGGGTCAGCCATTGGAAATAGTCATATTTAGAAATCAGGTAGGATTCCTGATCAAAATGAATACTCTCAAACTTTGCTGTTGCTCAATCAAGAAGGGCTCAAAGGGGGGCTCCTGTGGAAAGGTGTGGAGCTGGAATTCATTTGTAGATTTGGCACTCATTTAAACTGAACAGTGGGGAGAAAAGATGAGGGGCCTGAATCTTGCCCTTTCCAGAGGCTCAGGCAGAAGCAACCTGCTGCAGCCTCTCCTGCTTTGTGTGTTCTTCTTTATTAAAAATGTTTAACATCTTGACTGCATTCTGATGTACATCTGTGAGATGTTGGAGAGTATGATTCTTTTAATTTTTTAAATTACCCAATGTTTAAAGTGGAAAAGAAGCCTTCTTTGATATCTCTTGTGATCTCTTCCAACTCAATGTTTCTGTGACTCCTACACCCCTACAAATGTTTGCTACTTTTGCCCTTCCTACAAGATTGTTTTAGACCCAGCAAAAGCCTGCCTGCACAGCCTGGATATGTGTGAAATGGTTATTTAATTTTTAAAAAAGTTTTTAAAAATATAAAATAAAAAGGTCTTGCCCTCCAGCCTCCAGAATTTGCCCGTTTGGATTATGCAGTGGGCTTAATCGGATTCTAATGGGCTGGGAACATTTGATATTGATTCTGTCCTGTCTGTGTTTAAGATTAGGTTGTTTTGTACTTTGGGCAAAAAGGCCCAGACCTAGAAAGGCATAGCTTCATCATGTCAAGGTCCAGAAGGAGACGAAAGGCCCTCCCTCAATCCCATCTCACTTTTCATAAAGGAGACAGGATGGAGTATGGTAGTGAGGGCTGGAACATTTTTTGTCTTTTGCCTGGCCTACTGACTGTAAGCTCTTTTCTTCTACCCTGCATTTCTTTGTCTTCGAACACTTGTGTGTAAATGGGAAAACAGTGCAGATAATATTTTGTGAAACAGTCAGCATGAAACAGTGGCATGAGTGTTGGACTAGGACTCTGTGAAACTAGGGTTCAGATCCCTGCTCAGCCACCGAAACCCACTGGCTGATCTTGGGCACGTCACACTCTCTCAACCTCATAGGAAAGCCTTGGCAAATCGCTTCTAAACAAAAAAATCTCATCAAAGAAAACTGAGCTAGCGTGGTGTGGAGGTTTAAATGTCAAAACAGGGCTTTGGGACGCCAGGGTTTAGATTTCCGCTCAACCATGGAAACCTATCGGGTGACCTTGCATGAGTCACACTCTCTCAGACTTGGAGGAGAGTAATGGCAAACCTCTTCCAAGGAAATCTTGTGGGAAAACAAGAGCCAGCATAGTGTAACAGTTTCAGCATTGAGCTAAGGCTCTGGGAGATCCAGGTTCAAATCTCCACTCCACTCAAAATATGACCTTTGGCAAGTAATATTCTCTCAGCCTCAGAGGAATGCAAGGATAAACCACCTCTGAATACATCTCGCCAAGAAAACCCTAGAATAGGTTCACTTTAGGGTCAGGATGAATCAGAACTAACTTGTGTGAAGGCACACAATAACACCAAAGTATTGTAAATTAAAACACATTTACAAAAGATCGTGGTCTTCTGCTGGTACAAACATATTTCACAAAAATATTTATTGCATAAAACAGTACTTTGTGTACCTTTGTAGGAGAGTTACAATTTAACAAAATACAGATTGAAACTAACTCCCAGCACAAAGAATTCAAATTGCTGTAAAACAAACCACTATATAACTACAATGCTAAGGATCCCTAGGGCTTTGTCCAACTTTTAGCAATACATTTTAACTGGGGCTGCCAACCTTTTTGGCATCTTTTAGTTTATCCCTCTGCCTTTTCAACCAATTGATACATTAATTATTTTTTAAAAAAATAAGTATTGCAATTCAAGAGTTGTGGCTTTTGGAGCTGTTGAAAGCTGCAGTGTCAAAAGTAATTTGTACTTTGAATAACAGGTGTAGGCCATCTTTAATATATCCTTATTAGTATAGATATATTAAAATTGGCCAAAACAGAAACAACCTTGCTGTGTTTGTGCAATTCCTTGAATAAAAATGGTTCCTCAGAGATTAATCAGCTTGACTGATCAAACCTTGGAGCTTTTCTTTTTAAATCTGGTTTCTTTTCATGGTAGAGTATCTGTTTCTCTCCCTTTTAATTAAAAACTGTAGGGAAGAGACCACATCATGGTCTGCGTTTCAAAACTTTATGAACCTATAGCTGTGTTGCAGAAATGCAGCAAAACCCTGTTGGTGAATTGAGAAGATGTCCATTTGGGAGGCAACAAGAGTGTTCCAACACGGTTCAGATGCTTTTGGTGAATATTGAGTGCTTCTGGGGTGCATCGGGCACTTCTGAGGAGCGTCGGGCACTTCTGTTCCACTCTGGCACTTCCCAACTGGTGATAAAAGAGGCAAATACTGGAGAGCACCCAACTGAATCCAAGGATAAAAGGGGGAGTACATCTCCAAGTGCTCAGTGGATGGTTTCTGTTTTCTAAAACAAGCCCAACGTGTTTTGGCCTATGTATATATTTCAGTGAAAGCCAGCATGGTATAGTGGTTTGAGTGTTGATCTACAACCTTGGAGACCAGAGTTCGATTCCTTGTTCGGCCATGGAAATCCACTAGGTGACCTTGGGCCCATCACACGCTCTCAGCCCCAGAAAACCCTGTGAGACATTCACCTTAGGGTCACCATAAGTTGGAAATGACTTGAAGGCATGCAACAACAGTCTGTGCTTAGGGCATCATTTCCCTTGAGCATTTTTCAGGATCGGTAGGTGGGAAAGATGAAGCTAACTGAGAACTTTCCAGGAGCTGTCCAGGGTGTGGCACCCTAGGCCCCAAATAGCTTCAGCACCTTGGATAGCTCTTGTAACATTCAGACTACGCCCACTGCACATTATTATTATTATTATTTTTAACCCAAAGCAACTATGGATCACCGTGAGTCTGGCTAGGGGAGACAAGTTGAGCAGTGGGATGGAGTGAGATAGGAAGAGATGCTGTTTCAAAACTTTCCCATCTGACCATTTTCCATCTCAGAATTTCCTGCCCACCACCTCAGCTGCCTTTCTGTTGGCACTAAGTTGGAACAGCTTTTGAGAAGGCAAGTTTGACTTGAAAAATGAGCAGAGGAGGAAAAGTAAAGCAGCTCTGTCCTGTTTTGTTCCTCCACATCAGCTCTGCAGCCTGTCACCTCTGCTTTTTCTCATATTTTTTTAAAGGGAAATTGCTACCTGAGTGCATAGCATCCTAGTCTGGGCCTTGGCTTATGAGAGATTGTAGGTGGGTTTGGATGCAAGCAAGCCAAAGGCCCTTTCACACTACGTAACTGTAGCACTATGATTCCACTTTGATTGCCGTGGGAACATCCTATGGAACCCTGGGATTTGCAGTTTAGGAAGAGGTGCTTAGAGTTCTGAGCCAGAAAGCTCAACTGTCTCGCCAAACTACCACCACCAGGGTTCTATCATGGGTTGCCATAGCAGTTAAAATGGAATCACAGTGCTATAACTGTTATTGTCAAAGCGTCCTAAGTGCAGACAAGCAACATCTGCAGAAATTCTCTCTTCTACAATATCATTACACATACAGGAGCCCCATTCCTTATTCCACCCAACGGCCCTAGCTCCCCTTGGTGGAGCTTAAGAACATGGTTGTGAAAGGGTTAGCCTAAGATCTGTAGCTAAGTTCAACCCAAAAAACATATTGTGGAGTTTTAGCTGAAGAAAAGAAATCCTTGTGCGAGCTTCTTCATACCACAGTTAGTTGCTGCACATTGGAATATTGTAGCACCACTGGATAAGGATAAAACTAAAACACACAGGGATTGTGAATTAACAGTGTGCTTTTGAAGACCTCTGGAAGAAAACGTGGTTTGGGATCAATACACTCTGTCTAATTCAGGGGTAGGACTCATGCTGTCCTCCAGATGCTGTGTGGCTACAGCTCCTAGCAACCTTATTCAATGTAGTCAGTGATGAAGAATGCTGGGAGTTTCACTCCATGATTCACACCCTGGGCTTAATGGCTTCAAGTAAGTTCAGCAAGGTGGTGTGTACCGTTCCCCAAAATCATAACAACAACATTGCACTCAGACAAACTTCTGTACCAAGAAAAAAAAACTGGATTCTGTGATTTGCAGGACAGAAGTTGTTCTCTTTGCATAGTGTTCTTAATTTGCATGATTCATTTTGGTTTCGTTATTGGGGTGAGGAGTGGTCAGCCTCCCTCCCACTTTACTTGCTGGAAACATTATCCAGTTCCATGTCCAGGTTCTGAGATTTTAGCAGACACTTTCCATGCCATTTCAAACACTGGATTTTTTTCCCCATCATGAGGACTAGAAACCTGAAAAACAAGACTTTTTTCAAAAACCTGAATTATCTTCCCAGTACCACATTCTACAACCCCACTTCCCAACAACTTCTGGAGAATCAGAACATATGACTAGCCTGGACATGGAAGCTAGGCTGATTCCAATATATCTGTTACATTCAGCTTCCTAGAAACTGTTAAGAGCTCCATCCTGTGGAGTGGACAGAATGAGAAGACACTGAGATTGCTCAGTGTTGTACAACTTCTTTGGTCTCAAGTCAAGGGAGGTGGGAAGCCTCGGGTGTAGGCTCAGGGGCTGTAAACCTTTCTGCCCTTTGCAAGCTGGGCTTTGCGGTTGTCTTGGTTCCCATCCGTAGCTCCTCAGTGCCTTTGCTGAACATGAATCTGCTGTCTTCTCTGCAGGCCTGGAGAACTGGTGGGAGGTTCTCAGTCCTTTACAAATGGCTGAGTTGATGCCAAGGAGCCCCTTTTGTCAACGCTAGTGCTCCATGTACTCCTGGGTGATTGTGTCCTTCCGAAAACAGAATGGCCTTTCCTGCAGTGCTGCTACCTGCTAAAGGTTCCCATTGTGCTGTAAGCCATTCATTGGAAGGGCCGGTGGAGGAGGGGGAGGTGGCGGCGGCGGCGGAAATAAGTACCCACCATTTCCGAACGAGTCTGTGGGTCGGGGATTGGGATGGGACTCATTGAACCAGAGTCACTCTGGATCGAACTGACGCTGCTGCCATCAAAAGTGGTCATTTTCTTTTTCATTAATTTCCGTTCCTTGGCTCGGCGATTTTGGAACCAGATTTTTACCTATAGGCGGGGGAAAAAACACAATCTCTGTTCCTTACTGGTGTATAGCCAAAACAAGACAGAAAAAGAAAACTGCAATATTATGCTTTCTTCTTTGTATGTTCTGGTCAACCAATACAGCTTAGGTCTCGACTGTCTGAAAACCTGACTCTCCCCATAAAAGCAGACCTGAGTTTTACGATCTTCAGAGGTTTTCTTTCCATTCCGCCACCCTCCCAGGTTTGTCAAGTGAGGATATATGAGAGAGCCGGCTCTGAACTCACTCCCAAAGGCTGTTTGGTTGCCTCCTCCTTTCTGTTGTCAGACAAGGACTTTTCCCTCTTTAAATGGGCCTTCAACCTTCACTAATCGGAGTTGTTGTGTATACCTTCAAGTTATTTCTGATTTATGGCAACCAACATCTACTGCTCTCCCCCAGTCTTCCTTTCTCCTCTGGTCAAACTAATTCTGTGTTTGCATATAGGGTCACCTGTCAACTTATGATGGCCTCATGAATTTCACCTAATTTTCTCAGGCAAGGAATAGTCAAAGATCATTTTTCCAGTTCCTACCCCACAAAATATAGCCTGCAGTACCTGGTATTCATTGGTGGTCTCCCATCCAAGTACTAACCAGGGCTGGCCCAGCTTAATTTCCAAGATCAGACAGGTAATTTTGTGTAAATACCTTCAGGGTATTTACATTAACACAAATCTGGTCCACTGATTTGCCTGTCCCACTCTGGATAGGAAATCTGTTGCATAGAGCTTGTGTTCTACCTGTCTCTCAGAAAGTCTTAGATTTGCAGCGAGTTCAGACTTCCTCCGGATGGTAATGTATCTGTTGTAATGAAATTCCTTCTCCAGTTCTAGTCTCTGGTGGTCTGTGTAGACAACGCGGTACTTCTCTCTTGTCCTCGTTTTGCCTGTTTGGGAAAAACAAACAAACAGGCACACACTTACGTACTCTGCACAGATTCAGTCTCTTTGATCTGCCTGTCTTGACTGCATGTGGGGTAAAGACGTACATGTATAACAGGGGTGGGCAAATTGTGGCCTGTGCTCCACATGTGGCCCTTGAAGCCCCTACGAGTCCTCCTAAGCCCCCAACATGAACAATCTTTTTTAAAAAGAAAATCAGTGGAGCTTATGGAGATTTTACTAGACAGAAGACCCCTGCAATGTGTGAAAACTTGCAAAAATGTCCCCATCCCATTTGCAAACTGGTCAAACCACCTCTGAGGATTCCTTGGCTAAAGAAAACCTTCAGAAATTCACGGGGTCCCCATGCAATCAACAGGCAACACACACACACAAACACACACACATTGTAATCTTTTGTGAGAATCAGGTTGTTCCTGCAGCACAAAGCTCTCACCTCCCATTTGACCTGGATTTAGGATACTTGGGTTAAATGTAGCAGTCTGTGATTCAGCCTGAATTGGGGGTAGCTGTAGCGGTAGTGGGGGGAAACAGAGACAGAAGGGGGAAGGCTTTGTTTCCCCGTTGGCCATAAAATTCACAGAGCGTTGCTTCTGAAGACAATAAAAGCAAAGAAGCGGCCTCTTTATTTGCTGTGAAAATCATCACCCTTTCCGGCAATATAAGTCGGGTGGAGGGGGGTGGAAGGAAAAGGAGAAGGAAGAGACAAGGGGTGCATATCAAAGGAGAGAAGAAGTGTGAAAAGAGGCTCCATGGCCAGATATAGCAGATAGGCCTCTGAACTCAGGACAATGGGACCAAGGGACGAGGCAGGTTGGGGTGGGTGGGGAGGCCCAGACCTCACAACTCGTGCACACAGTAAAAAATAAATGAGAATGAAAACAGCCTTCAGCAATCCCTGTCTTCCCTGCTTGGGGGCAGCTCCTGTTTTACATCAGTTAACACCCTCCTTAGATGGGTTGCTACTTGTCTGTGAAGTCATAGCATCTTAGAGTTGGAAGGGACCACGAGGGCCATCCAGTCTAACCCCGGGGCTGGACTTATCCATTAGGCAGTTTAGGCGCAGTGCCTAGGGACTACAAAAACAGGAATTTAGGACCAATGAAAACATCTCTAGGAGTATGGGGAGTTGAATACAAGAGTGCCTATGGAAACCTTTGTGCATCCCTGTCCAGCCCCATTCCTGCCATACGGGAAGACACAACAAAGCACTCCTAAAAGATGCCCACCCAACCGCTGTTTCAAGACCTCCAAAGAAGGTCCACCCCTGTCTAAGGCACTGTCACGCAGCTCATCCAGTTACAAAGTTCTTCCTAATGTTTAGGTGGAATCTCTTTCTTTATCATTTGAATCCTGTGGTTCATCTTCTGGTCTCTGGAGCAGAAGAAGCAAGCTGGCTCCATCTCCTACATGACATTCCTTCAGATATTTAAAGATGGCTATCCTGTCATCTCTCAGTCTTCTCCTTTCCAAGCTAAACATACCCAGCTCTCTAAGCTGTTTCTCATAAGGCTTGGTTTCCAGACCTTTGATCACTTTGGTTGTCCTTCTCTGGACATGCTTCAGCTGGTCAAAATCCTTCTTGACCTGCAGTAGCCAGAACTGGACACAAGAGTTCAGGTGTGATGGGGATTCAAATCCCATTCTGTGGTGTGGTGAAAGAGGTCAGGTTGACATGATGGCCTCCATCCTACTGATATCCTCAACTAGAGTAGATGCATTGAAGCCACAGCCTCCTTGGAATAAATCTTGCCAGGAAAACCAGACCTAGTGTCACATAGTGGTTTGAGTGTTGGCCTGGGATTACAGGAGACCAGGTTTTGAATCCCCACTCAGCCATGGAAACCCACTGGGGGCCTTGGACAAAACACACTCTCTCAGCCTTAGAAGAAGGCAAGGCAAAACTCCTTAGAATACATTTTGCTAACAAAACCCTGAGATACACTCCTAAAACCATTTCACTCCCTTGAAATGGGAAAAACTAATCACCACTGAGAGTTGTTGTTGTGTGCCTTCAAGTCATTTCCAACTTATGGCAACCCCATCACAGGGTTTTCTTTCTTTCTCTCCTGGAAACTTGCCACAGACTGGCAGCCATATAAGTTGCAGACTGGCACTGGTCCATGGATTGTCAGTTTGAGTAGTGCTGGTCTCACATATTTGGAGGTTGGCAAGTCACGTGTTTGGACCTACCATGTGAGTTGGAACCAGTAGCAATTGGGGGCTCCTGTGTCGTGGCTATTCAACCCTGAGTTTTAGTCTGAATGTTCAAGGAGCTACCTTAGGTGCTGAGCCTAGCTTTAGAGTAAGTGATTCTGTTCTGGTTTTTGCTCTGGACTTTAGAGGAGGTATCCAAGCTGCTGCAACTATTTTTTGAGGTTGCAGGGAGATAGAGTGGAAGCCAGCATAGTGTAGTGGCTTGAGCATTGCACTATGACCCTGGAGACCAGGGTTTGATTCCCCACTTGGCCATGGAAGCTCACTGGGTGGCTTTAGGCATGCCACATACTCTCAGGCCCAGAAACCCCAGTGATAGGTTCACCTTAGGGTTGGTATAAGTAGGAAATGATTTGAAGGCACAATACAACAACACAACAATACGGTTCAGCACCTTAGAAAGCTCCAGAATGGATTCATTGGCCAACTGGAATGGCATCCTCCATCCTTTGAATCTTACCCATTGGCTCACTAATTTTCAGACAAGAAAGACAGTTGAAATGCCATTATGAACTTCATTTTCCTGAAATCCACAGCCGCCTTGGAGTTCAGGGTGTTTTAACATCACACAGCACAGTGGAGAAGCCTGCCTCTTAACCACTGCATCACATGAGCTCAATGAGTATCTTAGAACAGTCTACCCCAATCTGAGACTGGTCCAGCTCCCATCATCCCCCAACCAACATAGTAATTGGAAGAATGGGAGCTTTATCCCAACACATCTAGAGGAGGCCAGGAGGATGTCTTAGCATGCCTACCAAAAATCATTTACAGCAGTCCTTCTGAAACTTTGGGCCTCCAACTGTTTTGCACTTCAGTTCCCAGAAGCTTCTGTTAGCATGGCTACTGGGCAGGGATGCTGGGAACTGAAGTCCAGAACATCTGGAAAAACTATTGCTTTGCACCATGTTGCAGATGGGCAGGGGTATCTGGGCAGATGAATCCCTGTGGAAAAGGGAAAGCTGCAGGGAGAAGAATCTGAAAATCACCAGGAAGTGTCTTGGCATGCTCCTGTCTGCCTTGTTTTTGTTGACAATACGTGGGAGCCTTTGCAACTGAAGTGTGGAATAGAAAATGCTTTATGTAAACAAACAAGGCTTCGGGGCAATCAATGGCTCGCATACAGAATTGCAATGAAAGGAAAAGGAGCCTTGGTGTGCCTGTTGGTTATGGAGATGGTAAACATTTGCCTTTAACTTTTCCCAACTCTCTCACCTGTGCATGCACTCAGGATGGCTAAAGAAGCAGAGGGGGAAATCTTCCTTGCTTCTGAGAACTGCAGGCTGGGCTCAGAAGGACGGCAGAGTGGTTGGAGAAGGGAGGCAAAGAATTAGCAAGTCAGAATTCATGATGGGTTATTGAGAATAGGAAGATAGAGTCTTAGAGCTGGAAGGAACTGCCATACAGAAATACACAACCAAAGCACTCCTGACAGATGCCCACTCACCCTCTGTTTAAAGACCTCCAAAAGAGAGGCCACAACCTTCAAAGACAGCGCTGAACATCAGGAGGGGCTAGACAGCCTGAGTATTATGTAGGACTCTCAGAGAGTTAATTTCTAAAGAGGTAGAATAGGCTGGCTGGGACAAGCAAGACAGGTAGATTCCTTTAATATTTTGGGGATTAGAGGACATGCTTACACAGGATCTGTAGAAAACTAAAATGTGAAGTACCCACCATTATAGTCTGGGATGAAGAATTAGAAAGGAAAGTCTGTGCTTTAACTTATATGACACTGTCCGCCATATCTTTTGGGAAGGAGATGGAAATGAGAGCTCCATTTAGGTTGACTATGAGGTGTGTTGCAATCTACAACGAATCTTAGAGTTGGAAGGAACTACAAGTGTCACCTCGCCCAATTCTCTGCTGTTCAGGAGCACACAACTACAGCCTTCTTGAGAGATGACCATCCAACCTCTGCTTGAAAATCCTCAGAGACAGAGGGAGTCCGCCAGTCTCCTTGGCAGCGTATTCCACTTTCAAACTACTGTTATAGTCAAGAAGTTCATCCTAATATTTACATGGGATCTCTTTTCTTGTAATTTGAACCCACTGGTTTGTATTCTAGTCTCTGGAGCAGCAGAGAACAAGCTGGCTCCATCTTGTATAAGGCATCCTTTCAGATACTGTAAGACAGCTAGGGCCTAAACACCCTAAAGGCAGCAGATCCCATCTGATTTTGGAAGCTAAGCAGGGTCAACCCTGATTAGCACTTGGGTGGGAGACTGCCAAAAAATTCCTGGTGCTATATTCTGTATTTCCTGGTGTTATATGCTATGTTTCAGAGGAAGGACGGGCAAAATCACCTTTGAATCTTCCTTGCCTAAGAAAACCCTATGAAACTGATGGGGTCACCATAACTCAGCAGGGGACTTGAAAGCACATCCACACACATCATATCACCTCTCAGTCTTCTCTTCTCCCAGGTAAACATATCCAGCTCAAATTGTTCCTCATAATGGCTTCCAGACATTTAGTACTTTCCAACCTGTCAATATCCTTCTTGAATTTTGGTGCCCAGAAATGGACACAATGAGATACTTAAATATCTCAAATATGGTTTTGGGCTTATTGGCTTGAATCCTGTAGATAATCCCAACAACAAAGGGAAATAATGCCTACTATTCTCTTCTATAATGCAGTGTTTTGTTTAATCATATATAGTTTCCAATTTAATCATGCATATCTACAGTCACATGTGGTACTTCATGTCCTGAACCCTAAAGTAGAATTGGTGAATCCGTAGGTTTTACCTCCACTCAACAGCTGATTAAATAAAACTTTGCCTTCTATAAAAGACTGCTGGGATTTATTCCCCTTTGAGTCCCAGAGACCCTAAATCAAAATCCTTGGTTTAACATATCCTTAAAAAGCAGCTTGCCAAGAGAGAATGGTAATGCTTGAACTTAAGAATGGGCTGACACATCCAAGAGAGCCAAAGTGGTGTAGTGGTCTAAGCGTTGGACGATAACCCTGGAGACCTGAGTTCAATTTCCTGCTCAGCCATGGAAACCCACTAAGTGACTTTGGGTGCATCACACCCTCTCAGCCCCAGACCCCCCCATAGGTTCACCTTAGGGTTGCCATAAGTTGGAAACAGCCTGAAGGCACACAACAATCACATCCAAAGCATTCAATTAAAGTCTACCAGAAATTTCATCTCGGAATAAATTTCTTAGTCCTTCAGATGTCACTGGACTTTGCAGTTTTTGCTTTCTCAGACCGAACATGGCTATTAACAGACTTAACACCCTTTGGCCATGAAAACCCACGGGGTGACTTTGGTCATGTCACACTCTCTCAGCCCCAGAAAACCCTATGATAAGTTTGCCTTAGGGTCTCTGTAAGCCCAAAATGACTGGAAGGCACACAACAACAACAAGGTGTAAGAAAAGAGAGATTGCTTCTAAGAATATGATATATATCAGGGATTTGAGAGCTTTGCTTGTTCCCTTTATATCTTTGCAACTCACTGTTCCATAAAGCCAGGGTTTAGTTCCTGGATGTTCAGATTTTTCCGTGCAGAAGTTAATTAACAGAAGGCCAAGTCTGAGCTTTTATTTCGATAGTCATAGAAATTCTTGAAAGCAAACTGGCAAAACATCTCTTAAGTATTCCTTGCTTAAAAAAACCCTATGAAATCCATGAAGTTGCCATATGTTGGCCATCTGAAAGCACACATGTGCATACACACAAACAATGGCACTTGGGTTCTTTAGTGTTGTTGTTCCCTTTTGCTGAGAATCCTCATTGTTCTTACAAATGGTTTCAGGTGTGCCTGACTCATTTTATACGCCTGATATTTTCTACTGGAGTATTACAGATAAGGCTTTGACAAACTCTTAAGAGAAGTTAACCCAGTCCTTGGTGATTTCTCAGAATGTGTCCTTTGTGATTTCTCAGAATCTGTGAGATTGCATGCCTCTACATTTTGCAACCCTTTCAATCTTTGCCCTACGGTACCTGTATTCATAATTGAATATTCAGTAATCTAACAAGACCTACCATTCCCACATGCCTTGATTCTAATCTGTCGTCAACAGAATGATTTGCCCCGAGGGTCTCAGCTATGCTTTATAACTCATGCGCTAGAACTTCCCTGTGGCTGTTAAAATTCCAGAGAGTAGCCAGCCTAGGGAGAGATCAAACTGGTTTGGGTAACTGGCTCTCTCTCTCTCTCTCTGTGTGTGTGTGTGTGTGTGTGTGTGTGTTTTAAATTCCTGCATTCTTTGGGGGCGTCTAGCATTTTAAAGTGGAAAAGGGACTTTCATCCACTGTTTCCATTTGAAGTGTTAATGGAAGAAAGCATCTAATCAAATCTATAATCAGGCTCTGATGCTACAGACCTCCCTCTCATTACCAATGGAGGTCTCTGAAGATAAGAAGCTTGAAGTGAAGGCAACATTTCTCCTTCACACTCCCATTTGGGTCCTTTTGTCATGCAAACTCCTAGAAATGTGAACGTTTACTTTCAAAGCAAAGGTGTATTCAGATGCAACGGGCTGGATCCAGCCTCAGCCATACTTGAAGCAAGACCATTGAAATCAACAGCCTGGATTTTCTTGGTTTGTCCCAACCACTGAATCCGTGGGTACACATTGGTTAAATCCCATTGATTCAATATGTCTACTGAGGACTACCAGACTAATGATTAACTTAAGTGGCATTGATTTTCAACACATTGGCAAATCCCCTTAATTCAATGAGTCTACTTAGGACTACTGGGCCTATATTTAACTTGAGTTTCATTGATTTCAGTCTGTTTTGACAAAGTCTAGATCAAGCCCAGCATTAATGCATAAACACCATGTGTAAGGATGCAATCCCATGTTTGTTTGCATTAGAGTAAGCCCCTTCCTTCCACTGAACACGCACATAATCCTATTCAACATTATTATTTTTATTGTAGTGTTTCAGGTAAGATTTTCCCTTATCCCTTCCTCAAACAAGCCTTCATTTCCAAATATATCCTGAGATAATTTGTTCTCCCTCTCGCCTTACACTGATGTTGGAAGCACAATAAATCAAAGTCAGAGGTTCAAAAGCCCAGTCAACAGAGAAGTGAGTGATAGTGAGAGAACCTTTTTACATCTTAGAGAAGAATCTCCCAGATTGTCTTTTGGATGCCGGCTGGAGGAAGTGGCGCAGAGGAGAAGACAGCATGGTTGGGTAGCATAAAGGTCACCTTTGCCAACCTACCTGTTGAAGTGGACTGGACTGTTTTCCTCATCCATTCGTAGGAGCTGTGCCTTTGACTGTGAGGCGAGATCTGCTCCGTGTTAATTGTCTCCACAGAGGCCAGAGGCCCTGAGCCATTGGGATTGAGGGAGCCGTAGTCGCCAGAACTGTAGGGAAGTGGCCCAGGAGAGGATCCGTTCATGGACACCGGGGTAACTGTGGAGGCCAGTCCTGAGCCAAAAGCATTCCAGTCCTCTCTTTGTGGGCCGTAGTGCGTCCCCCAGGCCCCAGAAGGCTGTCCACGGGTGTCCAGGCTTTGCATGTGGTGGAATCCCATGTAATCGGCATAAGAGGTTGTGGAGGCAAAGTTTTGCTCTGGTAGGTTGCTGTTGCTGCTGCTGCTGCCGGCGTTGCACCTTACGGACCCTGGATACATGCTGACTTCTTTTTCCAAGGGGTAACTCACATACATGGTTCCTCATCCCCCGGCTTAGTCTTGCCAAGGCATCCTTGCTCCACTCTGTTTGATCCTGCAGCCCCCTCCTCTTTCTCTCAAGCTCCCTTCCCCAGCCCCAACTGGTTCTCAAAATGACTCATACACTGGTCCTGAGGTCTCTTTTGCAGCACATGATTAACAATCGCACAACCAGGTGCTGTGGGGGGCAGCAGTTGACTAAGGCTGAGCCTGTTGTCACAGATAACTGGCTGCCGCATCCAAATCTCATTTGCATTCGAATGAAGGGTGGGCCACTCCCCACAACACCACCTTGCTCCTGGTGGGAGGGTTTCCTGTCTCACAGACCCTCTGTGTGTGTGTGTGTCTTCTAGGACTAAGGCCTTTCCTCCACGAGGCTGAGTGTGGACTCCACTGGTGTATTGATGTATGTAAACAAACAACAACAATAAGAATAATACTAGTTTCTTACACACCTTGCCCCATGGATCAAGGTGGGGAGCAACGGCAGATTAACAGATAACATCAGTTAAAAACAGAATATCAGTTAAAAGCAAGTCATACTCAGTCTAAGAGGGAGGCAAGGGCAAAGTCCTTCTAAGTACATCTTGCCAAGAAAACCCTATGATAGGGTCTCTATAATTCAGAGCCGACTTGAAAGTAGAGACAATAAGGTATAGTGGTTTGACTGCTGCAATAGAACTGACTCTGGGAGACCAGAGTTTGAATCCCTGCTCAGCACTGGAAACCCACTGGGTAAGTCATAGGCAACCTAAATGGGAAGGCAATTGCAGATCTCCTCTGAAGCAATCTTGGCCAACGAAACCTTCGGATAGGGTTGCCAAAAGACAGAGCTGGCTTGAAATCACAGAACACCACCAACAAATTTCCATTGGATTTAATCCAGAGGTGGGAATCATTGGACCCTCAAGGTGTTGGACTGCAGCACCCATTAGCCCTGCTCAGCTTGGCCCAACGGTGAGGAATACTGAGTGTTTCAGTCCCATCATTGGTCCAAATTCAGTTGTTAGTCTTATCTAGAGCAGAACCTGAACCAGTGTGGTGTAGTAATTTGAGAACTGGCTGACTTTGGGAAACCAGAGTCTGAATCCCTGCTCATCCATGGAAACTCACTGCATGACCTTGGCCAAGTCACACCTTCTCAGCCTCAGAAGAGGCAAATGCTCTTCGAATAATAAATCTTGCCAAGAAAATTGAGCCAGTGTGGTGTGGAGGTTTGACTTGGCTTAGGAAACCAGGGGTTCGAATCCTCACTAAGTGATGGAAACCTGTTGGGTGACCTTGGTCAAGTCACATTCTCTCAGCCTCAGGGGAAGGCAAAGGCAAACCCCCTCTTATCTTGCCAAGAAAAACCCATGACAGGTTCACCTTGGGGTCCTCATAAGTTGGCAATGACTTGAAGGCACACAAGTACAGACGACAAAGGGGAACCCATTCAGTGGAGCTTATGGTAGAGTAGGCTCTCCATTGACCGCCCAAGTCTCCTCTGGCTGGGAGGAACAATTAGCTTCAGAGAGTTTCTACGGAGGTGGGAGGGAAGAGAAGGCCCCAAGGAACAGTTTCTGTAGAAGCCCTTTCTTGCATGCCTATAGGGGAAGGTGGAGGCGAGGAAGGGCAAATGTTGGCATGAGGAACTCAACAACATTATCAACTGTTATCAATCACTCTCCTTCAAAAAGAATGAAAGGGATTTGTGACTTTGGCATCCATGGCTAGAGGACAGATACACTCTTTGAACTGTGTGAAAAACCAGTGTGTGGGCTGGGAGAGAAGCAGACCTGTGGAACAATCAGGCTCCATAGATTTAATCCATATGCTGTTTAGGCCAAGGCTCTCCGAGTCTTAAACACAGGCCTCTAGAATCACCTGTTGACTTACTAGTTATTCTGTTGTACTATTATCCATTATATCTATTAGCATTCAGTTCCCTAAGCTGCTCCTGTGAGGGAGCTGTGCATGTTTAATCTGGAGAAGAGAAGGTTGAGAGGTAACATGATAGCTATCTTTAAATATTGGAAGGGATGTCATACAGAGGATGGAGCAAGCCTGTATTCTGCTGCTCCAGAGATTAGGACATGGAGCAATTTTCAGTGTTTTAGTCCGATTAATGAATTAATTAAATAATTTATTTATTTTGATTTTTGATTTTTGTTTTAAAAATGAAAACGTCAACCTTAATTAAAATGGAAAAAAACGCAAAATTTGAGAAATTAAAAAGTTATTTAAAAAAGAAAACCAGGGCAAGTGAGCATTCTGTGTGTATCTTTTCATGTGTCCTTTCATTAGGCCAGACATAAAGCAAATAACAGCTACAAATCTATTCTGGAAAGAAGTAGACTACTCCTGATAGCTCAAGTTGTCAGCCACAGTTATCAGTTAAAATGAAATTATCAGGTGCAGACTCTGATCTAAGCTTGAAACTGATGTGGAAAGAGGGACTATTGTACAGAGATTTCCAGCCTTCTTTTATCTCACCTGACCATGGTTGTTTTCATGTCAGTGGGAATTTAACTTTCTCTAATCAGTCTAAAGTTGAATACTCTGACATCCCAGCATTTGCAGAGGAAGAGTTTAGCATATTCCTAAGGCTGAGACTGTATTAACCCAGTCTCAGTCGGATCACGCCCTAGGCTTATACATTGTTCATCTGAAATAAACATCATAAATGCAAGAAGGAGCTGAGGGTGGAAGGTGGTGTGTAGAAGCACACTTTCTGAAATTTTGTGATAGTATCTGACAAGAACTCATCGCAGGTCATCTCAGGCCATTTCTGCACTACACTCTTATAGCGCGATTATTCCACTTTCAACCTCCTATGGAATCTGGGGTTTGCACCGAAACTGCAAACCCCAGGATTCCATAGGAGGTTGAAAGTGGAATAATCGCGCTATAAGAGTGTAGTGCAGAAATGGGCTCAGGAGGCAAGGGGTCGCTGTAAGTCGGAAACGACTTGAAGCCACACAACAAGAAAACACTTACTTACATACAGGGCAAACTGTCTTGACACTGTTTTTTGTTGAGCAAGCAAAACACAGTAGGGAGAAACGAAACAACAACAGCAGCCCATTAATGATGTGATGCTTAATTGTGCCTTTATGAATGGGCTGACACATTAAAGGAAAGTATCTGTTAAACAGGTGTAAAATGTAAGGAATCCCTGGGAAGATTTCCCCTCCTTTTAGCACTCACATTTTCACACGGGGCTGGTGGCTTCAATGTCAGGCCAGGAGTGAATCCATTCTGGATTGCCTTCCAAACTTTCAAGGAACTGTTTTCACTTTATGCTCAAAATCTCTATCCCCAACATAGGTTCCCAAACCTATTTTGGGATAGGGTTTAGTGCCTTAGTACCTTTAAAGTTCGGACTAAAATCTAGCATGGATATACCATGCCACCGAGATCAAAGCTGGCAGTGGCTAATACCTGCAACCAAAGGTCATCAGAGTATTGTTTTTATGTTCAGGGAAGGAAGTTGTTTTCAAATACAACTCCAGCACATAACAAAATGCACACCAATTGTCTTGGCTAGGAAACTTTGGAATAATTTTCTTCAAGGTGTTGCATCTGTTTGTGACTTCGGTTTCTGCAGCCTTGCAACGCTCATTCTGTAGCTAAAGATATGCAACTCAGATTGAGGATGATGGGAACTGTAATCCAAGGCAGCTGGAGGACACTAGTCTGGGAACTGCTGGTCTCAGTGATGATTTGGATATTGTATCTGCACATAATAGGGCAAAACAGCTGACGTCGTGTCCTTTCATACTACACAGTTTGAGTCCACTTTAACTGCCATGGCCACATGCTGCGGAATCTTGGGATTTGCAGTTTAGGGAGTGGTACTTAGGATTCTCAGCCAGAGAGTTCTGGTGCCTTGCCTAGCTCCAAATCCCGGGATTCCATCAATAACTATCAAAATCCTGTTAATTTTTGTAGGGTTGACAAAGAGAGGCCTTGTGTACCACCTTGTAAAGTAAGTTATATTTTATCTGTCTTTTAAGGATGTAGGGAATAATCACACAGCCTGCTCAGCAGAAATTCTAAGGCATTTATTAAGCCTTTCTCTACTACCTTGTTCTTTGTAAAAAAGAAAAACAACTCATCTTGCTTGCTTATCCTTTCTCTCCCTCTTCAATGACAACTTTGTTTCAGAAAACTCTCTGGGGAACTACGTTGTGATTCCCTCACCTCCTCCCTTGTAGGTGTGGCTGAGAAACAGCCAAAAAAGAAGCACAACAGCACGATTAGAAAAAAATGGCAACACTTGGAGCAAGTTGCTTAATCTAGTGGTATCTCACTAATTCCAAAATTCTTGGACAGAGTTAGAGTTGCAGATGGACGTTATTTTTATGAGTTTGGCTCCCAGGTGGAGTAGCACACCACTAAAGAGGGATTCCGTCCACAGCCTAGGTTTGCCTTCCCTTCTGACCTGGAGCTTTTTGTGCTCCGATAAAGCAATGAGGGCACCTAGTGGCCATTTGGCTGCACCACTGAGGCTGTTCTTCCCTGGTCAAACATCTTCCTTCTGTGGCTCACCACTACTGGGGATGCTTGAGGAATCTGATCCAGTACTGACAGTTGATTGAGATTTAATACTGAAGTGAAAAGGCGTCTGGTGAACCAATTCTGGCTTTTAGAATGAACTTTGAGGTGCCATCCAAGGTGCCAGTCTCTATCCTCTTAGTAGGTGCAGCACCATGGACAGCTCACCTAAAGACTAGACCAAAGCCTGGAGAGGATTCCCCGTCCCAAAGACTCGGAAGCCACCAGCTCTCATTGCAGGCACAGAAAGGAGCAGTTTTGCAAGACTCAGCAAGACTCCCTTCCATTTGCTCCAGATCCAGTTTTCCAGGCCTTCTCTGCTCAAAATCTTAGTTAGGATTTCATGACTGCTCAACATAAGTCCTCATTGGGTTGCTATCACCCTTGCCCTGTCAGTTTTTTGCTTCCCTAAATCTTCTTGTTGCTCTACAAGCTGGTGGTGTTCTCTTGAATTTGCTAATGCTTTCCTCTTGTGCATGAGTGGTGCTTTTTCCTGACATGAAAGGAATGCCTCTTACATCCAAACATCAGCAGAAATAGAGAGAAAGCTTTCTCAGCCTTCAGGGGAGATCCCATTGCAATATATTTTACATTTTCCTCTGCCCCTTTGAAAACAAACACAGGAGACTGAGCTGATATTTAAACCTGAAATATAACTGGCTGCAATGCCATATCCTTTCAACGCCGTGTAAACATCCACACATGGAGATACACTATAGGAGTGCTACGCAACCCTCATCTAGAACTGCAGCATTGCACAACACACGTCAGTGGCTAGGTGTTATCTGGACCAGCTGTCATTCTGTTTCTTAGGAAAGTGAGCAGTACTCAAAATTAGTACAAGAAGTTCTAAAGGTTTTGGTTTTGTTGCTTGGTGGCTTCAAGTCAACTTTGACTTATGGCAACCAGAGGGTATTTGCCATTGCTTTCCTCTGAGGCTGGGAGAGTGTGACTTGCACCCAAGGTCACCCAGTGGGTTTCAGTGGCTGAGCAGGGATTTAAACCTCAGTTTCTCAGAGTTCTAGTCAAGTATTCAAACCACTGTGTCACGCTGGCTCTTACAAATACACCCAGGCACAGACCTCTAGGTGCCCATTAGGGTGAAGGTCAGGTTTCCAGAAGCTGGGGTTAGTGGTTTGGGATGTATGGCAAAAAGACACACATGCTTTCAAGTCACTGTTGGGTGATGCTGATTCCATGAATTTCATAGGGTTTTCTTAGGCAAGAAATGCTCAAAGGTGGTTTTGCCACTTCCTTCCTCTGAAATAGAGCCTACACCACCAGGAATTTGTTGATGGTCTCCCATCTAAGTAATAATCAGGGCTGACCCTGCTTAGCTTCCAAGATCAGATGGGATCGCATGCCTTTAGGATATTTAGGCCCTGTGCTACCTTCTGTGTGTATGTGTCTTCAAATGGCTTATGGTGACACCATGAATTTCAAAGGCTTTTCTTAGGCAAGGAATATTCAGAGGTGGTTTTGCCAGTTCTTTCCTCTGAAGCAGAGCATACAGCACCTGCTATTCATTGGTGGTCTCCCATCCAAGTACTAACTAAGGCTGACTGTGCTCAGCTTCCAAGATCAGATGGGATCTGGGGCCTTTAGGGTATCTGGGCAAATGCCCTAGAAGCACACAGTCTTAACATTAGCAAGAGTTTACTGGATAACTCTGAGCTGGGTGCAGATATTTGTTCTGGTTAGGTGACTTTTGATCTACTCTGAGATGCAACAACCTTATAAGGTTTTCTTGCCAAGATTTCTCCAGGAGAGGTTTGTTGTATAGCCTTCTTCTGAGGCTGGGAGAGAGTGTGGCTTGCCCTAAGGTCCCGACACATTGGCTCACTTTTCTTGGTAAGAGTTATTCTGAGGAGGTCTGGCATGTTGTTCCTCTTAGGGTGAGAGAGTGTGTCTTACCCAAGGTCTCCAAGCTAGTTACTGCAGCTGAGCGGGGATTTGGACTCTGGTCTCCTGAAGTCTTAGTTCAATACTGCAACCACTGCACTGCACTGGCCACCCCTTGCCCTAAATATACACATGAATATGTCTGAAATTTCCTGCATGGTATAGCGGTTCTTTCCATGACCATCTGTGTCAAAATACTAGGAGCAGCAGTAGGAACAGTGGAATGAAAAGCCATAAGTAGAGTTGATAGAAATCGATAACAAAGGATTTTGTAACTAAGAATGTGCACAAGATGCCATGCCTTTCAGTTGCTCTAATAATAGTATCACCACGATATGGCCTTTACATTTCTTTCATGCTCAACAGTTAACCCTGGATTTATAGTATTTGAGAAGTGTGTGTGTGTGTGTGTTTGGTATTTCTCTTTAATTAAAAGTTGACAGACTTTCCCAAAGAAACTTAGATAAGGTGGTAACAAACTTAACTAATCCTTAAGATGCTTCTGTAGTTCAATAGTTTCTAGAAGCGAGAGGCTTGGTGAAAAATCCTAGACAAAATCCTTTAATTCTTCAATTCTGTTGTAACGAAGAATGACCCACTTAATATCTGGCTCCCATTTCCCAGGTTTGCTAAAGGCTAGCGGCTTATGCAGAGACCTTGAGCAGGTTATTTTGCCCTTCTTATGTAAGAGATTTTCCAGGAAAATACTTCCCTCACATCACACAGGTTCACTGCATCCTCGTACTTTCAAAATAATTTTGAGGTTCTTCAGCACCTGAGAGCATAACAACCTTAGAGCAAACAACTCTGGCATGCTTCACAAACCCCCCCCAAGATGTGTTAAAAGTTTTGTAACAAAGCTTTTATTGTAATTTTAGATGTGATATTTTATTGGGTTAATTCTATTATTGTTAGGCAGAGCCAGGATAATGTAGTGGTTTGAAGGCTGGGCTAGGACCTTGGGAGACCAGGGTTTCAGTGCCTGCTCAGTCATGGAAACCTACTGGATGACCTTGGGCAAGTCACACTCTCTCAGCCACAGAAGGTGGTATCAGGAAACCTCTGAATAAATCTTGTAAAAAAAAAAAATCCTAGCATAGGCTCTTGGAGAGCCAGTGTCTTATAGTGGATTAAATATTGGACTATGACACTGGGAGCATACCTGCAAATCCCTCTCAGCTATGGAAACCCTCACTGGATGACTGTAGGCAAGTCACAGTCTCTCAGCCGTAGAGGAAGGTGATGGCAAACCTCCTCTGGAGAAATCTTGCCGAGGAAACCCAGGATCCTAGGATTTCACAGGACGTTGCCATGGTCATTAACATGGAATCATAGGGCTGTAACTGTATCGTGTGAAAGGGCCCTTTCGTCCTAGGGCTTGTCGTCTGGAGATGCATAAAAGCACTCTGGCTGAGATTTTCTGAATTGTTGTGTGCCTCTAGTTGTTTACAGCTCATGGTGACCCTAAAGTGAACCTGTGGTTTTTGTGTGCCTTCCAGTTGTTTCCAAATTACAGTGACTCTAAGGTGACCCTACCACAGGGTTTTCTGGGGCTGAGAGTGTGTGACAGGCCCAAGGTCACCCAGTGGGCTTCCACAGCTAAGTGGGCAATCAAACCTTGGTCTCCAGGGTCACAATCCGGTGCTCAAATCACTACACCATGCTGGATTTCTGAGGTGAACCTATTACAGGGTTTTCTTGGCAAGAATTGTTCAGAGGGGATTTACCTTTGTCTTCCTCTGAGGCTGAGAGAGTGTAACTGACCCAGAGTCACCCAGTGGGTTTCTGTGGCTGAGCTCCAAACTCTGGTCTCCAGATCGGTAGGCCAGCGTTTGAACCACTGTGTCATGCCAGCTCTCTTTTTCAACGCCCCTCCATAAACTGCAACTCTCAGGAATTCATCAGGTGAAATCATGGCGGTTAAAGTGGAATCATTGTCTCTATTACTGTACAGTGTGGATGGGCCCTTGAACACTTCCAGAGCAACCACTGCAACATTTGGGAGTTTGTCAGCCCCACAAAAACCGCCATCCCAGCTACTGGTTTCCGTTGCTCTTTCTCTACATAAATGTGCCAGTGGATCACGATCTCTCTGTGTTCCCCGTTAAAGCAAGGGCCGCTGCTATGTTTGAAGGCCTGGCCTGTTGAATTTGGGATAAACTTAGAAGGGGGCTAGAATCATACCATCATGGAGCTGGAAGGGGCTGCAAAAGCCGCCTAGTCCAACCCCCTGCCATGCAGGAATACACAGTTAAAGCACTCCAAGGAGATGCTATCCAACCTTGGTTTAAAGCATAGCTTTTAACTTTCCAATCTGACAGGGACGATCCCCTTAGCTCGTTGTTCTGTTCTTCAGCTGCTTTTAAAAGGCCCCAGTTTCTCTCTTTTCCTCCTGCTTTCCCCCCTTGGTCCTCTGCTTACTTCAGTTGCTGCAAACTGAATTCAAAATGCAAAATTAATTTGCACTCAACTAACCCCACCAGGGCTGGGGGAGAGGAGAGGAGGAGACAAGAAACTTGCCCTTCCCAGTAGGCTCAGCAAAAGCAAACTGCTGCAGCCGATCTCGCTGGTCCGTTCTTCCTTTGCTGTTTTGACCACACTCTAATGTTGCTTGCCCCCACGTGTCCCAGTTTTCCTCTGGGAAGTTTGAGGGCTGTGCTTAAAGGGTGCTCCAGAAGCAACTGACAAATACTGTCTTAAAATGGTATTCTCCACTAGATGGCACTTTTCATACATGAGAGAAGAGTTCTCTCTCTCTTTCTCTCTCTCTCCTTTCCCCTTATTACACCCACAAATTACTGGTTTTTGTGTGGAGCTAATTGTATTCAGCAAGTAATCAAAACAGACTTCAGTTTAACCCGTCTCCAACAGCTTGCTCTGTTCTTTTCAACTCTTAACAGGTTGAATCATAGAATCATAGAATCATAGAAATGTAGAGTTGGAAGAGACCACAAGGGCCATCCAGTCCAACCCCCTGCCGTGCAGGAAAACCCTCAAAGCACTCCCGACAAGTGGCCATCCGGCCTCCGCTTAAAAACCTCCAAAGAAGCATCCCGTGTTGTTGTTTCATGGAAACACGAGTAGACCAAAGTGTGTGTTCAAAGACGTTGGTTATTGTCTCTTCTTTGTAAATAAAATACCCTTTTAAAAATATTCATATCTTTAAGGTGTTTCCAATACAGGGATTGATCAATGAGAGTAGCAGACCGTTGCCTCTCATACTCTACAAACATAAACCATCATTGCTAAATAGGGGGAGCAAAGAGAATCTATATAGTGAAATCATGCTCACTACAGCAATAATTCCCAATCAATTAAAGAGTTCCGTTCAGCCCACCTGGTACTGACTGTCTTGATTCTTACTTACTGCTCAGAATTGCTACCTTTCCCCCATAAAACCCAATGTAGCTATTCTCCAAAATCTAGAGCCAAGATTTCATAGTCAAAATTTTGCAACTGGGCAAATCTGTAGCTGTGAGTGAATTGGAAAGATGCACATCTGGGGACTGGCAGGATAGCTCAAACATCATAGAATCCTAGAGCTGAAAGAGACCACAAGAACCACTGAGTCCAACTGCATTCTGCCATGCAGAAATACACCCTCAAAACATTTCTGACAAATGGCCTCTCAGCCTCTGTTTAAAAACCTTTGGGGCAGCATATTCCACTGTCAGACAGCTCATACAGTTAGGAAGTTCTTCCTAATGTTTAGGTGAAACATCTTTTCCTGAAGTTTGAAGCCATTGCTCCATGTCCTAGTCCATGTCCTGGAGCAGCAGAAAAGAGGCTTGTCCCATCCTCCTTCAAATATTTAAACATAGCTATCATGCCACCTCTCCACCTTCTCTCCTCCAGACTAAACATACCCAGCTTCCTAAGTTACTCCTCCCAGGGCATCATGGTTTCCAGGCTTTATACCATTTTGGTCGCTCTCCTCTGGACATGATCATGCATTGCCAGATGCGCCAATACCCACTGGGAACTTGTGATGCATGTCATGCACTCCTATAGTGCTCCGGCTCTTTTGGCGCCCCTTGAGTGTTGGGTCGCGGTGCCTTACTCCACTGGCTACCATTGCACTGTGGATGTCTGTATGTTATACCGTCATGAAAGCCGCTACGTGAATATGGAGGTTGCAAAACTACTCAATTTAATTTTGCACACATGTAAGGCCGATTAGGGAGAGGTATGCCCCATGTGGAATGGCAGTCCAGGTTCTTCTTAGGCCCATACTTTGTTTCCACAAGATCCCCAAAATAGTCATCACCCAACTCTTCCCTTCACACCATCTCTCAGGGATACTTTATCAGTGGATTCTTTATCCAGGTGGGGGTTGGACTGATGGCCCTCAGGGTTTGTTCCAGATCTATCATTTGATAACATGGATTCCAGATCTATGATTTGATCTGTAGTTATATCGGGGAGGGGACAGGGGTTCTTGTCGCACTGCAGCCGAGGCAGCTGCAAGCTGGCAACCCTAGGATATCCAAATCAACCGCCTGTCTGTCCCGCTTATTCACCCCGTTCCAGGAAGTCTGGCAGCAAAGACATGAGGACTCAAGGAAGCCTCCAGTGTCAGCCAGCGAAAAGCCACGGAGTTCTCTTGCGTGGGTGGTTTGTCAATGCACAGCTGCAGTTTCAGGCACACCGCTCCTGCAGCACAGCGCAAAGCTGTGTTTAAAAATAGAACACTGTGGGCAGAGGAGAAAACTCTCCCCGAGAAGGCAGCAAACCCTTCTTTAAACCTTACATGTGCTCTTTCTCGCAAAGGCTTCTGTCGGCTGGAGATATCACCTCCCAACCCCGATTTCAATCGAGCATGATTATAACTTTCAAAGGCAACTTTAGGGGGTGGCCCGTGGGACTGGCGTGAAGCCACAGTATGTTCTGAATGCAAGAAAAAAAAAGGGGGGGGGAAGTATTAATTTATGGCAATTATTTCTATCCTGCCTTTCAGGGTAGAAATTCTTCCAAGGTGACTTGCAAATAGCATAAACCGTTTATCCGTGCTGCTCAGTTATAGCAGTTTGATTCCACTTTAACTGTTGGAGTTCCATCTTACAGACTTCCGGGGCTTGCGGTTTGGTGAGGGACTCCAGAAGACTCTGCTAGAGAGCTCTAAGTTTGCCATTGAGGGGAGTGTGTGCTAGACCAGCAGTTCTTAACCTCTGGTCCATGGACCTCCAAGAGACCGTGATATCCTCTCAGGGGGTCCACAAAAGCTTGAGGAGATGTTATGATCTTTTACAGTTAAAAAAGAAATAGGAGTGTGTTCATTTACTTGTTTTGCCCTTCACTCGATGAGCAACTTTAAAGAAATATTTAAGGCACTTTAGGGTTTTAAAATTTGAGTTACATCTTGGAGTGGACTCTGTGGCAACAAAAGATATTTAAAGGGGTCTGCGGTGAAGGTGTGGAGAAGAGAAGAGAAGATTAAGAAGTGACGTGATAGCCATGTTTAAATATTTTAAGAGATGTCATACTGAAGATGATGCAAGCTTGTTTTCTGCTGCTCCAGAGGCTAGGACACGGAGCAATGGCTTCAAACTTCAGGAAAAGAGATTCCACTTAAACATTAGGAAGAATTTCCTGATGGTAAGAGCAGTTTCAATGGAGTGTGGTGGAGTCTCCTTCTTTGGAAGTTTTTAAACAGAGGCCATATGTCAAAGGGAGTGCTTTGAGTGTGTCTTCCTGCATGGCAGAAATACCCTAAAGGCACCAGATCACTTCTGATCTTGGAAGCTAAGCAGAGTCAGCCCTGGTTAGTACTTGGATGGGAGAGTGCCAACTAATACCAGGTGCTGCAGCCTCTATTTGAGAGGAAGGAAGTGGCAAAACCACCTCAGAGGATTCCTTGCCCAAGAAACACTTTGAAATTCATGGTAAGTTGACTGCTGACTTGAAAGCACATGCACCGAATTCATAATTTGGATCAAGCAAATCAATTTTGTGTTTGTCATATTAACATGAAAAAAAATTAGAGCTATTCCATGTGCTGTCGTGTGAGATTTTAGCTGAAGTGCTGCTGGAATGAATAGGCCAAGATTTTAATCACCAATTAAATTCACCAGTACTTGATAGGGAGAGTTGCATTTGAAGCATACTGTCTATATGAGCAAGACAGCTTTGGAACTGTCTCATCAGATTATGGATCTTTCAAAGAACCACTAGAGATGGAATGCTGAATGTTCAGAAAAATGTTCCTCAGCATTTTGATGAGTGCCAGGCTTCGCCATACGGACATGGAGGTCTGTGATGCATACCCCCAAGTGTGGGACAAGTGTTGATTCTTTTGATTTACTGAAAGGTCACCACGTGGTTTTTTGAGCGTCTGAAGCCCATGACCTGAAGATGCTCTGAAGCCACATTAGGCCTTGCTGTGCATGCACAAGCCGACCACTGTTTTGGAATTAGAGCTAGACTGAGAATCTGCTCCAGATTCAACAGTCCACCAGAATTAGTTTATTCCAGGCTTTTCCAGAAGGCTTTCACAGGAAAACTCTGGTGGTTTCCAGCATCGCTGCCAACCCGCTCTTGCCTGGGCCAGATCTGATGAAAAGAGAAACATCTCTGATGACTTTGCATTCCAGTGGGCCTTCAAAGCATGCAGATATTGTAATTCAGGCTGCGACCTCGATTACTGTTCTTCTAGCAAGACAAACCGCGGGCGACCCAAGCTGACAGCGAATGGCTGAAATCGACATCAAGACGCCGTTTTAATCGGGATCTCCCCTGTTACGGATGGGATTTGAACTTGTTCATTTTAAAAGCTGTCGGGGCTCTGAAGAGGTGTTGCAGTGAGGTGCTTTCTAAACTGAAAGCAAAGGGGAAAATATATTAAAAGTGGTTTGTTTCAGTAATAAACTCGGGGACATAGTCTTATATTAAGGCAATGTAGTCTTATGCAATACAGAGTAGTTACAGATCCATAATTCTAGGTTACGAATCCATAACTGCAGTACTGAATGCCAGCCATTATATATTTTTTACAAATAGTAATGAACACTTATATCACAAAGGTCTTATCTCTACTCTATTATCAGCAGCTAGAATGATTTTAGCTAAGGGGCAGGAACATGCTGAGGAAATGGATCTTCTTACATGATGGAGGAGGCTGTGGGATTGGGCATTAAATGAAAAATTAATACCAAAGTGTAAAGTTTTGCAATGGGAAACTAGGACAAATATATTCAGTGAGATATGGCAGCCATTCTTTGCTTTTTTGTGAATAATAAATCTTGGGTTCTGAGACCACCCAAGTTTCAGCATAAATTTTGGAAAGATCGGTTATAGGATCCCTGATGCCTTACTTTTTGGAAAATGAAGATTCAGGATTGTTCGTTGGAAAAGAGGGAAAGAAAAACAACGTATTTTTATTCTGCTGGAAAACTGATTCTGTCTTTGAGAGGGTTTCTGTGGAATACAATCTGTTTTGTCATGTGGCGGTACAGTCATGTTTATTTTTATATATTTTATATTTTAGTTTTAAAATATTTTTATATCCTTTATATTTTTATCTCTTTGTCTTGGTATTTTGTGTTGTCTGTACAAGTAAACAAATAATAATAATAATATAATTATTATATATTATAGTTATTATTATTATTACTATTTGCACCAAACCACTGAAGGGACAAGTTTAAGGTGGCTGCTCAGTTTAGTGTGGTGAAAAGGTTCCAGTTATTAGTCCTGAGGGATGAAAGGAAAAAGATATCAGGATTGTAGCCACAAAGTAAGGCTAAGGACTGTCCCAGAAATCTTTGAGTTAGAAACCATGTCCCGTGAAAACTGGTGCAGGCTTCCGTCTGGGCTTATTGCTGACCTTCTCTTAGGTTCTCAAGAGATTTGAATCAGGGAGTCATCATGAATGACTATGCGGAGCAGTAAGCCAAAGCTAACATTGGTCTTCAGCAGTCCAGTTAGTCCATTGGGAAGCACCTGACTGATGTTCCCCACGCAAGCGGTCTCTGATGCGAGAGGAGATTGTGATGGGCCCCTGCTTCAGCCTGTTCAATGGAGATTGCTCACAGGAGAGGGTAGGGAATGTCAGTCAGCTGCTCCTGATTGACAAGGGAATGGACTTCCATTGATCGCAGTGGCCTCTGACCAGTAAATGTGTGGACTGGGGAGGCTGGACCAAGAGTCACTACATAGCTACGGAACTATGGTGATTACGTAGCTATGTAGCTGACAGGGAATCACAGTCTATGTTTATATGTTGGACTATGACCCTGGACACCAGAGTTCAGTTCCTCTCTTGGCCACAGAAACCCACTGGATGACCCTGGGTGTTTCACGTACTCTCATCCCCCGAAAACCCCACGATAGGTTCACTTTAGGGTTTGCAGAAGTTGGAAATGACTTGGAGGCACACACCAACACCAACAATATCAAGAGGATATGGGGAGTTTGTAATGGTGGCAACTTCTGGTTGGAACCTGATTTGGTGGCTCAAATCAAGGTGGAAATCAAGTGGACTTCTAGATGTTGTGTTTCAACTCCCAGAAACCCTAGACAGAAAAAAAAAACACACCCCAACAATTAAGAATACTGGGAATTGTAGTCCAGTACTATCCGGAGGGGCTATTCTTGGCTTGTGTCTGCCAAAGGGTGCTCCAGAATTGTCTTCATACTTTGGTCATGGGCTCCTACCTTTGCACTGGAAGCCCAGCCTGAGACCAAGGCCTAGCCAAACAAATAACCTTGGTTGAGCAACCATTCAGAGCTCAGTGCCTGATTCAAGATGTAGTCAGGAGAGAAATATTGTTGTTATGTGCCTTCAGGTCATTTCCAATGGCAACCCTAAGGTGTGAATTCAAGTTGTGAATCATGTGGGTTTCTGGGGGCTGAGAGTGTGTGAGGTGCCCGAGGTAATCCGTTGGGTTTCCATGGCTGAGCGAGGAATTGAACTCTGGTCTCCAGGGCCGTTGTTCAGTGCTCAATCCACTACACTACATTGGGAGTGACACTGGATTGTCTGAACTGGCCAAGCCAGGAGGAAGGGCAATTGGCCATTCCTTGGCCAGGGCTAGCTTTTGGAAACTGTTGGTTTAAAGACATAACACATCTGGTTCCTGGTACTTCCACCCACGTTCTCCACCCAGGCCTAACAACATTGTGATGGTGTTAAGTCACTGTCTGTGAAGTCTCTATCCGCCTTATCTGCTGCCGGGGGAAGTGCAGCAGGTCAAAGAGGCAGACATAACAGATCAGAGGCACGACAGTTTTGGTTTTAATGGATACAAGAGCAACCGGCCTCAAATGTCTGGTGTTGTTCCTTTGTAGATTTTCCTGTTACTACCAAACAAGAATGTATTGAGGGTTTTGATTTGTAAACAAACAAGATTATATTATTAAGAAATAAACACACTCAGTGTACAAAAGTATTTCTGTTGTTGTTAATCTGCCTTCAAGTCCACTCTAACTTGTTGACCCTGTCACAGGGTTTTCTTGGCAAACTTGGTTCAGAGAAGGTTTGCCATTGCCTTCCTCTGAGGCTGAAAGAGTGTGACTTGCCCAAAGTAAGTTGTTACAATTGTGTAGGCCAAGATCCTGCATTGCCATCCCCTCAAAACCCATCTTTGCAGACTGGCAATGCCCCAGCTGAAGGGTTTCTGAAGTGTTGCAAACAAAGGCACTGGAAAATAATGACCAAGATGATAGATCAGCCACTTAGGTAGCTAAATAGCAACTCCTAGCCTACTTTTCTGATTTATTGGGCAGCAGTCACTGTGAGTGCTGGGGGTTTGCTACCCTGTCAATTGGAATGCATCTGGCTTGACATTTTCACCCCCCACCCAAGAGGGATATCTGGTTCAACAGTCAGAAGCAGGATTCTGGTTGTATTTCCTCCTCATTCTGCTGGGTTCTGATAGACAGGAAACAGAACCTCATTGCTTGCAGCAGCAGCTGCCTGGTGAGTCAGGAACATATTCCCTGCATTAAGGCATAGGGATTGTGAATATGACTCAGGTATGGATGAATAATTCTAGGTTACATATTCATAGCTGTGGTTGTGAATTCCAGCCAACATCTGCAGGGCTCTCCCAGTCACAAAGAACAGGCAGTAGGAGAGACCTCCTTGGAGTGATGCAGACATCATTTCCAAGTGCCCCAGTTTGAAAGACCTCTGGAGCCCTTCAGCTAGGGCTCTGCCAGGCTAAAAACATAGGACTGGGGAGTCACGTTAGTGTTTATGACCGTAAGCATGAACCCCTGGCAGTCAAAACAAGATGATAACAAAATGCATTAAAGACTAATACTGTTTACAGTTCACTGCGTAAGCCTCAGTGCATGGCCTTTTTGTATTGCTGCTGGAATCTGAAAATAAAGTCTTTTTCTTAAAAAAAACAAATAGCTATTAAAACCCAATTATAAAGGTAAATCCCACCCCCGCTTTAAAAGCCAGTTAAACAAATTCTTATTTTAAAAAGTGCGGATTTAAAACCACATAAAATATAACAATGAGGGTAAAAGTATGACAACTTTGTGGTTGTGTGCTTTCAGGTCCATTTCTGACTTACGGAGATCCTAAGGTGAACCTATCATGTTTCCCCCCTTGGGCTGAGAGTGTGTGACATGCCCGAGGTCACACAATGGGTTTCCATGGCTGAGCGGGGAATTGCACCTTGGTCTCTTAAAAAGCCTTCATAACCAAAGCCAGACAGTTCATAACCAAAGGCCAGTCTGAATCATCACTCTTGCAAAGGGCTCTTGAAAGGAAGTAAAAGGATGTTGGCTGGCCACTGAAACCAGTAGGGATGGACCCTTCTTGAACTGCCGCTGGCAAAATTGATGGGGTGATCAAGAGAACAGTGGGGTAGATTGTAACAGTGGGGTAAATTGTAGAGGCAAGTGGATTTTAAATCAGTGGAGCAGCAAATCTGCTCTGTCTTCTAGTCCAAACTATAAGGAGCGGTTTGAGGTGCTGAAATAAGTTCAGCACCTTGGATAGCACCTTTAGACAAGGAGTCCTCATGGACATAGAAACCTTGAGCCACCGCTGATCGAACACCAGTTCTACCCATCCACCTCTATGGAGCCCATAGCCTGGGACCTTCTCTTGCCCTTTTGCAGGTCTGTGTCCCCATACCTTGAATTGCTGGGAGCAGAGCACGGTTTTCACCCTTCCAAAGAGATGTCAACCTTTTCTGTTTTCTCCCAGTCCTTGGCCCTCTAGGCACCAAAAGACCTTGTTACCTGCACAGGTATCAAACTCAATTACATCTCCCTGCCATATCGGTGATCAGCAGACACCTCCTGAGAAGCCCAGAAGGAGAGGGGAACTTTGTGTTCACGTTTGCCTGCTCTAATTTTGGTTGCTCGTTTCTTTCCTTTTTAAATGGGAGAACAGAAAAGGTGTGGGGAAATCTCTGTGCCTTATTCCATCCTCAGCATTTTCCTCTTGCATGGATTACTCTGGCCAGAAAACAATAATCAGCAATGCAGATTTGCCTTGTTAGTGCTGGGATGCTGACAAATGACCCAGAGCTCTGTTTCTCTCCTTTTTCTTTGATATGGTTTTTTGGGAGATGTGATATCCATCATTTGGGAGCATCAAAAATCCCTTCAAATTTGAAGGAGGGGAGTATGAGAACAAAGTAGAAGTTCTGTTGAATGGAATAAAAACCTCAGGGTTTTTGGAGAAACCTCAAGTAGTCCTACTTTACTTTTTGTGTGTGTGTGAAAAGCACTGTTACTCCACGTTTACGTACCTAGTCTCTAAATAGAGGACATGCCATGAAAGACATGCATCTTTACAGATACTGACATCCCAAGTCTTCTTACATAACCACAATCAGCCCTACTACAATTTTCCATTTCAGAAATTCTCAGCTCCTGTGTTAAGAGTTGCTACTGCTGCTGCTAGGGGACATCTTTAAGGGATGGGAAACCAAGGCTGGGGTCTAAGGAACTTATATGGCAGGTCTTCCTTGAATTTTTCACTCATTGAACCCCTCTCCCCCACTACCATCATGGAAAGCAGGTTTTGAAAATCAGAAAACCCTTCCAAAAGTTGCCTTTGGAAGAAGACAATTGATAACCATCCTTCCATTCCATTGCAAAAGTCGTTTGCACACATTGCGTCATTGTGAACCTCTCTCTCACCATTGTGAACCTCTCTCTCACCATCCTTATGGTACCAGCAAATAAAACCAAATGAAGTTTGGGAGAAACCTGCTTTAATGAGTTGACACTGATGGCTTTGCAGATGAATGGGGTACAGCAAAGTGTTGCTTCCGTAGCAAAGGCAGAACAAGCAAGGATGAAAAAAAAGGCAAGAGAAGAACACTTCCAAATGTCTTAAAAGACCAATCCTGTTTATAATTCTTTGCATTAAGAACTTATCTGCCCAAGTCTTGAGGCACAGCCTTTTTCTATTGTGATTTAAAGGTGAAAACAAATCTTCCAAAAAAAAAAAAACAGTTAAAAAAAAGACATCTCTGTTGCCCTTGTTATTTCAAACAGTCACCTTTAAGAAAAATAAATCTGGGAGGCTTCTTTTCTTGCAAAAATGCCTTTCCTTGCCCTGGGAGCTTAGCAGGAGGAAAGGGCCTGCAGCAAAAACCTCTTTCCCCTTTCAACATCTTGATCCTGAACCTCATAGCTCCAGCGTGTGGGCGTAAAGCTTCCAGCCGCGTTGCTGAGACATCTCAAGTATCCGAGTGGCTCTGCGGGTGACCGACTTGTTGAGAACTACTTGAGAGCCGATGTCACCTTGCTTGGATGAATGACAGCAGACCTGAAAGGCAGTGCGACTTATGGTGTATCCGCACTGCAGAATGATAGCAGTCTGGCTCTACTTTAACAGCCATGGCTCTGTCCTACAGAGTCCTGAGATTGCTAGTTTGGCGTAGTACCAGAGCTCTCTGGGAAAGAAAGCTAAGTACCTCACGAAACGACAAATGCTAGGATTCCATAGCATTTGTGATAGATGACAGCTCAGAGGTCAATGAGCAATTGATCGTGCCAGGAACAGAGCCAGTGATAGACCAACTACCTTGCCAACACCCCCACCAGCTGAAAAACAAGCTGAGATGGAGTTGTTGCAACCAGTGCCAGAGGGAGAAGGGGCCAGCAATGATTTAGAGGAATTAGATCCACCTTTGCCCTCCAGCTTCCAATCACAGAGGACACAAAAATGAGCAGCTCAGAGGGAAGCTGTTTTGGTGAGACTGAGAAAACAGAATGATGAGTAACACCTGTTTCCATCAGCTATATAAGTCTCTCGGCATGGCTTGCGGTTTGCTTGTAGCAAATCGCTACTCGAGCCCTCACAACTCTTGTGTTCCAGCTCTCTTGACCCCTTTTGGTCAGACCTTTGGCATTCAGGACTTTTTGGATTTTACCTTGACTTTGGCTTGGCTCAGTATTTCTACTGATTATTTGCATTGGACACTCCCCGCTGCCTCCTCCTCTTGGGCAAGTACTATTGCCTTCCTTCCCTTGCTGGCAGAGAGGCATGTTCTGGGAGTTGACCTCTGACAGCATTGAGCCATGCAGTTGAAGTGGTATCAAACTGCTATAATTCTGCAGTGTGGATGCACTTCCCTATGGCAGGGAATTAACTTTGGACACCAGGGCTGGGGCCTTTCAGGTCACTGAGGCAAGGAATCCATCTCAGGTTTTAGTCTGAATGGTAAAGGAGATATCCAAGGCCCTGGACCTTGAAAGAACAATATCTTGGGAAGAATAGTATCTTCATACATGAGCCTGCTTTATGCTGCGTATTTACGATTGCGGTACTATTGCCAACATCACAAATCCCCTCCCCATCAAATCCCAGCAGGAACTCCAGGGAGCCACTTCAACTGATGGAGGTCTATCCTGCAGGCAATTGGGGTGCAGAAGGATGACATTTCCAGACCCCTCCTACCAGCGATCCATGATGTGCCAATCAGAAGCAGGACCCCTGTCTCAGTTCTTGATAGGAGGGGGCCGGAAACATCATCCTGGGGTGCCAGCAGCAGAACAGACTTCCATTGCTTGTAGAGGCTGCTGGCTGTTAAGGTAGGTTTGGTTGGTGGGGTGGGGGGTCCAGCGAGGAGACAATGGTTACACTAAATATTCTGGGTGCAACATTGGCTTCATCAGCTTGTTTTAATAGACAGTCCCAGAAAGCAAGGTATGCAGTTTTACAGAGAAATAAGTGTTTTTCTGAGTTAGCCCAAGCAAAACCATATCAGCCTTTCCTTTCACTGGTTCACTGTCCTGATCCGCCCAGACGGAGGCAAAGCGTTGTGGTTCTTCCTTTTCTTTGCTCCTGTCCCAGCTCACCTGCTTGCTGCAGACAAAGGGGTGAGCAAAGACAGAAGAGGAGGAGGAAGAGGAGGGCCTAGCAGGCTCTTGAGCTTGGCAGTCGATCCCTCATTGGGTCTGGGTCTGCGTAGGTGACCAGCAGTGCAAATTCTGCTGGTGCCAACGCTTGCTGCCAGTTCTGACATCCGCCCTGGATCTCTTGGGCTCCTTCAGTGTAAGTAAGGAATAAGAGAACTGTGCGGAAGGTTAGCATAATTTTATTAGCACGGAAACCTGATCATGTCGCTTAACATGGGGTAAATACATTTCACTTTAAATGGCCTTAAAATCTGCCTTGGGGGGCATGAGAAGCCTTCAGAAGGATAAAAATAGCACAAGTCCGGGAAACTGCTGTGTTTGGCATTCAGACTTCAGAAGAATTATCAGGAAGGCAATCATTTGTCAACCAGACTTGCTTTCAAGTTTGTTGCCCAAGTCAGTTTGGAATAACTTTCAATGGTCTATGTGGGAAGTCATCGAGGGAAGGGGTCACACAGTGAAATGTTTGTCTAAGGAGGCTCATTTTTCCTTCATGAATTCCAATTTGCTGATAGGGATTCACATGACGATCACTTGCTTCCAACATTCTGTTGGGGACAAGCTGAAGATTCATAAGAAACATGTTTCAGTTGCAGTGTCCTGATATAAATTGTGCTTTGTATTAGGATCGCCTTCCTCTAGTTTCCGGATGAAAATCCACCCTCCCCTGGCTGCCGTTTGCTTTTAAAGGTTGTGTTTGCAGCAGTGCACAGCAGCTGGGAAGGGGAGCCAGTGTGAGGGCCTGATTCAGAGTGGGAGCATGTTCCAACTCCTCTTCCACAACATGAAGCCCCCCTACAACATTACACACTCACAAGCAACTTGAACAGGAATGCATCCACACTCTACCATACCCTCCAACATTTCACGAATGCAAACCAGGACACGTGTGGCCAAATAATGGTCCAGAGGGTTAAAGTTATTTGCAAGAAAGAACACCTGAGCTAGGAGAGGCTGCGGCAGTTTGCTTTTGCTTGAGTCTCCTGGGAAGAGAACGACTCCATCTCCTCCTCTCATCTCCTCCCTGCTGACTTAATTGAGTGCAAATTATGTTTTGAACTCAGTTTGCAGCAATGGAAGTAAGCTTGAGGAAAAAGAGGGAAGGTGGGAGGAAGAGAGAGAAACTGGGACATTTTAAAAGCAGCTGAAAAAATGGGAAGGCAGAGGGTTAAACTGGGGGTGTCCCTGCAAAATCAGGATGGTTGGAAGATATGTGGGTGAAATGTACCCCTCTAACATCTGGTGGGGTTAAAATGGACCCCCCCAATCTCAGACAGTTGCCATCACAACCGTGCACACACAGAGAATGCAGTCAGCATCCTGCTGGTGACATAGGTGGTACGCCTACAGAAGCAGCCAGACATTTTTGTACTAACTGACAGTAATGAAGCCTTAGGAGAGACATTTCGGCTTTTTAGAACTGGAGAAAAAAGACTGTGTGAAAACAATGAAGTAACTCAGACGTCTTCCAACTCAACATTTCTATGATTCTATGATTCTAAGTGGAGACAATGTCATGGGAAAGGAGGTATGGCCATCTGGGAAATCTTAGATTCGGCTCCAATGACTGGAATTCCCCACCGTGGTGTGTGGTTACATTTTACAGACGTGAGGAAAAGACAAAATACTCCCTTTCCCGCTGCTCTCCAAAACCTCTGTATGGCCAGATGCAGGGCAGGTGGCCGAACCTTTTAGATGTCTGTTGCCCCAATATTGCCATCATCTGTTGGAAACCCTCTCTGGGCACAAGATATTCCTCGTGTGATGGGGAGGGTTACGCTGCAACATTTTGTTGCAGTTCCAACTTCTACATCCATTACTCCAAGTTGCATTCGTGGTAGAAATTTCCCAGGATGTCCTAGCTGTTAGCCACCACACTGTACTCTGGCTCCTTGGGGATTTTAATAGGGCCAACTGCTTTTTGTGGCTGTTAATGGAAGCATACCTGGAGGAGATGCTTAGAATTTAATAGAGAACTCATTTTCCTTGGTGTTTTATTAGCTAATAACCTCTCTTTCTATAGGCTCCATTTACTGCCATTGGGAGATAAAAGGACCATTTATGGTCTCAGTGTGTATATCTACCTATATCCACCTCTGCTTTGCTCCTCCACTGCTAAACTAAATATGATTCTCCCTTTTCCACCCCCTCTCTTTTTGTAGTTTATGAACTCACCAGCTAATAAAATTTGACAAAAAAATCTACCCGGTTGAGATGTTCAGTTTAGGCTTTTGAAAGAAGAATTTTATTTCTTCGGCTTCGGCTTGGGTTGCCTTCAGGAGGAGCTGCTTTCAAGAGGTTTGCTGAGAAATAAATTTCATTTTTTCCCCATTCAGAAGTCATGCTGTAGTTAATCAGCACCCAGGGAAGGACTGATGCAGAGAAAATACCATCCCATCAGGAATGGGAAACGAATGCAAAGAATGTCAACAAATCCTAGCAAAGTTATATCCCCACTTTCTTAAGCCTGTGGCCCCTTCACACTGCACAGTTGTGGTGCTGTGATTCCATTTTAAAGGCTAAGGTTCTATCCTATGACTTCTTGGGATTTGCAGTTTAGGGAAGGGCATCTCGAATTCTCAGCCAGAGAGCCCCAGTCCCTCACCAAACTTTACTTTGCATTTACCAAATAGTTTGTACTTGGGTTGTGCGTCCTACACCTTGCATTGTGGTTGCACATCCTACACATTGCATTGTGATTGTGCACTGCAGTGCGTTCTATACCTTGAATTGTGGTTGTGCACCCTATATTTTCCGTTGCAATTGTGCATTGTGTATTATATACTGTCTGATGACACCCAGTCATTGACACAATGTGTGGCACAGTGTTGCCATTCTGTATGGGGGTTGTGAAGTGCTGCATCGGTATGCATCGCTATGCTAAGAGGATGTTGGATTGGGTCCATGATGTGCTGAAGCCAAGATTTACCACTGAGGCTGGGAAGGGAGCTGTTACCTTCAGCTAACTGCTGGCTGGTTTTTCTCCTTAACCACCCGCTCCGCTTGCCTTACCCTGCTTCTCATTGTTAGCTGCGCTGTTTGTGAAGACGGTTTGTGACATCTTCGCTCGGGGCATCAACAGCAAAGACTGGCGTTGAAAAACAGACTTGAATAAAAGGTCAACACTCTTCCAGAGGGTGGGGAATTAAGTTATCTTATTTGATATTTTTTTAAAAAGCATGATTTATGGAAAAGCAAATTAACCTTTTGGGACTTGAAGAATTCATTCTGACAAAAGCGGAGCTTCAAAACAAAGAGGATGCAGCCCTGCCAACTTATCCCGAGATGCTTCTCGAGGTCGCCTCCTGACCCCAACGATCAGCGACTGCCGTTCTAACTGACATAAGCAATGGCAGTGTTGCCCGTCTGCTAGGGCTTGGAGAACCGGAGGTGAGAAAGCCACAGGCGAGGGCTCAGGCACACATAGTCCAAGTGTCTCTGGAAAGCAAGATGCAGGACTGAGGTTCTGTCTGAGGCAGGGAAATATCTTGGACCAGGACAGACAAGGGATGAGTCAGAAAGTTGGCTGGGTGGAGCATCGGTCTCAAGAACCTGCAATAGGGGATTGGATTATTAAGGTTTCTGAACCAATCAATGGTTAAACGAATGTGGGTTCTAAAAGGTAAACCAACTGAAGATTTTTTTGAAGGCTTCTTTTTTTTAATGGCTTCTTATGAGCAATAAGAATACAAACGATGCAATAATTGGTGGGTGAGGCTATTAGTAACTTTCCTTAGCTGAGTCTGTAAGGGTTAGAATGCTATTATTTTACCTTCTTTTTTTCTCATTACAGTTTGGTAGGGATGGTCAGAGCCCTTTTGTGTATTAGGGCAGTGATGCTATGGCAGTTAAAGTGGAATATAGGGCTGTAAGTCTGTGATGGAATCCTATGGCTTAGTCCCAGCTAGGCTAGATGGATGCTGAGTCGATGCATAGGGGAATCCAACTGATACAATGGCCATTTTCCAGTCAGGACTAGCTATAGGATTTAGGCTTGGGATGCAGGGTTTGATAGGTCCTAAAACCTTCGTAGGCCCTAAGGCATTGAGCCTGAAGTGCCTCACAGAAACGGCAGCTCTGCTGGGATGCACAACTGTGGAAGGCTAGAGGCTGCATTAAAGCTCCCAGGAAACCTTGGAGGGCTAAATTCTCCCATCCTCTGCCCCCCAATTCATTATTTCCCCCTCAAATGTCCTTTAACTGGCATGGGGTGCATTCTTGCCATGGTTCTGGCCCAGGAGACATCTTTTCTTTTGCAACAGGAATTGAATGGGAAATGCTCCCATGTCCTGGGGCCGGGGGCACAAAAAACCAGCCCAGGGAGTCAAAATTTGCCCACCCCAAATTTAGGCCAATGTCTTCTCATCACTGTGTTCCCTGTTGCTCTGGCTGCCTGATCAATATTTCCTTTCAGGCTTCTGCCATTGATTGGACTCTGCTGGTTGCACTGCGGGCTCTCTTGAGAGGTTTCCTTTGATCCTCTTCTCCTTCATTTTCAAATCCTCTTGTGCTCCCCGCTGCTTTCCCCTTCTCTGTCTCTGTCTTCCTTTGGACCTTTGCTTTGAACAAAACCATTTGTGTAGAATCAATAGCGGTGCAAAGCTGAGTTGTGGTCTCAATGCCAATAAACTTTTTAAAGGACTAAGTTCACCCTGCTCTGCCTTAATGACTGAACTAAATTTGAAGACTGTATTTAAGGGAATCTTGAAACAAACCAAGGTCTAAATCCTGCTGTTAGTCCTAACTAGACTAGACTCAGTGGATCAATGAGATTTACCTATGTGTTGACTCCCCATTCAACAGTAGATTGAACGGGACTACTCTAGTTAGGTCTAACCAATGGGATGCTGGCTAAAATCGTTTGCATAGCCTTCTGCCTACAACAATAGCCCTTCCTGGGGAGCTGACACAATCCAGCGACTGTACTCTGTTGTTGGTCTCAGCTAGGGTATATCTATTGACTCAGTGGGATTCATTTAAGTGTTGACTTTCCCTTTAGCAGTGGATACCCTAGTTGCTAGTAGGAACAGCGAATCCTGTTGATGACTGACAGCAGCATGAGTACCCTTCGGACTTTTGCATATTTTAGAACACTGGGCAAAGGTGAAGGCTGTATCGTCAGAGTTCCAGCAACACACCCATTGTGCTTGCACCTCTCAAGGTGCAAAATAAGTTGGTCTGTTAGCAACATTCGCTAGGGGCCTATTGAGCTGTGATGTACAGGATAGTTGGGAGTTCAAGGAATTGAGATTAGAGGCTTTAAAAGCTTCATCCAGAAGAAACAACAGCACACCTTGGCATTGCCAAGACTAAAGGAGTATTGGATTTTCAGTGCTAGTAAATGATTGCATTTCAAAATTAGCGCATGCTAACTTCCATTTGATGGTTTACCCAAACAACAAGGCCTTCTATTCCCTTCTCATCTTCTGGCTCAGCTTGCCAACAGTCTGGCTTTGCAACCATGCCTGTTTACTCTCTTATCACAATAACATTTCTGTGTTCCCAGTTTGCCCAGCCATCAATGGACCTCATCATTCCCACCTACAGACAAACGTGCCTGGGAACGATGACAAAGTCATCTACCTAAAACATGGCAGGAAGAGCTCAGTGGACCTGACATGTTCCTTGCATCCTCCAAGGATTTCAGCATTGCTGTTTCCATTTTGCATTGGGTGATGGAGACATAGCCAGGTGCCTCTCCAAGCCTGCGTGCTTGGCCCAAAGTGTGGAATGGATATACTGGGCAGCTCTGGGGGCTTTGGAGGAGGGCATATGGCTAAGTGTAGTGTGGGTCTGCACATGGATATTTATGCTACACTGAGAGGATACCGGACTGAGACCATGAACACGGGACTTCTTCTCTTAGTGGTTGAGATTCTGTGCAAAACGGAACAGATGGCACAAAGGAGGCTTAGGCTGTATAAATATAGAATCCTTTTAATTTATATTTTGGTTAATAATTACAATACATTGTTGACTACATAAAAAAAAGAGCAGGTTTTACAGTGCATACATTCTTCAGACAGACAGAGACCGGTCTCACCGCAGATTCCAGAATGTTTGGAGTAGAACGAGGAATTGACTTATCTAACTTCTCTCAACCACCTAGCTGCTCAACTGGGCTTCCTAACAGACTTTTCTTAAGGGCACCATGAGAATGTAGGAAAAAGAAAATCACGGCAAAATAGGATGACTTGTCCAAAAACCCTGGGAGTTGCTGCTCTGCCCATTCTCCTAATTGTCTTTCAATAGCCAAGGCTTGACGGTCTTCTCTTATCATCTGTTCCCCTACTGGGCCAGCGCCCCAAAAGACCGGTTTGGGGCAATGAGGTGGTTGAGGGGGTTGACAGCAATCAGAGATGACAACCCGGTATGTCTGTTATGTGACGGCTCAGAAGGCCTAGGTGTGCTCCAGTGCTCCTTCCCCAATTCAGTTCTTTAGCTCAGACTCTGTGTGATTACATCAATAAAGATACAGTCCAGAACAGTGGTGACTGGCGATTTCCCATGTCAGTGGGAAGATACATCCACTCCGGGTTTTGGATAGCTTTAAAGGAGCTATCCAAAGTGCTGAAATTATTTTAGGGATAAAAGTTCAGCACCCTGGATAATAGATTTGATGCACACATCATAATTTCAACCTGGGTAGGGCCTCACCCCTGACTGCACTCTGCAAAAATCAAAGCAGGATTTTTCTGCTTCCAAATGCCCTCCATTTTTGCCATGCTTTTTTTGTCCCCTTGGGCCATTTAAGGCCCAAGAGAGGTCTTTGACTCAGTTTGCAGCACGGGAAGTAAACTGAGGACAAAGGGAGAAAGCGGGAGCAGGAGAAACTAGGACATTTCAAAAGCAGCTGAGAAAGTGGGATGACAAAGGATTAACTGGGACTGTCCCAGCCAAATCGGGACAGTTGGAAGGTATGTAGCATCACCCTATGATACCAAAAGAGGTGGTCCATAGATCTCAGGTTTAGGCACTGAAATCTCAGGTTTAGGGAGTCCTGATGTTGCAAACCCACTTGAAATGAATATTTGAGTCTGGATCAGTCTTTGAGATAAAGGCAGTAAGTGTGTGGCCTCTGAAGTCACCAAAAATTCCCTGAGTTGTGGTAGAAATATACTTCTTTGGGCCATGGATGCCTTTTTTGGGGATCACCTGTTGAGACTAGCCTCATGTGGGAAGAAAGCTAGTTCTGTCTCTCTTTGACCCTACCTGCACTGGGACCCCTCCTCTCCTTTTACCTGCCCCACACATAAAGTTTGGGGGGAGCTCAAGGAAATATGGTGGCTTGCTTTGGAAAAGAAGCCAAGTAGCATTGAAACAAACCCATTTAAACAAGCAAATGGAAGTCCTCAGATGTCTGAGGAGCACTGAGGGTGAACATTTGGTCACACATCCCTCAGAATATCACTCAGAAAGTCCTGAATTTGGGAGATTATTCTAAACTAGAGCCTGTCCTGCAAGCTTGGGAGACATCTTCAGTGATGAGACTGAACCTTCCTATGTCAGAAAATTTCCTGCTCTTAAAAATAAAAAAAAGCAATATAAACAGTATCACATAAATGAACGTTTATGTCGACTACTTCTGTGGAGTAAACAGTGTTACTATCAGCAAGATCCAGTCAGAGTGAGGCAAACTAGACATCCCATATGGGAGGTTAGGCAGTGCTTGCTCTCCCAGTGGACTCCATCAGAGTTGAACAGTGCAGTCCTAGACAGAGAAGCCCCATTGAGCTCAATGGGCATCACTCCCAGAGAGGTATGTGTGCAGCACTGCTACTGAAAGAGCTTCACTTTGGCTAGATTTTAGCTAATTTCGTTATACATATATATAAAAATTAATTGGAAAACAACACCAATAACACAGACATTAAATTAAGGGGAATCGGTATGGGAAACAAAGAATATTAGTGTATAAAATACAAGGAATACAGCTTTAATTTCAGGCAGTAATTCTGCTGGTTAAAATAAAACAAAACTTAAAAAAAAAAAAGGAGAGAGATCCATCCATGAAACCAAAGCTAGAACCACCTCTGTAGTAATGCTCTGGTGTGTAACAGAACAACCTCACTGAACAACCTGGCCTGACTTGTCCTGTGTTTTTAGGAGAGGTATGGTGGAAATCCTATTAGTTAATGGGCAGGTAGGCCCATTGAATTAGGTCATTTCCGCACTAGACTGTTATAGCGCTATTATTCCATTTTCAACATCCTATGGAATCCTGGCGCTTGCAGTTTAGGGAGGGGCCTTTGAGGAGTCCATAGGATGTTAAAAGTGGAATAATAGCGCTATAACAGTCCAGTGTGGAAATGGCCTTGATGTTTGACTGGTGAGTCAACACAGAGGTAATTCTTAATGAGCCTATGGTTCTGCTCTGGTGGAGACTTGCAATAGGATCTGTGCCCTCCGATGGCTGATTTCCAGAGACCAGACTGCTATTATGAGTGTCTCATGTACACCAACCCTTCGCTCCTTTAGACACACATAACAACAATCGCTTCTGCTTTCAGGCAAATTAGGATTGTAGAACTATCACATTTTCCTTTGCATGTGAATAGATTTGCAGACTTTAATACCCTCTGCACAGCTCTTTGCTGACAACTTTCTCTGGGGGAATTAATGTTCATGAGCAGAAAAAAAAATGTTCGGGCTCATGTGTTTTTACAAGTAAGGCACAGAATTGAATGAAAGTCACCTCCCAACAGTCTCAGAACCAGGAGTTAGTAAGTTAAGTGCTTTTACAGTCGGCCTTCTTGGCCTCTATTGCTCATCTAAACAGCAAGACATACGGACAAGCATTTCGGCACAGTTAATGGAAGTTCACAGCATATTGCAAGAAATTTTCTTGCTGCTCATTAAGAGAGAATACTCATTTTTCTTTTCTGTTATGGGAAAAGCCCTAAGAGAATCAGAATGGCCATTCCCCCCACCCACCCACCCAGTCTCCTTAGAGAGGGTTTTCTGTTCTCAGTTTCATGGCTTCATAGGTTTGCCTTCCAGCTCACATATGTTTATTTCGGTCAATGGCCAGCAATCTTCCAGCTCACACAGAATGATGTGACAGTGCTGTGATGCTACTTTTAATAGCCATGGGAACAACCTTTGGGAATTCTGGGATTTGCAGTTTAGAGAGAGGTGTTTAGAATTCTTAGCTCTAGTGCTTCACTAAACTACAAATCCCAGGATTTCACAGCAGGCCGCCATGGCAGTTAAAGTGGAATCACAGTGCTTATAACTGTGCAGTGTGAAAGGGCCCTAGTCCATACAGCAGCTTCTGAGGCATTCCTCACTACTGACCTTAACATCACTGCCAACAGGTAGAAAAGCCCTTTCTACCCTCTTACAGCGAGTGATCACCTCTCTTACGGAGAAGACTGGTCTTGTTAGTCCCAACTGTAGTACACGCATTGAATCTATGGGGTCAACCTACATGTTGATTCACCATTCAACAGCTGATTTCATGTGCCTTAACCAATATGTTTCAGGCCAACATCTTTCTTTTCCTCATTAAAAAAAATCCTTTGAGGAAAGGAGATGCCAGAGTAGGGCCTTTTCCGCACGGGGCAAGGGAATTGCCCCGTGCCGGTACTCACCGGACCTGTGTGCTCCATGCGCGGGTCCAGGCTGGTCCGGAGCAGTGCATGGCTGCGCTCTGCACTGCTCCGGGGATGAAAATGGCGGTTTCCAGTGAAGCTCGGCAGCCTAAAACCCGCCCCCGGCACTGGTGCGAGCCTGCAAATCTGCACCAGAGCGTGGCCATGGAGTTTCGCGCTCTGTGCTTTTGAAAGACCTGTTTTAAGCGGTCTTTCAAAAGCACGCTGAACGACCACTTTGGGTCATTCCGGAGCGGGCTGAGGTCCGGAACTCACAAGGTAGTCCAGACCCGGTCCGCTCCCAGGTGTAGACGTCTTCGCTGGAGGACGCTCTGCACCGTTTTAAAAACCCCATGCGGAAAAGGCCTAGTTCTACAGCAAGAGCTGATGATGTGCGGTCCTCCAGAAAGCATTGGACTGCAGCTCCCATCAGTCCTAACCAAGGGTGAGGGTGGCATGAGTTCCAATCCAACAGCATGTGGAGGGTTGCAGTCTTCCTACCCTTGATCTGCAGTATAGGTTTAATATTGGTCTAAGGGCTATTCTCTCTTCTCAGGGGACCCTGGAAGCTATATTTGGTGAGGGACAGAAAGTGAGATGTTTAATGGAGAATTCTTAGCACCCTTCTTGCAGATATGATTGCTAGGATACTTGGAGAATGGAATGGGCAGGACCCCTGACTATTAAAACTGATTCATATTTATAGTGTGAATATACCCTAAATATCAGATTTTTAGCCCTGGGGGGAGATGGCTCCTGAAAAGAAAGAATCTGCCAAGTTATTCTTTCCAGAGCTTTTGTGGGCAAGGCACAAGGTGCATTGATTGTGGAATGTGCATTCAACACCATCCCTGCTTAGCAAGTCAACTGTGGCTAAGCATAAATTGCCATCCTGTCTGTGTCCTGCACGCGCGGCAAGTGCAAATTCAATTCTGCAATCAATTTGATTTTCGGTACAGAGGGAAAAAAGCGAGGAAAGATGCCTGAAAGCAAATGAGCAAAGGCACAGACAAACTCCTTTCTACCCTAAACTGTGAGGGCTGTAATCCTTGATGAAGAAACCTCTTCTTCTCCTTAGAACTGGATTTCAAGGGGCAGCTGCCCTTGAGGAAGGCGTAGGGAGAACATCTGGTACCTCTCCACGAGAGACAGCAGAGAGAGAAGTCCCACCAACGGAAAAGGTCATTGTTGTGCAAGGGCAGCAAATGTGGTGGAGGAAGAGTTGAAGAAATAAAAAAGCCAGACTCTCTGCAATATGTCCCTAAGAGAGTTGAACTTCAAAGGATTTCCATGGGCACCGGAGATCGGATTCCAAGGAGAGGGGAACTGAGGCACTGAGGCAGCTGGTCTTCTCTTCTTAATACTACTAAGTCCTTGAAGCAGGTGTTACGGAGGAGAAGGCGGATGAAAATACTGCTTGGTCAGGGATGTAGAAGACAATGGGTTTCCCGACGGCCTGCTACACCGGAGGAGCAGAGTACTGGATCACGGAGTTGTAGTCAGGAGGGGGGCTGTGGCATTCCAGGCTGGGATCCATGGGAAGCAAGACTGACTCTTCCAGGGCATCTTCCTCCATCTGAACGGCTGATCGGTATTTCACAGGGTCACGCCCGGTCTCGGAGAACACTGACTCTTTGCTTTTGTTGACCATGGCTTTTCTCCTGCGGAGGGAAACGGTGGAGAAATAAATCTATTGTTAATGGCTTCTGATGCAGCAGTCAAAAAAGCCAAGGCAATTCTGGGCTGCCTCAACAGGAGAACCCTGTTCTGATCACGGGAAGTAGCAGTACCACTCTATTTTCCTTTGGTCAGACCTCACCTGAAATTCCAGCATTTATTTCTGGGCACTGCAGTTCAGGAAGGATATCATCCGCCTTAGGTCTGGACTATTTGGAAGTCCATTTCTCCCTACATAAACCTACCAGAGTTCTAAGATCCAAGGCTTTCTCTCAGTCCTGCTACCATCCCAGGCTCGCCTGATGAAGACACAGGAAACGGGGCCTTCTCAGTGGCTGCTCCCATTATCCCTTCCATGGCAGGTGAGGCTGGCCCTCCCTCCTTGCTCTCCTTTCTCCAGTAGGCAAAAACATTCTTATATATGCAAGCGACTAATATGGAGCACGTGGGTTTTTAATTTGACAAGATGTTTTTAACATTTTTGTAGGGATAGATAGATAGATAGATAGATAGATAGATAGATAGATAGATAGATAGATAATAATGTTTTAATTGTTTTTAAATGTTTTATTAATTTTTTAAACTTTTTGGAAGCTGCCTTGTGTCCCACCCTGAGAGAAAGGGGGCATATAACAAACCAACAAACAAAATCAAGCTGAAAAGTGTCCAGAGAAGGGTGACTAAGACAATCAAAGCTCTGCAAACCAAGCCTAATGAAGAACACAGGTTGGGGAATTGGGTACGTTCAGCTTGGAGAAGAGGAGAGTTCACAGGATAGCCAAGTGGCCCTTGGGATTCCTTCTAGTTCAATGGTTTTATGATTCTATCAGCTATCACCGCTGAGCTGTTACGAGGAAGCAAGGAATCAGAAAGAAAAGGAATCTATGGCCATTTCCGCACGAGACTATTATAGCGCTATTATTTCACTTTCGACATCCTATGGAATCCTGGGGTTTGCACTTTCGGGAGGGGCCACCCGGCCCCTCCCTAAACTGCAAACCCCAGGTCATAGGATGTCGAAAGTGAAATAATAGCACTATAACAGTCTCGTGCGGAAACCGCTTATGTGTTTTTGGAGAGACTGAAGGAGATCCCAGTTTTGGAGGGAAAATACTTGAAGCCTCTGAGTGATGTGGATTTTTTTTTAAAAAATTGAAGATTAATGAAGAAACGGAAGTGGTAGCAGCTCCCATGTCAGTGAGGACATTGAATCTGTCCTGGGTTTTAGTCTGAATGTTAACAGAGCTATCCATGGCAGGGGCATTGGGCTACATGACCTTTGTGGTCCATCCCAGTTCTAAGATTCTATGATTCTATGACTCCGTGGTTGCACTGTTTGGTCCAGAAACTACATATCACAATATGGCAAAGATTAATACTCTCTTTGGAGGGCTACATGGCTCCCACCCCTGCATTTTGTTAAGTGCTCCCTGTGGTATCGTTGTTCTTTCCTTTGGTCCATTTATCCTCCCCAGTACTCCTTGTCCCCAGATGACTCCATAGCTCTCTGTTGGCTTTTTAATTTTACAGGCATTAAACTGGCCAACCGAGGGGGGCCAGAAAGATGAAGCGATCTGTGTAACTTGGCCACCCGCCTGGGTGAGTTTTGCAGTGCCAGATAAAAGAACAGCTCTGAAGGTTTAATCCGGCCACACAGAGAGACACCCCCCCTCGGAGAGATCAGGAGGGAAACGGGGTGGATCTGTGCCCTCCCAGCCACTACCGCATCGCATCGTATCTGAGAACGACGGTGGTCTTGTCAGCCAGCGTTTCATGGGAGCCTCGGAAAGAGTGACATTTAATATTTGCTCCCAAGTCAGAGGCTTGAAGAGTTTGGTCAGAAGCAAGTGCTGTGATTAACCGTCCCTGGCAGCAGATTTGAAATCCAGTTGCCTTCTCTGAAAATACCTCTTCTATCTGAGATGCGCACCCTGAAATTACAAGAGCGCCGCAGCTTCCAGTTCTGACCCTTCGGATGTTCTGGATTTACTGGCAATTTGGGGTTGATTTGGGGTGGTTGTGGTTAACTTTTTAGGGTATGTGTAGGGGAGCAGAGCGAGTTGTTGGAGCAAAAAACCTATTATGAATCGTTTTTAAGCCATGGGGAGGATCAGAGTGAAAAATTCCTAACCCTCAAAAAAACTGGGGGGGGGTGCCTGAGGCTTTTGGAGGGCTTCAGAGGCTGCAAACAGGGGTCCCATCCCAATTCATGGACTTCCATAAGCTGGAACCTCCCCTGTGTAGCCACCAGATGTACCAGATGGGGTGGGGTGGGGCAAAGGGAGAAAGAAAGAAGGACCTCTCTTGAAGATCTCAAAACATGGAGAATCCAATCCTTCAAATAACCTGGACTCAAACCAGCATGGCGTAGGGTTTAAGCGTTGAACTATGACCCTGGAGACCAGAGTTGGATTCCCTGCTCAGCCATGGAAACCCATTGGGTGACCTTGGGCAAGTCACACACTCTCAGCCCCAGAAAACCCCATGATAGTTTCACCATAGGGTCTCCATAAGTCAGAACCAACTCGAAGGCACACAACAAAAGCGCCAAGCTCTATCGGACTTTATAATCAGCATTTCGAATTGTGTCTGAAATGGAGCAGCAGCTGGTGGAGCTGTTGCAACAAGGGAGTTGTTTGCTCCATACCTTCTAACATTTCACAGATGCAAACCGAGATGGCATGCGGTCCAGGGACATCAGAGTGTGGTCTAGTGGGCAAAAGTCATTAATGAGGAAAAACAGCACGGGAGATCAACTCGGTTCTTCTCCAGGTGGCTTGCTGAGCCTAGCAAGGATGGAAAATGTCGCCCTTGTTCATGATATCTCTCTCTTGATCAAAAACATTTATTCTGGACCCATTACAGACAGGCCTTCTTCCTTCACATAAAACCCTCTGGAAAGCTTTGCATGTTTTCCAAACCGAGCTCTGAGGAGTCTTTCACTGCCCCGTCTCACATAGACACTTACACACACCCCAAATCCAGCTGTTTATTGGTCTTGCCCTGACTTTCTTCCTCGAGTTAAAAGAAAGAGGCAGGGGGTTGGGAAACTGAGAACCTCCAAGCTCAGGCGGCTTGTGTCAAGAGTTTAGAGAAGACAAACACGAAGCTCTGAGCCTGGGAATCCTGTTGGACATGTTTCAGCTTTTTGCTGTGTCAGGTGTTCAGCAGCCAAGGACTGGGAGAGAGGGCAGCTTCCAACTTGAAGCGCTGAACGTGGGTGGATGGGAGGTGAGGTGCCACACATGCCAGCTTTCAGCCTTGTTTTCTAGCAAGAAGGTGCTGCCTTTGCAGTTTGTTGTTGTGTGCTTTATAGCCGTTTCCAACTTATGGCAACCCAGAGGCAAACTTATTGTGCCATTTTTATTGGCAAGATTTGTCCAGAGTAGAGTTGCCTTTGCCTTCTTTTGAATCATAGAATCCTAGTATTGTAGAGTTGAAAGAGAACCCAAGAGGCATTGAGTCCAAACCCATTCTGCCATGCAGCGATACACCATCAAAGCATTCCTGACAGATGGCCATCCATCCTCTGTTTAAAAACTTCCAAAGAAGGAGACTCCATCACACTCTGAAGGAGCAGATTCCATTGTCAAACTGCTCTTACCATCAGGAAGTTCTTCCTAATATTTAGGTGGACTCTCTTTTCCTGAAGTTGGAAGCCATTGCTTCGTGTCCTTGTCTCTGGAGCAGCAGAAAACAGGCTTGCTCCATCCTCCATATGACATTCTTTCAAATATTTAAACATGGCTATCATGTCACCTCTTAACCTCCTCTTCTCTAGGCCAAACATACCCAGCTCCCTAAGCCACTCCTCACAGGGCTTCATGGTTTGCAGGTCTTCTACCATTTTGGTGGCCTTCCTCTGGACATATTCCAGCTTGTCAAAACCCTTCCTGAGAGACAGTGTGATTTGTCCAAGGTCACCCAGTGGCTGAGCAGGGATTTGAACTGTGGAGTCACAGTCCAATGCTCAAACTGCTACACCACAGTGACTCACCACCTTTAAATACCTCTCTGAAAAAGCCACAGTTTGGAGAGCAAAAAGAAGAAATTGTTAACCAGGGCTGACTACAGGGAGTCCTTTGTTGCAGCTGCTCCATTGGCTGCTGGTTCATTTCAGGTACAATTCAATGTGCTGGTTACACACCCTCCAACTGTTCTAGTTTGGCAGGGACCCTCCTAATTAAGCCTCTGCCATCCCACTTTTTCAGCTGCTTTTAAAATGTCTCAGTTTCTCTCTCCTCCTCCTGCTTTCCCCCTTTGTCCTCAGCTTACTTCAGTTGCTGCAAACGGAGTCCAAAGTGAAAACGTAGTTTGCACTCACTGGACTCAGCAGGAGGGTTGGAATCCTGTCCCTCCCAGTAGGCTCAGGCAAAAGCAAACTGCTGCAGCCTCTCCCAGCTTGTCTCTTTTTTCTTATTAACAACTTTTGCCCTCTTGACCGCACTTGGATGTTGCTTGGCCACATGTGTCCCAGTTTTCATCTGTGAAATGTTGGCAAATATGAGGCTTCCAAACGTATAATGTGTGAATGTGGCTTGTATTTCATCCCAAACCCATTCTTCAACCAGTTCCTTAAGAGACGGTCATCATCAATCAATGTGGACCCATCTGGGATGACTTACGCCAGCGCCATGATCCCATAAGGCCAGGAACGGATTTCCAGCCTCTTCCGGCTTTTGATTTCATCCAGAGTCAGCACCATCCCGCTGTCTGATTCACATTCCTGAAAGAAGAGCAGAGAGATTGAAAAAAGCTAAGTGCAAAGCAGTTTTCTTATTAAAGGAGAAGAGCTCTGCAGCTCCTTGAAGCGCCAAAGAGAATCTCATGGAAGCAGGGGAAGGCAAAATGAGGGCATTGCCCTTGCAAATAAGAATCCTGTCTCCCCTAATGAAATGTTCCTTCTGCCCCCAAATTTCTGCCACTGCAGTAACTTAAAAACATCAGTTGAGTATTTAGAAATAGGTTTCTGGCATCTGAAGAAAAGGGGCAGCCTGAGGCACCAAAGGAATAAGAACACAGAAGAGTTCTGAGTTTGGATGATTTGCCACCATGGCCCACAGTCTGAAGGAGGAGAAGTGTTTTTTATTTTGTCAGAATTCACACCGAGGTGTTAGCTTTTGCCTGGAGGAGAGAATTGGAAAATGTAAGGACTTTAGTTGACCACCAATGAGAACTGCCAGTCGCAACACGTCTGGCCTCTATTTGAATGAAGCTCTGCCAAGCACCTCTGGCCATTCACTTTCCTTCAACCGTGATGTATTCTGTATGGAATAAATATTACTGTTTATAGCTTTGGCCTGTGTACTTTTTAAAATCTGAACAATTATTTCATCGGTTTGTTCTATCATTTCGTATCTTCTACATGCTCATACAGTGGGCTCACAGTATTCGCAAATTCGGGATTTGTGAATTTAAACGTTGTTGTTGTGTGCTTTCATGTTGTTTCTGACTTATGGAGACCCTAAGGTGAACCGATCATGGGGTTCTCTGGGGCTGAGAGTGTGTGACATGCCCAAGGTCACCCAGTGGGTTTCCAAGGCCAAGTGGGGAACTGAACCCTTCTCTCCAGGGGTGTAGCCCGATGCTCAAATCACTACCATGCTGGCTCTCCGCTGTATATAAGTATTTATATTTAGATCCTGACTCTATTTGCTTGTTTACTATCATTTCAGGGAGTTAGATTTTATGTTCCTTTCTTTTGGTGTCTTTTTCCATGTCAGTGGGGTGGTGGATCTATTCTCAGGTCACGCTCTGCCCGCTCTCCTCTGGCTGGAGAAAAATGTTCTTTCAAAAGATTCATGCCCTGCCAGGGATTCAGGCGACCCTTGTCCTCAGAAAATCCTCCCCATCCTCTAATTTAAATGCAAGAATATTTTTGGCAGCGAAACGGCCCATCCCTTCCCAAACTTTGCCACCTGGTTTGCAGCTGGCTGCAGACTCATTTAACGCTGCCGATCTGCATTTAGCTGGCAAATTATTTCCTCTGTTAGCTTTACGAAGATACCACTTTGAAGGGGGGAAAATGAAAAAAAGAAAAAGAAAGAAAGATCCAACCCAGGCTTACCTCGTGCATCCCTTTCTCCTTCTCCACGGGCACTTCATCAAAGGTCTTCACGCTGAGCGGCCGACTCTTGGCATTAATGCTGGAAATGACAAGGAGATGACCCCTTTCATACAATAAAACACAACCAGTTGGGTTTAAAGAACTTTCTATCAGAAATCTGTGGGCTCCACCACCTTTGAAAGCTGGGTTTTTGATATTTTGCAGGCCAGTCCTGTAGGTTTGAGGAGGACTCTTTTGCACAATAAAATTGCATGTAGACCCTGCCTTTAGCCTCCTAGGAGCACAACCCAAGACCCAGTCGTTGCAGAAAGGGAAAATAAGAATAAATGAAGGTTGGATGAAGGCGGCTTCCTTACTTGGCTTCCATGGTGCTCCAGCGATGGACACAATTGCTCACATTCTCTTCTGAGATGCAGATCTTGGGGTTGGTCTCTCCATCTGGGCATAACGTCATGTTCAGTGGGATATAGTCTTTCCCGTCCTACGGGTGTCATAATCAAGAAGAAAACAAGGGAAACTGAGCCAAGTAAAAGAAATGAGTTTTCGTTTCTTTTCTTTTACGCGGCTTCAGCTGTCAGTGGACATCATTTACTGAATGCGTTTTTTTAAGAACCCCTAAATGAAAATTTTGCAGAGACTATTTCAGTGTGTGTTGAGAGCCAGCATGGTGTAACGTTGGGCTAGCACTCCAGGAGACCATGGTTTGTATCCCTGCTCAGCCATGAAAACCCAATTCTGGGCAAGTCACACTTTTTCAACCTTAGAGGAAGGCAAGGTAACCCCCCTTCTGAAGCATTACATAGAATCATAGTATTGTAGAGTTGGAAGAGACCCCATGGGCCATCCAGTCCAACCCCATTCTGTCATGCAGGGCTACACCTTCAAAGCATTCCTGACAGATGGCCATCCAGCCTCCATTTAAAAACCCCCAAAGAAGGAGACTCTACTGCACTCTGAGGCAGCAGATTCCACTGTGGAACTGCTATTACTTTTAGGAATTTCTTCCTAATGTTTAGATGGCATTTCTTTTCTTGTCGATTGAATCCATTGCTCTGTATCCTAGTCTTGGGAGTAACAGAAAAGAAGCGTGCTCCATCCTCCATATGCCATCCCTTCAAATATTTAAATGTAGCTATCATGTTGTCTCCTAATCTTCTCTTTTCCAGGCTAAGCATACCCAGAGTTTTCTTGGTTTCCAGGCCTTTCCACAAAGAAAACTAAGCTAGTGTGGTATAGTGGTTGAGTTTGGGGCTACAACTCCTGATGAATTAGGCTCAAATCCTTGCTGAGCCATTGACCCACTGGGTGACTTTGGGAATATCACACTCTCTCAGCTGCAGAGAAAGGCATGGCAAAGTTTCTTTGGATAAATCTTGCCAGGAAAACCCTGTAATAGGGTTGCCATAAGTCCTAGTCAACTTGGAGGTACATAACGCCACCTCCAAAGGCTGTGGGATCCCGTACCTCCCTTCCAAAGTTTTGGACTCCCAGGAGCGAATGCCAATGGTTAGTAGAAATTACTCTTGCTTTTATCCTGTAAAACTACTTGCAAATTCCCCCCCAGGCCTTGAATTAATTGTCCTATCACTTATCATCATTCTTTTTCGTTCCCTCTGGCTACAGAAGGAATCCCAGGAATTAGAGATTAATTTTTTTCCCTGCATGGCCAACTAGGTCTCCTTCGGCTTTTGCTGCGCGGAGTTTCTTTGTATTGCTGGGTGCAAAAGGACAAGAAGATGAACCTGGAGAGGGAAGATTATATAACTGCCCTGTTCCAAAAGCTAAGAGGAAAACGTTGATTAAGCTGTCATGGAATGGGCAATTATAGAATGGCCCTTTTGTGGGGCACAAAAGCCTTTCATGTTTAGGGAAACTTCTCAAAGCGATGATGGGTTCTGACTGTTTGGCACACGTACGCGTTCAGGGTAAGGGTAAAAGAAAACCTTGACATTCCCTTTCCGGATGTTGAAAACTAATTAAAGCTATTTGTACGCTAAAGAGCCGTTCTTCCTCCAGGGGCCAAAGGAAGCTTTCAGAAATCATTGAACATGACTTTTTCCACTTGTCATGGATGGATACAATTGGATTTGTGAAATGTGATCCTCTTTCAGCAAAAGATACATTACACCCACCTCTTGCGTCTGTATTTGCTGCTACAATAACGTTCAATAAAAGTGGTTTAACGAAGTGGCTCTCAGCTCTCAGCAAAGATATAATGAAATGTTGTTGTTGGGAGTCCTTTGGCTGCTGCTGCTGAACAACTGGGTTTCAGAAATCCTTGCCAATTCACTGCTGATCACAGAAGTATCAGTAAAACCAAATATACTTTCTTCTGACTCCTGGTGGAACAGAGGAGGTGGATGACCTGTAGCTCTCCAGATGTTGTTGAGCTGCAGCTCCCGTGATCATTTTCCAGGAGCTTTGCTTCCTAGATGGGTCTTATATACCCCAGTAACTTCTAGAGAGCTCCAAGTTTGCAACCTCTAACCTAAAACTTCTGGAAGGTACCAGGATAACTACAGTCTTTGCCATACGCTTTCATGTCACTTCCAACTTAGGGCAGCCCCCCTAAGAGGTTTCTTGCAGGTTTTGTTTGGGGAGGAAGGGTTTTTCCATGGCTTTCCTCTGAGGCTGAGAGAGTGTGACTTGCCTGAAGTCACCCAGTGGGTTTCTAGGGCCAAGCAGGGATCTGAACCCTGGTTTTCTAAAGTTCTTCTCCAACACTCAAATCACTACACCGTGCTAGCTCTTATTGGTTGGCAAAATTTCTTCAGAGGAGGTTTGCTGTTGTCTTCCTCTGAGGCTGAGAGAGCGGGACTTGCCCAAGGTTACCTTGTGTTTGCCTGTTTGGGAAGATTTTGTTGTTTTGCTGAAATTAGCAGAAAAATTGGGTTGCTAGTGTGTGGCTTAGGTCTTCGGGGGTCACAAAGATGTCTGCAGAGGAGGCTTTCCCAACACTGTTCTTAACTCTACCTGTTGCACATTCGCCTGCAGCAGGTCACCTAAGCGCTCCACAAGTTCCGTGAAGGTGGGCCTCTCTGTCGGAACGCTGTGCCAGCAGTCCAGCATGGTCTGGTAGCTGCCAGGGGGGAAAAAAGGGAAGAAAGATGGCACGTTTTAAAGCAGAAGGACAGGGATTCATTTCCTTGACTTGGGCCATTTCCGCACTAGACTGTTATAGCGCTATTATTCCACTTGCAACATCCTATGGAATCCTGGGGTTAGCAGTTTTGGGAGGGGCCGGACAGCCCCTCCCGAAACTGCAAACCCCAGGATTCCATAGGATGTTGCAAGTGGAATAATAGCGCTATAACAGTCTTGTGCGGAAATGGCCTTGTTCGGATGCTGATATGAGAATCCGAATAAATTTAACCACCAACTAATGAACAAAATAAATATCTCGGCTGAGATCCAACATCAGGTTGCATAGCAACAGTCAACATTAGACTATTAACCATGGCTTGAATCCTGTTCATTAGTCCCAATTAGAGCAGACCCATTCAATCCATTGTTGAACAGTGAATCTATAATACATAAATCTGATATATTCAATAGTTCTACTTTTGATGTTGTCGCTGTGTGCCTTCAGGTCATTTCTGACTTACGGTGACCCTAAAGTGAACCTATTGTAGGGTTTTCTGGGGCTGAGAGTGTGTGCTGTGCCCAAAGTTACCCAGCAGGTTTATCTGGCTGAGCAGGGAATTCAACCCTGGTCTCCAGTGTTGTAATTCAATGCTCAAACCATTACACCACACTGGCTCTCAGGTCTACTTTAGTCAGGACTAAGGCCAGTTCCGCACGAGACTGTTATAGTGTGATGATTCCACTTTCAACGTCCTATGGAATCCTGGGGTTTGCAGTTTCGGAAGGGGCCACCCGCCCCTCCCGAAACTGCAAACCCCAGGTTCCATAGGACGTTGAAAGTGGAATCATCGCGCTATAACAGTCTCGTGCGGAAATGGCCTAAAACTGAGTTTCAGCCCATATCAAAACAATTTAAAACACATGTTTTAAAAAAATAGTATCAAAACCCCAAGTTAAACAAAACAGTTTAAACCAATCCACGCCTCACAGCGGTTTCTGTGAAAAGCCTTAATGTCGAAACGATTCTGTAAACACAAAATGCAAAAGTTACGAGACTGTAAGTCCGGCTTATGATCTTGTAAATATTGAACAGGAGGCCAGACTAAATGTTGTCACACTGAAATAGCTTGTTGGCTCTCTTCTGCCTTGGAACGAAAGCTCCTCCAGTTCAGCTGGAGCTTCCTTCGAGCCCCTGCCTCCCTTCAACCTCTTAAAAAGGAAGCTGTAAAAAATGTAAGGGTGTAATAATCTGTGGTTATGGTTATTAGTAATTCTAGTACAGTGGACCCCTGGCATCTGCTAGGGGTTGGTTCCAAGATCCCCCCTCCCACTGGATACCAAAATTTGTGGATGCTCAAGTCCCATTAATTACAACGGTGTAGTAAAATGGTATCCTTTATACAAAATGGCAAAATCAAAGATTGCTTTTGGGATTTTTTGGTGGGAGGGGATATTTTTGAGCCATAGTTGGTTGAACCCCTGGATACAGAATCTATAGATTTAGGTCCAGCTGCTTCCATTGAGGAACTTACAGATGCATGAGACACCAAAAGACTTCCGGCCAGAAAAATCAGGGGAGACCCTATTAAGATTCCAGGAAGAACAGAAAACAAAGGGATCGCTCCTGGAATGAGTGCAACTTTGCAAGAGAAGGAGAAGCAGATCCAGGCATTTCAGTATCTATGGATGGAACACCTACATTTCTGGAGTTGAATATTCTGGTGATCTCATCCGGGTTCCTTCTTTGAGACGTCGGCAGAAGTCCTCATCGATCTGCACCCCAGGGTACGGGGAGGCTCCTGTAGGCACAAACACACACAGGTATCATAAAGGGTCACATCAAATGCCTCAAATTATGTTCACATTGCTGGCTGTAGTGAGTTGCAGACCAGGCTCCTCATCCATCCACATACGTTCGTTATAAGATCAACACATACACAGATATATAAGCCATCTTGGTTTAGCGGTTTGAGCATTGGACTAGGACTCTGGAAAGGAGGGTCTGAATCCACATTTGGCCATGGAAATCCACTGGGTGGCCTCGGCCAAGTCACAGATCCCGTCTGATTTTGGAAGCTAAGCAGTGTCAGCCCTGGTTAGTACCTGGATGGGAGACCGCCAATGAATACCAGGTATTGTAGGCGATATCACAGAGGAAGAAATTGGCAAAACCAAGTCTGAGGATTCCTTGCCTAAGAAAACCTTGTGAAATTAACGAGAATCACAATAAGTTGGTAGGTGGTTTGAAAGCACGCGCATATACCAGCTAGTTTGCTTTACAGCTCACGTGTAATAGTTTGATGGCTTAGTTGTACTTTGTTTGAGTTCTGTGTAGTCTGCAGGGATATTTTGAGGATGCTGTAAACAGAGATGCAGTTTGTGTGAAACAAGATGGTGATAAGGAGCTCCTTCTGGGAGCAGAAATCTTTCCCCTCTCTTGGTCTCAGTGGGGAAACTGTGGGCCTCATCTGGGAGTCTCTGCAAAACTATCCAGTTGGGCATATAACCTGCATCTGTGGGAGTTCCTCCTTGTTGTAGTCTTGGGAAGGGGAAATGTGAAGGACTTGTCCAATAACTTGAAAGACTACCTGGAGTAAAAAGAAAACAACCTAACGCCCAGCAGTGCACATGAGACATTTGGCCAACGGAAAGTGAGGGTGCTTTCTTGGTCTCTTTTTATTTCTGTGTCCTTTCCCCATCTACATACCCTCCAGTGTTTCCAAGATGAAAACTGGGACACATGAGGGGCCCATCAACACCAGAGTGTGGTCAAGACGGCAGGCTTTATTAACGAGGAAAACAGGTGGGCAAGGAGAACTTGCAGCCATTTGTTTTTGCCTGAGGCTGCTGGGAAGATTCTGCCCCCTTTCTCTCCCCACTGCTGAGTTAAATAAGCGCAAGCTACTTTTGGACTTTCAACTCAGTTTGCAGCAATGGAAGGAGGAGAGAGAAACTGAGCTGAGAAAGTGGGACAAGAGAGGTTTGATCAAGAGAAACCAGGACAGTTGGAGAGTGTGGGCTGGTAGTCATTGCCCTGTTTGGTGGCACTGAATTCCAGACCTTTGGAAGGTGCCTATGGGATCAATTCAAGGCACACAGCATATCAAGAGGCATGGAAAGGAGGGGAAACAGTGCAGGTCCAAAGCAGACGCTCCTGCCCAGGGATCAAGGAAAATGATGTTACTGCAGCTGCCCCTGAGTGTTCACCCAGGAGCCAAGATCCAAGGCGAAGGAGGCCCAAAGTCTAGTTTCGTGAAGTGTTTCATGTGATGAGTGGAGAGGCGAAAGGGACTGGGTAGAAAATGAATCGGAAGATGCGACACCTGAGCACCTCGATCTTTTTAGAGGCCCTGAAGGCATCTCTCGGCTGGGAATGACAGGTGCATGAATATGACAAGGAAGCTAAAAAGCACACAAATAAATCAACCAGACTAATACGACTGTCAGGGCAGAGAAAAGTCTGAAAATGGGAGATCAGCCTCTCTGCAGTAAGCCTTGAGAAAGAACCATTTCTTCCACTCCAGAACAGCAGAAGTATGCAAAGAAAACCAACTCTTCTCAACTCTGCTTTGGGTGTTTCAAGCCACGCATTTTCTTGTACAGCAGAACTTGAAATCATAGAGCTCTCCGGCTGTTCTTGGATTACAGTTTTCCCATCAACCCTCACCAGCATAGCCAAGCATGAAGGACGCTGGGAGTTGTAGTCCAGTAACATCTGGGAAGCCTCATGGTTCTCAGCTGTGTTGTGCTGAGAAAGCCTGGAAGCACTAAGTAAGATCGGACTACCTATCCCAGAGCCTGGAACCTCCCTTTAAAAAGTATACAAACCGAAGAGAAACCAGAGTCTTTAAAAAGTAATTATATTTATAGTTCCTGATCTCAGGAAGTTAGTTACCATTATAGTTACATTTTTAAAATTTTCTCATTTTCTGTTACTTAAAAAAATGTGCACACTTCTGCATGATATGAGCTGTTGACCTGTGGTACAAAAACACACTCTCTTCGGATTCTTGTCACCTCACAACCAGAGCAAAGCCTCAGGAAGCACCAGCAGGTACCACATGAGCCAGCACTGGGACCATGTGATCTTCCTCCTCCCACTATCTAGTGTGCCCACACCCCTATCGACATAAAAAGAACTAAAACGTCCAGTTACACTGCAAAATCAGTGATATTAACCCTAATTAAGATCCAGTACTAATCTATACCTGGCTGTATCTTCATTTCCGGAAAAAATTATATTGATTACAAGGAACTAGTTTATTGTAATTTGTTGTTTTGAGATATGGACGTGCATCTACTCATGCTCAGGACCTTGGAGCAGAGTAAAGGACAGATCTATCTAGACCAGAGTCAGCAAGGATGGGTGGCTTCCATGCCAGTGGGGTAGTGAATTGACTTTGGTTTTTAGTCTGAACTTTAAAGGAGTTACCCAAGATGCTAAACTCTATCTGTAATGTATAGAAGGGTACAAGCACTTAACACTTTAAGAAGCCACAGCTCTGCATGCTGAATTATTTACAACTTTCCTCAGAACTGCCTCCCCCATAGTTAAGCAGCTCATAAAAGTTCAGAAAGAGTTTATTCAACTCCAACTGCTGTTAAGTCTGCAGGCTTATTCATTCCCCAAAGGGATTGTAAGTAAGCTGTTTTCCTCTCTAATCTGGCCTCCCTGAATCCCGAGGAATAACTTGGAAGGACACATAATCCAGTTTTAACTTGGGAGATTTAATGGAATTTGAACCTGAGGCCAGGTTGCAAGGAATCCCTGTACGCTTTATGTCATGCAACATTCTTGCTCGATTTCCTGTTTTCATCCTGCCTTGGCATTGTGGCTTTCCCCTGGATGTTTGGGAGCAAACCCAAAGCAATTCGGAAACAAGAAAGAGTGAACGGGAGTGCCGGACCAAGAACAACGGTTTCTTGAAGCTGCTTGGATAACCTGCGTCTTGCAGCCATGAGGTGCAAGGCAGTTTAGTATCAGAAACTACTGAGATCTGGTGCTAGAAAGGGCAGCCATCCTAATTTCTAGGGTGGCCAATTTCAACATGCAGCCAGTAGAATCTGGCAGTCCAACCATTCCTACAGCCATTTCCCATTCAATCCATATAATTACTGACCCAATCAAGGCAAGGAACCACTGTGTGTCCTCCTGAGATGAATGGCAATGGACTTAGTAACAGCCTGATGTACCGGTTTGAGTGGAGGCCATTTCTGCACTACACTGTTATAGTGTTATTATTCCACTTTCAACATCCCATGGAATACTGGAGTTTGCAGTTTAGGGGTTTGCATTTAGAGTTCTCAGCCAGAGAGCTCTTTAGCTTCCATAAACTGCAAACCCCAGGATTCCACAGGATGTTGAAAGTGGAATAATAGCACTATAACAGGCTAGTGCGGAAATGGCCTAAGACTCCAGAAGATTAGGTTCTCAGTCCCAGTGGCTCAGCTGAAGAAGCCCACTGGGTGATCTTGGGCAAGTCATGCTTCCTCAGGGTTGGAAGAAGGTAAGTGGAAAGCTACTTTTGAATACATCGTGCCAAAGAAAACTGAGACCATTTCCGCACTAGCCTGTTATAGCACTATGGTTCCACTTTCAACATCCTATGGAATCCTGAGGTTTGCAGTTTCGGGAGGGGCCGGCAAACCCCAGGATTCCATAGGATGTTGAAAGTAGAACCACAGCCCTATAACAAGCTAGTGCGGAAATGGCCTAAGTCAGTGCACTGTACTGGTTTGAGCGCTGGACGAGGCCTCTGGGAGCGCGGGGGTCGAATATCTGCTCAGCTACGAAAACCCCCTGGGTGACCTTAGGCAAATCACACTTTTTCAGCCTCAGAGGAAGGCAATGGCAAACTCCTTCTGAAGAAATTTTTCCAAGAAAACCATTGGATAGGTGGCCATATTCGGAGCCAACCTGAAGGCACATAGAAGCAGGGTATTGCAACTACCTAGCTGCGTATATTTTAGTATTTCGCTTTTTTCAATAATAAAACGTCGTCCTCCTCCTCCTCCTCCTCCTCCTCCTCCTCCTCCTCCTCAATGAGTAGCAATCTTTGCTTTTGTAAAGTCAGTGGACTGGCATAGCTCCAGGAAATGGCAATTATGGAAACAACCCCCCCCCCCGGTTTACCCTATAAAAAAAGGCAAGCAAGCCTTTGCCTTCTGGCTCTTTAATGATCAATAAAACTTTTGTGTGGAACCGGGTTCCCTTGCTGCCCCAGTTCCTCAATTAAATAGACGTGAGCTGCAAAGGAGGGGGAGCCAAACCCAGGACATGCCTGGATGAGCTCCTCATCTCTTTGGAAGAACAATTTACGTTTTGAACCGCTGCCTCAGAGAGGGAAAGGGGGCTTCTAATCCTGTGTCACAACAAGAGTGTTGGAAGTTGTGCAGAGACCAGGACATGGTGTGATCCAGCACATTCCTTGGCGGAAAGAACAATCCACTGTCCCCATTCACTAGTATGGGTCAAGAGAGGAAGTCTTCTTAAAATGAAAGCCATTCCTGCAAGTTTAACCCTCCTGGAAAAAAACAAACAAAAACTACCTTCTGGGAATATCCATATATTTGTACTAAGTATTCTCTCATCCCCTCCTTTCTTATTAAAACTTCTTTGTAAAAAAAGGTAGATATCTAGTCCAGAATTTTATTCTTAGATTCCCTAGATTATTCTGGTCTATTCTGCTTTGCTCAGACCCCACATGGAGTACTGTGTCCAGTTCTGGGCACCACAATTCAAGAAGGATATGGAACGTGTCCAGAGGAGGGCGACCAAAATGGTAGAAGGCTTGGAAACCAGGAAGCCCTCTGAGGAGCAGCCTAGGGAGCTGGGTATGTTTAGCCAGGGGAAGAGAAGGTCAAGAGGCGACATGAGAGCCAATATTTGAAGGGATGTCATATGGAAGATGAAGCAAGCTTGTTTTCTGCTGCTCCAGAGCAATGGCTTCAAATCACAGGGAAAGGGATTCCACCTAAACATTAGGAAGAACTTCCTGATGGTCAGAGCAGTTTGAATGTGGAATACGTTGCCTCAGTGGATTGTGGTGGAGTCTCCTTCTTTGCAGGTTTTTAAACAGAGGTGCATCAGTCTCAGTGGGCATCAGGACACCAGCTATGGAGTGCTGGTGCACTTTGGTGGAGTCTGATGTCCACTCTTGGTGGTCTCCTCTTACACAACTTTGCAACTCACTGACAGGGTTCCTGCCTACTAGCTAGCTAAGTATATGGAAAGGAGCCAGGGTGGGGTAGCTTAGCCTTGTGTCCTGTTCCAGAAAGGGCAGGACCTAGCAGCAAGGTCCACAGATCAAGTTGCAGGATGAACCAATGGCTACATCCAAAGGAGACAAGGTAGGCAGTCAGAACCCAGGAGAGTCAGAAGTCCACCAAGGTCAAACTCCCTGAATCCTGTCAAGGAGGAGGAACATAAGCCAGCTGAGGAGGATCCAAATCCAAGCAACAATCCAGGGTTCAATCCACCAAGTTCCAAGCAACAAACAAGTAAGGAAATTCCAGGAGGCAAAGTTGAACCTGGGAGCCAGTGTGGCTGATGCTGCTTGGCCCAATGTGTCCTAGTTTTCATCTGTGAAACGTTGGAGGCTATGATTTTTCTTGTAGCAGACAGAGAAGGCATCAGTGGTTGGATTTGGAACAAGCAACTTTGTGAGCCGCACAGACTCAGAGCTTAACCTGCTCAGCCTATGGAGAATGATTGTTTGACAGGGAAATTTTCCACTCCATCAAAATGGCTTTAATCCAGAGAAGACAAGGTTAGAGTTTTCTATGGAGACTCTTGGCTTCAGTCATTACAGAATGTCAACTCCAGCCTTGCAAACATACATTCTAGGCCAAAATGTCCATCAGCTGTTTCACTATCAGTCAGAGAGTAACCCACTGGATGAAGCAGAGTCCCTCCTGATTTACATGCAATGGAAGTGTGGAGCCAGCTCTTAGTGACACTGCTTTGGCTTAATCCAATTGGCAGAGCAGCTTGCAGAGTTCTCCCAGCTTGCTCCAAGAAGCCGTTTCGTGTAGGATGGACCATTCCTTCTTTCACGCTCAAAGTGGTGGAGTGGCACTCCACTCCACTCCACAGCTGAGATCCTACATTGTCACAGCATAGCTAATATAACTGCTGGAAGAGTTACATTCAGCTTGCATTATTCAACATTGGATACTACTGTGCTGGACCTTACATGGATCAATGTTAAAACGCGCATGCATGGTTGACATCTCGGTGTGCAATTGCAATGTGCACTGTGATGCACATCAGTACGTGTTCTGCCTCAGGTCCCATTCCTGTATGGGCAGATCCCCATCTGTGGGTTGTGTACACTCTGCCTGTTTGTATTCTGCACAAAGATCCATGCTTCTGTCCCTGTGAACTGGATACGATCGTAGTGTGTGTTCAGCAAAAACACCCTCCGTGCCTAATTGAACTTAAACCTGCGTATCTCGCTAACAGACTCCTGGCCCAGGCCTCACTGATCCCAGCCAGCAGGTCCAGGTTGTCAAATATAATAGTCCAACAACATCTGAAGGGCAACAAGTCTTTCAGACCTGGGCTTCCTGGATGGGCAGAATCTCTCCAGAATTCTAGCCGTGGAAAGGCATTATCTATCACAGTGGTTCTCAACCTGTGGGTCCCCAGATGTTCGTGGACTTCAGCTCCCAGAAGCCCTGAGCATTGGCCATAGTGGCTGGGGCTTCTGGGAGCTGAAGTCCATGAACATCTGGGGACCCACAGGTTGAGAACCACTGATCTGTCACCTCTTCCCTGATCCTTTTGAAGATGAGATGTCAGGGACTTGAACTGGGCCTTTCTACCTCTGAGCTATGGCCTTATCTATAGGCAATTATGGCCATACCAACTTTCACATTAGGACCAATAGTATCCTTTACTGTGCTGGTGTATGGACAAGGTTTAGCCAGGACAATGGGAGCGGTCACCAATTTTGCTACACCTTTAGGTAGGGAAGAGGATGGCTGGTGTGTAGAAAGGAGTCCTCCTATCAGTCGAAGAATTGAATAGTTTTTGAATTTGCTAATCCTCAATAACAAAATATCCTCATTTTCAGTCTTCTCTTGCAATGCCCTTCGGCCCTCTTAACATACAAGACAAGTAAATGCAACCTTACCTAGAGAAAATATCTCCCACAGCAGCACACCAAAAGACCAAACGTCACTCTGGGTGGTGTAGATTTTGTCAAAAATAGCTTCTGGAGCCATCCATTTCAGTGGAAGCCGTGCCTGTGAAAGGAAGAAAGTTAAAAACATGATTCACGTTAAGAATGATTCATGACCGGTGTTCTCTGCTGTTCCAGAGACAAGAACATGCATGAATGACAAATGACAAGAAAAGAGATTCCACCTAAACAGTAGAAAGGACTTCTTTACTGTTAGAGCTGTTCAACAGTGGGATAAGGTGACGGTCATATTCAGAACCCAAGAAAACCAATGAAAGCACGCCACTCACGTCGCCTTTCCGCACGTAGTCGGGATCTTTGTAAATATCCCTGGCCAACCCAAAGTCACAGATCTTCACCACATTGTTTTCGGATAGTAGAATGTTCCTGGCTGCCAGGTCCCTATGGATGCACTGGAGGGAGACAAAAACAGATATTAGACTGTTGTGTGCCCTCAAGTCATTTCCAAGTTATGGTGACTCTAAGGTGAACCTATTATGGGATTATCTTGGCAATATTTTGTCAGGAGAGGTGTGTCATCCTGAACTCTGATGCTTAGAGTTCAGGAAGGATATTGACAATCTGGAACATGTCCAGAGGAGGACAACCAAAATGGTGAACGGCTTGGAAATCATGAAGCCCCATGAGGAGCTGCTTAGCAAGCTGAGGATGTTTAGTCTGCAGAGGAGAAGGTTAAGAAGGGACATAATAGCCCTTTTTAAATATTTGAATATTTAAATGTCATGTTGAGGAGGGAGTGGGCTTGTTTTCTGCTGCTCTAGAGACCAGTGATCCTTAAACTGTGCCCCAAATCCTATGGTTCATTCCTACAAGGGTAGATCTACCTGGTTCTATAGCAGACCTACACCAGCCACCAGAATGAAACCAATGCCAGAACCAACTGAGTTTTCTTGTGCGTACAACTCAATATACAGTACGTGGAAGGAGAGATCCCCTCTGCCTTTATGTGAGGTCCTGCCAAGTCCCTCTCTCTCCACTTTTAGAATAAGTGAGACGTAAAGGATTTTGCAGAGAAGACACTGTGAATTATAGGATCAGCATTACTAACTGCTCCCTAACTCCTTCCAAATATTTGTGGTTGAGAGGGAGATGCCTCCATGAGTCCTCACTTCAAGCAGTGAAATTTTTATGAGTTTTTCTGATTCTCTCTTCCCCTGCTAGTGATCCCTCCCCACAAATATCCTCAAACCAATCCTAGGCAAGTCTTAAAGGGCTCATCCATCTTAACATTGATTTTTCTTGTCAGAATCAATAGGGTTTTGCTGCAGTGGACATCCATCTATTGCTGCTGAAGCTCCAATGAAGCCTACACGCACAAGGACTAAAAATGGGGAGTGGGACAAAATTGGGCACAGAAGTTCCATCATGTCTCCTCCTGCCATAAAATCTGGAAAGTTACTTTTAGAAAATAATTAATTCTTGTGAACTCATTCCTTGAACTGACCAAGTTTGTGAACATCATCATCCTGATTATATCATTGTTGTTGTTAGGTGAGTTCTAGATCCTGGCTGTTGCATTACAATGTGTATTTATCTGTCCTTTTTGTATTTTGGGCTGTGTGTCCTCACTCCACCCATTTATCATACACACTTATTGTACGGGTTGCAGAGAGACTTACTTTTCTGGAGGCCAAGAACTCCATGCCTTTGGCCACCTGGAAGCTGTAGCAGATCAAGTCCTCCAGGGTCAAGGGCCGCTTGTAGAGGTCTTCAGCATCTAGAAGAGAGAACGCAGTGAACTGAACAATACCCGAGACCCATGAGAAAGCTTTGGAACAGCTGCAGTTTTTAGGCTCACGCTTGACACTGTGGGCTGATCTAGGAAGCAACAACCCCCCAAAATTCTGCTGCTGTATCCCTGAGATTCACAAGTTTTCTTGACATGAGGAAACAAGCTAGTCTCTCAAGCAAAAACCAAAGTTGGGCATTCCGTTACCTTCCTCTTCCTCTTCTGAGTCTGTATAACTCTTGTCTTCAATGAATCCTGAGCTAGCAGAGCTGCCGGTACTGGCCACACTTTCGAGCCGCCTCTTGATCAGCTCGGTCAAATCACTGATGGACTCCTCCAGCCCCTTCTCAGCCAGGTCCAAATTCTCCTGTGGCTGGAGGCGAAAGGAAAAAAAATGTCTTTACTGCAGAAGTTTTTTAAAGATTAGTATTCAGTTAAAACATGAACTCTTCCTTTTGGGACTGATGGATACTCAACTGGACAAGAACCATGAAAGAACACTTCGGTATCAAATCAACGTATGATATTATACGCACAGAAATGGAAGAATGACCTAGTACTTACTAAAGAATGTTGGTTATTAAAACTTAATCATTTACCAGAAATGGATATGCTGACTATTTTGGTTAAAGAAAAATCGTTCACCATGGTTTGAAGGACTGGAAACCCCTGACTGACTTTTAGAAAAATAATGAAGGTGATTTGATGGTTGTCAGTTCTATTAATTAATTAGAGTTAAATATACCAATGAAGTGAAACCAATAGGTGAGAGAGAGAGGTATATTTTAAGAGTTAAAATATATCTGCAGAAAAGTTCATTGGAAGTCATCTTTCTTTTTCTTTTTCCTTACTATTTTGTTAGTTGTAGCTGTTGTTTCATATGGTAGTGGTTGGGCATTGTGTGTTAGAATGTAGGAAGTTTTGCGTGTTGGGCGATTTTTTCCGCGCAGTTGGTTTTTGTTATATGTGTCATTCAATTTTCATTCCAAGACATATTCTGCCTTGCAGGTGGGTAGATTCTCCTGCTTTCAAGGTCTTTAAAAAGATGTTGGTGGGCATTGGACTATGACCCGGGAGGTCAGGGTTCATTTCCCCACTTGTCCATGGAAACCCACTGGGTAACCTTGGGCATGTCACCACACTGTCAGAAAATCCCATGATAGGTTCATCTTAGGGTCGCCATAAGTCAGAAAGGACTTGAAGACACACAACTGCAACAGCAGCAGGTCACCACCAGAATGTTAACTCAGATATGCTTCTGAGATCAATGAAAAATCTTACCTTGCTTGCAATGAAGTCTCCGCGTTTTCCCCGTAGGTAATTAGACAGATTTCCGTATTTGCAGTATTCTACTATGACCATCAAAGGGCCTGCAAAAATGATCAAAGCAAAGTGCACAAAACAGTAACACAGGGAACTTCAAGAAAGGAAAAAACACATTCTTGTTTCTGCTGGACTGAGGACCAATGGGAGTTTGACCTGATCAGCCTAAACTGATGATCTTTTGACTGTCTTAGTCTCAGGACAACAGGCAGACAGTGGCCTAAATCCTATTATTGGCCCCTAAAGTAAAGAGGAACCTTTGAATCAATGGGATTTACTTGTGTTTTGACTCACCACTTAACAATTGAATCAATGGGTCTACTCTAGTTGAAACTAAGCAATAGGACTCAGACCTCTGTGACTGCAATATCATCACTGTCTCCTTCAATTCCCTTGCGTGCTTTTTAAAAACATCTTTGCTTGATAAAGAAACGTGTGTTTCAGAAGCCGGCACAGAAGAGTTGGATCATCTGAGCAAACCATACCCCTTAAAAAAAAACAACACCTTTGGAAGAGTCATATTGAAGATCCAAGAAATTGTTACAAACAGCTTCCCAAAGCAATGCAGTGAAGGTATGTAGACGTGACAAAAACCAGCAGAAAATCAACCTGCTATATCATCAGAACACACCACAAAAGGTCCATGAGGAATGGCCCAGCTCCTTCATCATTTCCTCATATGTTTTGTTCTCCATGCTATTATCTTGTCTCATGGTGTTCGGAAGACCTGTATGATGCCTACAGCATTTTCATTAGCAGCTTATTGCTATGTGTTGCTAAGGTGTGCAGATCACCATGAATGTAACTTTGTGGATTGATTTTAGGATCCCAAGATGGTTTTAATCCTCCATTACTAAACACAGGTCAATCTACTGTCTTTCTTTAAAGCCAGAAAACTGAGTATCAGTCAGGCAGCAGCTCACCTCCTGGCTTGGTACAAGCTCCCAACAGGTTGACAACATTCAAGTGGTGGCCAATGTGGATGAGGATCTTCAGTTCAGACATCAGAGCCTTGCACTCGTTGGTGGTTGCACACTCTGCTTGAGAGAAAGAGGACAAAGCCATCTTTACACAACAGGATACGGTCGGCGGGGGACAGAAAATCCTGTTTATGCTCAAAAAGGAAGTAAGACAGCATTGTTGCCATAACTGAAAGGGAAGGAACAAAGTCCACCCAAGGGCCCTTGGTATCTTTGTGCAGGAATCTTCTTATCAGACAAGGAAGGACTTCCCGCCTTGACCTCCCAAGATGAGGGCTTTGACATTTTTCTTCCTAGTAGAGGCATGGAGATTGAGCTCTCCTACCAAAATTCTTTCACTCTACACGTCCTCCTAGAGATCAGTGTTAACTGTGCTGGGTGCATTAGTGGGCACAGCCAATGCAGTTATTGACCATGGGCTGCCAGTTATACTGTGGACCTTCTGTATCTGCAGGGGTTCCATTCCAGGACTCCCTTGAGAATGGAACAAAATGTGAATGCTCACATCCCAGTTTATTAAGATAAGATAAGCTTCCAGGCTGCCAAGCCAAAACAGAACTCAGCTCACTGAACAAAGAGGATTAGCCACAGAGGATTGGAAATGAAAAAAAAGAAACAAAAGATCAACTTTGTTACTTTGCAGAGTTTGACAAAGTATAGTATCAACACTGAAATAAAAAATTAAAATTAAAAGATATACTTAACATGCCAGACAAATGTATTTATTCCTCTGCAGAGGACTGGTATGTAAAGGTCATGAGGAGGTACCACCAGGCCAGTGCAAATAGGAATAATAAAAAAATTCCTTTATTTTTCACGACAAGCCTGTTGCCTTCAATTTGTTCCTCCAGCATCACTCCTTGGTGTCTAGAAAGGACAGAATCAAAGGTTCATGTCCTGTTCTAGATGATCAAATTACGTTACCCCACATGATCTCCTTCCTTCCTAAACGATGACTTGATCTCCGCTAGGAATTGATCCTGAATCCAGGCTGGATGAAGGAGCCCCCATGTTATTCCTGACCTGTCGATAAGCCCTGTTCGTCTGCCTAATCGCTATCGGATAATTGCTCTCATATGGATGGCAAGTCCACATGGTCTGCATTGATAGACGTCTGTAGTTCCCAATGGGATCTGTAGGAACTGCTCCGCTCCCCTCCTATATCTCCCAGTGTTTTTCTCCTTTGACACGGAGAGGCTTCTTGAGCCCTGGAGTGGGTGAAGGGGGAAATTTCATCATGTTTCACCCCCTAGAAATTTTAGGACCCCAAGTCTCCCTACCTGCAAAACTAGCTGAGATTTCAAATCATTTCTGGTTTCCACAAACCGCTCCCCATACCAAAGCAGCTCTGGAGGGCCCCGGAAATGTGACAAAATGTGACGTTTGTGACCACATTTTCCAGATGGCCAAAGGAGCCATGCATAGCAAAAGAAATGAGAGCCATTAGAGGTGCTGGGGACATTCTTCAGAGGTCCTGCACACTGGTTTATCCTGGTTTGTCAGGGACAGTCTGGATTAATCTTCCGCTGTCCTGCTTTTTCAGCTGTGCTTAAAATGCCCCAGCTTCTCTCTCATCCTCCCACTTTCCCCCCTTCACTCTCAGCTTGCTTCAGCTGCTGAAAACTGTTCATAGCACAGAAGTAGTTTGTACTCAATTAACTCAGCAGAAGGGAAAGGGGAGGAGCACCGTCTTGCCCTTCCCAGTAGGCTCTGGCAAAAGCAAAGTGCTCCAGCCTTTCCTCCCTTGTTTGTTCTTTCTCATTAATAATTTTAGCCATCTTAGCCACATTTTGATGCTTCTTGGCTACATGTGTTCCAGTTTTCGTCTGTGAAACGCTGGAGGGTACGGAGGTGTGGAGGGTTCATCAGCTGCCTGAGCCTTAATTTGGACATCATTGCAATACATTTTGATACCCACATTCCAAAATTATCGACAGAGAGGTGCAGGGAGACACACATTGCAGTGACGGCAGGGCAAGTGTAAGGGAGGAGAAGGGAAGGAGAGAGGGAGATCATTGACACAGAGCTTTCGTTTTCAGCAGCAGCCCTGTGCTTTCGGTCATGCGCGGTAGGTTAACCTCCCCCTCCCCTCCATGCTGGAGAGCTGGTGGACCACAGGCTTCAGAAAGGTCCTTCTGAGAGTCTCAGAGAAGTGTACCTTTAAGCATTTTAACTGCCACTGTTTTGCAGGTTGAAGATTTATCTATGCCAAAAGCAGACGCTTCCACCACTTTCCCAAAAGCACCATGACCCAGAGTTTTACCTAGAGAAGCAAGAGGAAAGAGTGAGCCAGACAGAACCGACCACTGTTTGCATCAAACAGGAACAGGGCTGTGTGTATTTATGGGCACCAGTAATACAGGCATTTATTGCTCTTGCATTAAATCTGCATTGCAGTTGACCAGATTCTGCAACGAGATTGGCTGCATTCAGCAGAGTGAATCAATTCTGGATTTTTAAAAAGAAACAGAACAATCCTCTTTTTGTTCCATTTAGCAGAAGTTACTCTGTTTCTGATAATCCTCAGGTTTGATTATGAGAATTGCTGGATACAGCATTTCACCCTAGGGATGGAAAGAATATTTGCCACTACTCATTTCCTGGCGGAAAAATGGGTTTCCCGAAACTTGGGAAACCTGGTTGGGAAGAAGAATGGAGTGGTGAGAATTTTGTAGAGTTTTTGCCCAGTATTTGCACATCTCACAATGTTTCAGGAAATGATTCTCTGTGGAAACACACGGTTGTTGTTGTTTTTAAATGGGAGAACTTAGGGTTTTGTGCACAAAATAACAACAAAAACCTGGCCAAGATTCTACATCATGGTGTGAATGCCAGGCACAAACTGCGCAGAAGTATTAGTTTGCTATGCTGTGAAGAGAAAACCCTGGAAGTGATCCATCCTCACTTGTGAGGATGACATGGTAGGATACAGGCATACCTCGGTTAGTAAAGCCCTGGCAAGGAAGCTCCTTTTCACCAAGTCTTTCTGTACCTGCCCAGACCCCTCTTTTCCTCCTCATCCTCTGCTAACTGGAAGGCTTTCTTTCTAGGAGCAACAGCATTTGGACAACGGTGAAGGAGGGCTGGAGAAACACAGGCTTTTGGAGCTAGAATACAGCAGCATGCCTGCAATAAAGCTTGAGATGGGCGAGGATGGGCTTTTGGTCCAGCCAACCTTACTGCAGCCGTGCATGTATCTACCTGCAGCAGGCCAGGTAAACGGCAGCTACTTCCAGAATTCCTCACTGAGTATGCATGAACAGCAAAACAGAAAGAAGGCGAAAGCAGATAATCTTGCCTCGCCAGCTACCCCCAGCATGTTAAAGGAAAAAGAGCAAAGTTTTATCAGTTTGTCCACCAAAATAGAAATCGTAGGAAAGGTGGAAGAAAAACCACCCCCAGATGCATTTTGGAAGAAACTTTGTGCATCAGTCTTGAGATAGTTCGAAATGCTTTTGCTTACAGTGGGTCCTCAGTATCTACCAGGATTTGGTTCCAGGGCCTTCCATTGATATCAAACTTTGTGGATGCTCAAGTTTTATTATATACATTGGTGTAAAATGGTGTCCTTTATATCAAATGGCAAAATCAAAGTTTGCTTTTTAGATTTTTTTGGGGGGGATATGTTCAAGTGATGGTTGGTTGAATCCATGGATACAGAATTCATGGACATGGAGCGCCAGCTGTACTTATGCATAGCTTACTGATCTAGTTGTTTCATTTTACCTGTGCATACTCTTAACTCAGAATAAAAAAAAACTGCTGAAACAAATTGAACAAATTCTCCCTTATTTTAGTGCATCTCTATTTTTTTCCATGCGATTTCTGCTTCTGGTACCAAATTTTCCGATAACGAAGGGATGCCCAGGAACGCATCTGCTTCATAACTGAGGTATACCTGTATTAACATGCCTACCTCACCCTGAATATTTCTTGGCATTTCAGTAATATCGAGTAGATCTTTGCAACCCTAAGGGGTAGTATGGAATCTGCTTCTCCCAACAGAATGTTCTGTGCCTTTCAGTATGAAACCACCATGTACACACAGCCCTGGAGATATAAGAGAACGTGCATCATTTGATGTGTAAAAGGAGCAAAACATCGGAGCCTCCATCGCATGCAGCAGACTGGAAGTCTGTGAAAGGCCTGTATCACATGCTGACACATATGTATAAACTGGCAAGAGTTTATGAACATATGGGGTGATACAGTCACAAAACCAGAGAGGACAACACATTGCAGAGGTCACGTAAAGGCAACTGGAGCCAAGTCTCGGGGGTGAGGAGAATCCAGAACTCAGATTGCATTCAGAAGATCTTGCAGGAAAAAAAAAACTGGTGCTAGGCTAAAAGCATTGCATGCTGTGCTTTTCTTATTTGCAGAACCAATTTGGCTTCAACTTTCTCCAGGCAAATATGTGCAAGTCAAGAATCAACATTCATTTGATTAGCTGTAATACTAATGAGGTGGGCTTTGTAATGATTTCCCAGAAAGAAGAGAGCAATGATTCTCTACGGCTGCTATTCCACTGGCAGATTATCCCATTTAAGGACTTTATGGGTGATTTCATAGTGGCCCATTTATCCTTTGTTATTCTGAAGCCATCCATTGCCCAAAAGATCACAGACTCAGCTGGGAGAGAGTGCATTGTAAAATATGCCTGCAGGAGCAATGGTTTTTGAAGACGTTGTGTTTTTTGAAATCACCCAAAGCAAAGACTAGTCGTATGAACACACTTCTCCGAAATCCAGCATGCTCGTCTTCACCCAAGCTGCTTCTTAAAACTACAGCTGCACCAGAGAAGTGCAGGAGATATTTATGGACACAATGTCAGTTCCTCCACCTGACCAGGATCTATCTGCCACATGAAACTGAGAAGGCACCTTAGGTTGAGTAGTGAGATTTGTTGGATTTATCTTCATTTTTTTGAGGAATGTCCAAGATCCACCAACCAGAGCTAGGTGCCAAAGTCAGACACTTAGCATGAAGGGACAGGACACCTCCAGGCACACGCTGGGCCTAGGAATTTGTTTTTAGTAGAAGAACTGAACCAAACTCATGACTCTTTCAGACAAAACTGTGTGCCTTGTTGTTCCAATTTTTTATCTCTACAGCCCAATTTAGACAGGAGAAATAATAGTTTGATTGCTTCTGTTCAATAACTAGGAACACTTGCTAATGTACTGGAAATCATCCAGAGCTTGACTAGTAGAGCATGACTTATGATTTCCCAATAACTGCATAAGATACACAGTTATTGCACCATATGCATTTCTGTTGCAGATGAACTCGACACAGAAAAGATTTGCTGTAGAGTGAAAGTCTGCAAGCCATTATATCAGAATATCAATATGGACCAAGGAAGAGAATCAGGCTGCCTTCCAGATCTTCTTAGACTACAAATCCCAGCAGTCCTAGTCAAGATAGCTAATGGTAAGGAATGCTTTGAGCTGCTGTCCAACAACAACTGCAGGGCTATGTAATGCTAAAATGCTAAACTCTGGTTAATGTCAGGAAAGCAAAACTTCTGGAGGGCCAGATGACTCTCATCCACAATCAAGATGGGGATTCTCAGAATGCTCCAGAAATTGTGCCCACTACTGGGGATAACAAAGGGATCACTTACCCAGCCTTAGCCTGTCTCTTGGGAATTCCCATTTGCTGCTGTCATATGGGAGACGTTCACATTGTTCATCGAGTGGCATCTCCTCGGGATCCATTATAATCGACAAGTACCCTGTTTTAATATCTGTGGCATCCGGCTGCAATGGGTGGGGGAAAGTTCTTATTTAACTTGGACATTGCTGCTAGATTCAGAATGACTGTGATAACACGAGCACAAAATTGGTTGAGGGGACAAGAATGTCCCTCATACAAAGGTCTGGGCCAGGCAAATCACTTTCAGCTTCATTGTGGCTAGAATCTTGTGTTTGTCTTATGCGTATATAAGTTCCCCCAGGGAAGTGGTTGGATATTTTCTTTGCAATGTGCAATGTTGAAGTTCAAGATTGTGGCGGTGTAACTGTGAATGTGCTGAGCACTGCTCATTGTGTGGAGATACGCCTGTGCATTTGGTTGTACAACATCAAAATTCACTGTTGCATCACAACTGAATAACTCCATGTCCTAAACCCAGTTATTAGTTCTAGCTAGAATCTGTCTACTCAGTCAATGGGATTTAACTTGAGAGTTGACTCATCATCCAACAACTGGTCAAATGCATCTACTCTAGTTGGGACTAACCAACAGGATGTTAACTCATGGGGATAGAAATAAATTTCATCTTTTTGCTGTAGCTTCTTGGAGAACACATTCCTTGTATATCTGCACAGACTTATAAATACAATCAGGCTCTTGTTTAGTCACCTATGGCCAGTCAAATGCATCTCCAATTCAACAGCAATGCAAATAACCAGAAATTAAAGTTATACAATGTTTGAGGAAAGAAACAAGATGAGGATGGTGGTAATGATCAATGTTGATGAACAATGGATTTCTGTTTTGCAGACCTATGCCTCGTCAGAGGCATTAAATGTTATCTGGATGGTCGATAAGGAAAGGGGTTAGTGCATTGAATTAGTATGAGAATTAGTTAAAATATTAAGTTTTGGAGATCAGTTCATGATGCAATTGAAGCCCACATGTTTTATTTAGCCAGTGAAACCAGAGTTCCAAAAGTATGTCAATGTGTTGATACTCCACTCCAGCCTTAATTTGGCAAAGCGGTGTCTCCATTGGCATTGGACTCCAGATTTTATCATGCCGCTAAGCGATGGTTGGGGAAATGCACATTTTTAGTTAATTGCTGGCAGCACTCTGCATCTATGGAGTTGTCAAGTGCTTGTAAGTGGTAGAGATACCTGTGTTAATTGGGAGACAGTCGGTTCATGTTCCTTCCTTCTAGGCCATTGATATGCCACAAATGATCGACACAGACATGCGTGAACAGGCAAATCAGGACAAGTTCTTGCTGTGTTAGTAACTTTTTGGGACTTATTTGCACAGTAGAATGAACATACTTGATGCCACTAAGTGAAGGCTTTTCAGTAGATGCCAGAGTATGGCCCCAATAACAGTGTACAATTAGAAATTATGGCAACCAATTGCGTCAGGTTATGTGGTCTGTTCAGTGAAAGACAATGAAAGCTGAAATAATTTCCATAATTTTCAGCTGGAGCTCTTGTGCCAGAAAAAGAGCCCCTCTCAGTGATTGAGCACTGGGGGCATGAGCTGGAGCAAGTCTGAGCAAAGATTTGAGCTCGCAAGCTCTCTCTTGGCCTCGTCTTCCACACAGCCAAGAAGAAGATTTTCTCAGGCTTTAGTTCTACTTTTTTTCCTAACTGTATGCCACTACAAGGGTTGTGGTTTATCATAAACTCTGGCTGGTTTCAAAAGAGGCCAATTTCAAAACCTGGTCATGAAGCTAGCTTGTTCAAGCAACTAGAGTTTATGATAAAGCATGGTTCCTGGTTTGCTCAATAAGATCCTACCCTAAAGGATCTTAGTACCTCAAAGGGGACCCATATCTACCCCTGGAACAGGATGGGCATCATCTTACTTTTCTTAATTTCCGTATGAAGAGGGTCAGCAGAAGCCAGAACAGCGTTGCTGCTAAGCCGGTGCAAACCAAGATGATAACTTCAACGTTGGACTTTTCCTCTGAGCCTGAAAGAGAAGCATACAATCACCTTTCATCTCAGTGCTCCACATTCTACCATCTGCCCCATTACAGAAATGTCACAGGCAGTCTGGAATCATGGTTAAATCCTTGTGCAGAAGAATCCAACACATCTGTATTGCATGAATTGTAGGGATTTTTCTGACTCCCCCCAAAATCTCCAGTGCAGTGAAGGTTACTTTCAGGGTCCAATTAAGGATGTGAGTCTTCACCAGGCTTCCAATAAAAACATTTTTTAAAAAAGCAATTTTCTTCCTGCTGCAAAAAAGTCTGAAAAATCACACAGTTTCAAAGTCGATTTGCAATTCAGGATCCATTTTGCACAAAATTCACATGTTGTTGTTTTGCACAGAGAACAGCATTTTTTATGCAAAAAGTTGCATTTTTGTACTGAAAATAATAGATCAGGGTTTCTCCTATTCTTTCTTTCTCCAGTCTGATGTTTTTCTAGACATTTTAGACACAAAATCTCATCAGCCCTCACCAGTGACTTTGCTGGCTGGGCCTGGTAGAATCTGTTGCATGTAACAGACATATTTCAAAGGTTATATACACTTTCACGTGAGGAACCTAACCAAAGCCTACAGCAGGGTTCCTTCTATCCAAGCATCTCCCAATCTGATGCTGTCTAGGACTCCAAGTCCCATCATCCCTCACCATGGGCACTAGTGGATAGGGCTGATGAGAGCTGTCGTCTGTCAACAAATGGAGGATCCCAAGTTCCCCAACTCCACTCCTAACTTGCTGAGATACCAGACTGAGCCCCCCCCATCTTTTCATCTTGCAACCTCACCTTCTATTTTAATAAACGCCTGGGTGCTGTCTTGGCCCATTTCATTGACAGCCTTGCACTCGTAGCGACCCTCGTCGTCCTTTTTCACTCGCTCAATCACCAGTGTGTTGTTTTCCATGGAAATTCCTGCAGGAAGAATAGAAAGTCCTTGGAACGCCTACTACTGAGGGGTTTTCTAGGAAGCATTTGCAAAATGGAACTGGCATCCAAGACTCGCTGGCAATGTGACTCATGGAGTAGAAACAGAATGGAACACGAGCCTGGTGGGAGTGTGTCTTCTTCTCAATGAAATCATCTATCTTTAAGCCCAGTTTTATTTTTACCCTGAATGGTGGTGCTTCTCCAGGAGTGTAGCCATAGTTCCCAGCCTCACTCCAACCTGAGACCTTTGGAGATAAGGGAGACTGAGCTGAGAATCTTCGGCATAAAAGCCAAGGTTCATCCAAGAATGTCATGTTCGAAAAAGAGGGCTGCATTGGTAGACATACATGTAGCATGTAACTCCATCTCTGTAACTGTGTCTTCCTATCTTATCTTCCCCCAAATCCACCATTCAAGCCATGCAGCCCCAATAACATGGCCATATTCTGTGTTGTCAGAAAGCAGGGACATTTTTCTGTGGCCGGTTAAGACCTACCAATCTAGAGCTTTATTGGTCAGAATTGGGACTTTGAATTGTACCCTGGAACAGAGCAGCAGCTGCCAGAGCTCTTGCCCAAAGTGAATTGGTCACTTGCTGTACTTCAGGTGTCCGAATTGGCAATCTGCTCTCACCCCAAAGCCCTTGTGATGTACAGACTTTCCATCTACACCACAAAAATCTAGTCTCCCTGGGCAGAAGAGAGGTCACTTTGCAATCTCTCTTACTCTGCTCTTCCATCCTTGCATTTCCTGGCTGTCACTGGATGCATTTTCTAAGCAAATCTGTTTTGCTAAGGAGCTGCCATCACAAAGAAGGTAGAACCCACCGGGAAAGGCACTTGAAGAAGGCTAGATGGAAGGTTTTTTTTCTGCACCATGTCTTGCTTGCAAATAATACTGCTGTTGTTAACATAAGTTCTGTGTGCAAGTTACCATGCAGAGCAGTGCGAAATTTGCCCCAAGGTGTTTTCTCTCTCCCTCCAGATATTTTATTTATGTTTCCATTGGCTGGATGAGTTACATGCTTGTCCCTCTGGAATTATTTATGAAATTTCAGGAGCTATAAAGAGTTTCTCCCTAGAACTGCCTGAGCTGAATTATAGATGGGGCCTTTCCCCACCAAACCCGAAGAGGGAAATTAAAAAGATACAGGAACAGCCCTTTCAGAGGATAGGAGGAAATGGCTTGGAGGGGAGAAAACTGAGGACGTGCATCTTTTAAACATGTTATTACTCAGATCTCAGCCTGAGCCAGGGGTGGCGAATATCCCTGATGGATAAAGACAGTGTGGCATTTTAAGACCAGCAGAAGCTGTTTTATAATGCATTCACTGCTTTTAAAACACACATTTTTTTCCCTAGTCCTGGAGCGAGCACAGAAGAATCCAACCTCTGGGTGTTCGGACTGATCTTGGGAAAATCCTATTTTCTCTCTTTATTTCTTTCTTTCTCTCTCTCTCTCTCTCCAAGTGCATTACAGCTGTGATTGATACCTATTGGGCTAATATTATTTACACGACACATGCACAGTCCCTGGGGCTGCGTTAAAATATACTGTTTTGCTAACACAAAGGATGAAGGGACGTACGCCTTCTTTACGGCGGTTCTTGACAGGCATTGCCTAAAAGTGTATTTACTTTTGAAGGCTTTCAGACTGCAAAGGCTTTATTAGTTTGTATTGTTGTTTTTATTGTGTTTTATGAGTTGCGAGGGATGGTGGAATGGTGATGTTAAGCATATTTTCATGCAGCTTCTTGGCCAACCTGGGCTTTTTGTGATGACGGCCAAGAGACAGAGCAATAAATACATTGGCTGGAATCCTGCTGGTGAGCCCTGATTGGAGTAAACCCATTGAATCCATTGCTGAATGGGGGAACCAACAGGTAGGTCAATCCTGTTGATTCAATGGGGCCTACTGTTAGCCAGGATTTACAACAGGCCATGAAACCAGGGAGCTTAACTCCCATCATCCCCAGATGGCATAACCACCGGCCATGTGTAATTAGGGTTGGTGTCACCCAGTGCAGTACCATGGTATCACCCCCATAAGTCCAGGAGCCAGAATTCCAGGGGTCCTGGTCTACTGTCATGGGGACCCATCCTCCTGGCATCCCGATCTATCTGTGTGGCTCTGGGTGCACAGAGGCACTGGGGATCTCATCCTGTCCTGTCCTGGCCGCCAGCCAAGGTTCACAGCTCTCCAATTAGAGTCCCTTCTCAGCATCCATGAACAAAGTTTGTAACAGTTTGTTAGCCAGCTACCAGTTGTTTTGCAGTCCGAGTCTGTAGTAAATCCAGAGCAATAGTCCAGCAGTGAAGTCTGTACACAAGGCAAGGGTCAAGGTTTCCAAGAACACAAGCAAGGGATCTGAATGTGAGACGTGCTGCTTCCACTGATAAGATAAGTTGTCTGCAATGGCTTCTTCCATCCATCCCCCTGTTTAGATAGGCTGACAGCCTCCCCCCGCTGTTTGTCTACTTGATGTGTCCTTACTATATAAAGGCTCTGAGACTCATGGCCTCTCCTTTCTCCGCCTATGCTGACTGCTGTAAGAATTGTCCCTTTCATGTCCCTGTGTTGTGGCTATTGGGAAGGGTCCTGTCTGGGTTCTGGGATGGGGGCATGACACATCCAGTCCTAAGAATCAAAGACGGTGGTCATCCTATATGAAGCTACACGGGCTCTCATGGAGCAGAGGAAGAAAGAAGGGGCAGGCAGTCAATTTGGTGTCACCCCCTTCTGATGGTGTCACCCTGTGAGGCCTGCATCCTCCCGCCAGTGATACCATTTCCTCACTTTAGTCAGGACAAAACAAAGACAGCAGCATCATAACATCAAACTTCGGGTAATCACTGTCTCACCTGAAGCTGGGGCAATTGGGTAGCCGTTTTTCAGCCACGCAATCACAGGCGGAGGAGTCCCGTTGGCTTTGCATTCCAGCACAATCTTCCCACTGATGTTCACCTCCAAGTCAGTAAAATTCTCCACAATGTGAGGCACTGTTTTAACTGCAAACAAAGAGGAAAAATAATCTCTGGAGGTCATGAAACTAACCTATATTCCTGCATTTTTACCGGCATGCAAATAATTTTCCCCACATTCCAGGCAAATGTGAGAGGCTTTAGGGCAGTGGTTCTCAACCTGTGGGTCCCCAGATGTTTGTGGACTTCAGCTCCCAGAAGCCCCAGCCACTATGGTCAACGCTCAGGGCTTCTGGGAGCTGAAGTCCAAAAACGTCTGGGGGCCCACAGGTTGAGAACCACTGCTTTAGGGGATGCTGATCTGAAATTACCTGAGCTGCATTTAAGCTAAATTGTATGCATGGATAACATAAGTAAGTGGCAATCTGTTAGTGACTTACACAGATGTAAATGTTATTTGAGAGCTGGTGTAGTGGTTTGAGAGTTAGAGTGTTTCTAAAGCTTTCAAAATTAATAGTTGATATCGCATGTATGCTGGCTGCTTCATGATTGACACTTGTATTGATACTGAGTACTAAAATGAATAAATATTTAATCTGAAAAAAAGTGCACTCTTTCCGATGACCCAATGCCCATCTTTCCAAACCATTCACAAGGTTTCATTGCCTTTCTGCCAAGCAGCTTTGGATTTATAAAGCTACAAAACATAGACTGCGGCACAGGCTCTTGGCTATTATCGTGATACGATTGGATCCACATCCCACTTTGCTGCAAAAGAAAACTATTCAAAGCAACTAATGTGGGCAAAATTAAATTAAAAGAAAATATAGCTGAAGTGTAAAGCAAACCAAAAACACAACGTGAACACATTGGTAAAAGGAAGAGCAGCTCTCAGGAAGTTAAAAGCCCTTCCCGCAGCAATTGATAAAAGGTCTGCTTGAATAAAAAGGTCTCTGTTTGCTGGTGGAAGAACAGGAGGGATACAGTCAGCCTCCCTTCTCCTGTGGCAGGGAGTTCCACAGCCACCATGAAAATGGCTATGTCTGGGTCAAGTCCTTTGGCATCAGTAGTTTAAAGCATTTGCTTTCCATTGGAATCTTTGCTGTTGTACTTGGATGGAGTCCCTGGCCATCAGTAGTTTAAAGGCATCTATTTATTACTGGAAATACACCACGCTATTATACCTGGACAAAAACATTTTCAGAATCAGCAAATCAAGAGCGTCTATTTATCAACGAAAGCTCATGGGCAGTTGAGAATAGCCTGGAGAACCTGGCGTACCAGATTTTCTACAGGACTTTCCCAAAGTTTTGCTTACTAGTTCCTGGACGTATCATCATTCTTGTTCTTGGTATTGTCTTTGTAAGTTTCTGTATTGTCTGTTCTGCATCTGTATATATTTATTTCTGTTTATTACTCATTTGTATACTATCACTTTGTATTTGTTAATATTGGAATAAAATTATTTTATATTCAATTCTATATTAGTACACAGGCTTTTCTAGTTCTGTCTGGTCTTTCCCGCCAGCTTGCTGTTTTGTGTTGTGGCCGACAACATTAAAAGACAACAAATTAAAACGTCCATAAAGTATAAATATAAAAGTTTTTTTTAAAAAAACCCAATCAAACCACTTATAACTTTAAAACACTACATATTAAAAATATTAAAATTAAAAATATTAAAATACGTGTCTCCATCCAAGTACAACAGCAAAGAAACCTGTACAGCATCAAGAGCCCAGAGCCAGTCAATTTATAAAAGCCTGCTCGCACAAAAATACCTTAGCCTCTTGTGGGAAGGAAAGCAAAGACGGGGCCATCCGGGGCTCTCTAGGGAAGGAGCCCCAAAGTCTGAGGCCTTTTCCGCACTAGGCTGTTATAACGCTATGATTCCACTTGCAACATCCTACGGAATCCTGGGGTTTGCAGTTTCGGGAGGGGCCGGCTGGATTCCATAGGATTCCATAGGATGTTGCAAGTGGAGTCATCGTGCTATAACAGCCTAGTGCGGAATCATCCTGAGAGAAGCTACTGAGAAGGTTCTCTTCCCTCTTCCCACCTGAGAAGATGCTGGATGGAGAGAAGGGCCTCTCTGGAGGGTCTTAAAGTCCTCCTGGGCTCATAAAGCAATTAAGCAAAGAGCTGTTTTATGTCTCCTGTAAAATTCCAGAGCGAGGGCGATCCCCCAACTAAATTCACTTGTGACACAATAACAGTGTTAGAATTTGGGGGGATTTGAGAGCTGGCATGGCTTTCCAGTACTTAGAAGCCTCTTCTCTTTTGACTTCCCTCTCAGAGAAATATCTTTTTGTTACCTTTGTCTTCTGAAATGCTAATGAGCCCACAGAACCTGTCACCGTCTAGACTTTTTTTATCTCATTTCTTTGACCGTTTTATTCCCTCTCGAATAAAGCAGTGGACACTTGAAAGTTTTCCCCGCACTCCTCTGTTCTTTCCTTTTCCCGTCTATACCAGCTGATGGGCCGAGGACAGGGTATCATCTTTAAGGATTCTGCACCTGTCTGTAGCGCTAAAACCATTTAGTTTTGTGCCAGAGGGACTGTGATGGCTTCTATCCAGAAAGAGAAAGAGAGAGAAGGAAGGAGGGAGCGGGGGAGACAGTTGTTGCTATACGCCTTTGGCTCCAACTTATCACAGGAAGCCTCCATCTTTTAATGCCCCATTTTCAGATGACGTTTTCTTTAAATGTTTTCAAACGAAGGGCAAGTTCCATTAAGGTGATGGGGGTTCTCCTCTTTCATCAGTCCTTCTTGCCTATGGGAGGACCACGTGAGGTTCTTTTCCATGGCCAAGCAAGTGTTTGAATACTGGTCTCAGGCCATTTCCACACCACACTGTTATAGTGCTATCATTCCACTTTCAACCTTCTATGGAATCCTGGGGTTTGCAGTTTAGGGAGGGCATTTAGAATTCTCAGCCAGAGAGCTCTTTGGCCTCAATAAACTACAAATCCCAGAATCCCACAGGATGTTAAAAGTGGAATCATAGCACCATAACAGGGCAGTGCAGAAAGGCCCTCATGACTCTGAATGACCAGGAATCAAATTCCTAATCAGTCGTGGAAACCCACTGGGTAACCTTGGACAAGTCACACTCTCTCAGCTTCAGACGAAGGCAATGGCAACCCCCCTCTGAACAAATCTTGCCAAGAAAACCCCATGATAAGTTGGCCTTAGGGTCAGAAACAACTCAACAATGTGGCATCCAGCACAGTTCGGGACATGAATTGTGGCTGCAAGTTGCACAGGTCAGTCCAAACACGGAACAGTAGCACAGTCTTCCCCTGAGGAGTCTAAGATACTGCCGGCCTCTACCAGACTCACCTTTGATGTTGAGCATGGTACTCTTCTCCAGCCCCTCGGTGCTGTTGGCGTGGGAGCGGGCTCGGCACACGTAGAGCCCGGCCTGGGCCTGGGAGACGTTTTGAATGCCCAGGGTCACGGAGATGGAATAGTTGTCCACTTTCTTCTGGGTCAAGGCATCAGGGATTTCCTGCAAGGTGGGGTCATACCAAGAGAGGTGGCTGTAGATGTATTTGGAAGACTTGCAGGTTAGCTCGACGTCGCTGGCCACGATGGCCGTGATTTGGGGCTCGGTCACTAGGATTGATGGCACATCTGCAACAGGAAAAAGAAAAAGATGGGTGGCATTGCATCGTCGTCATCGCCGTTGTCATCGTCATCATTGCCATCGTCATCTTTTGTTATAACCCACCTTTTTTCCAAACTGGAACTCAAGGCAGCTTGCCAATGAAAAATCAAAATCTACAAAAGGTCAACTTTCAAATGAGATTGAATAACAATATTAAAACAGTTTAGAAATGGTACAGTTAAAACATACAGCAGCCTCTTAAAAAGCAATGCATACTACAAGCCTTTTGGAATATATAAAATTGTATATCTCAAATAGCTTTGGTACCTTGAGTAGCTTATTTAAAATTCAGGCTAAAACCTGGACTGGATTCATCCTACTGACATGGGAGCCCTCAGCTGCTGCCCCAGAAACCAGAAAGCACTAATACACCAGCACCTGTCTTCCATTCCTGTGGTGATATTGAGCAACAGTATCACCATCTTCCTGGTAATAACCCTGCCAAGCAATAATTAATAGCTGTTGTCTGTCTGGGATTTCTGTTGTCTGTCTGGATTTCTGAACACCAATGAGGACAAGCAAAGTGCCAGCATCAATTGTTGTGAAAGTCTCATTCCATCTGTATTTACAAGGAATTAACAAGCTTTTAATTTCCTGTCCTTTGCACAACGACCTGCATAATGTAGACCGCCTGCACTCTTGTGAATTCCACGTCTGTGCTTGCAAAGGGCATCTGGGTTGCTTGCAGTCAGCATGGAGGAAGCAACAGCCTTACCAGTCTAAAAAGAATGCAGGCTGCCTTCTTACATCTCTCATAAGTATGTCTGGAATTGAAAAAATGCCCAGGGCAACTGATGTTAGCGGTCTGAATCTGAGAATCCAGCCACCATTATCTCCTCTTCATTGAGTAGGCCTTTCAAGTTTTGTGTGGAGACAACCATGGCATCATCCAACCACACATTTATCTCTGCAAGCTCCACTGAACAGGTTCCCATGGATTTTCCTTTCCATAAGGGTTGTCCTAGAATTTTTTCTATTGGAAAATTAAGGTCTTCAAAATGCTACCTAAAGATTGAGATGATGATGAGGATGGATGATGATGATGATTGCATTTATCTATATCATGCCTTTTCCTCAGACCTGGAAGTCTGGGGAATTAATTTGGAACAGGTAGGTTAGAGTTAGGGTGCTTACATCAGTAAAAACATGCAATCATTAAAATATAATTAAATAGCAAATAAGTTTCAAAGGAATTTAAAAACACATCCATTGAAAAGCGAGAAGTACACAAAGACTTAAACAGTTCCCAAAGGCCTGTTGAAATGAGAAAGTCTTCACCTGCTGCTAGAAGGACACCATGCAAAGTCTAATCTAGCCTGGGAGCAACCACCAAGAAGACCCTCTCCTGTATTCCCAGAAGATTTGCCTGTGAGGATGGCTGGACTTAAGAGAAGGACCTGCCCTGAAGATCTCAAAACCCAGGAAGACTTGGATGGAAGAAGATGCTCCTTCAGATAATATCTGTGTTTATTTCTTGTTATGTATGAATAAATATTAATGCTTGCAACCAATTCAAGCAGGGGTGAGGAATTTCTGGTCTTAGACCAAATGCAGAGGTCCAGAGACCCACAGAGATGGCTTACCTGAGACGTAGAATTCAATGCGTCTTTCTTCTGTGCCAACCATGTTGGAAGCAACACAGAAATAGATCCCAGAGACATTGCTAGCTGTGGTCGTCAGGATGCTTATGATCTGCCCAGTGGAGAAAGAGAACAAGAACTCAGTTGCTTTTCAGCTTTCCTTATCATTCCACCTCCCCAGGGTACAAAAGGATCAATTCTTGTCTTGTTTGTTGTGTAGTGTAGTGTTAACTCACAGAGTTATGCGTCTGTTGTGCTTTGTTATGGCATTACACAATCCAGTGTGCACCATTTGTTGATGTGAAATGGGCAATTGTGCATAACTTTGTAATAAATACACAATGTGCAAGGATGTACAATATGCACCATATGCATAACTCTGCAAAAATATCACTGGTGTCAAAGCCTTGTTGCTTTTCTGCAAAACGTGTTGTGCAGAAAACAGTTTTGCACAATTTTTTGACTTAAGAATGTCCTAAACTCTAGAAAGAAAGAAAGAAAAATTAAAGTCCTAAACTCTAGAAAGAAAGAAAAAACAATTAAAGTCCTAAACTCTAGAAAGAAAGAAAAACAATTAAACAATTTGCTAGAGGATGAGAAAATAGAAGGTTACTCTTTGTGTCCCTCAAAGAAATAGTTACTGCTACATGTCCCAGAGAAGGAGAGGGATCTTTGGGCAAATAATGAGAAAAGATAGCAAGGGGGGGCATTAAGAGGAAGCAGAGGAGAACTTGGCCTACAAAGAGTATATCTCTTCTTCAAATAATGCCCTTGCAGATTCCCAGATGTTCTCAGGGAGAAACCTGTCCAGGTCAGCTACAAGTTAATCAAACATTGATATGCAGGAGGCTTGGGTTGTAGACAAGCCTTAGGTTAAGGAAATGGCAGAGGTGAGGATTTCCAGATGTTTTCTACTTGAAAGAGGAACTTTTAAAAAAGAAAAAGCTGAGATTTGAAGTCGTTCTTTACCTGTCCTCCCTCCTGATATGGTCCTTCACACTTTGGTTTTGCATCTTTATCACAGCAATATTTGAGTTGATCCATTAGCTAGGGAAGCTGTGGCTGCAAACCTAAATCCACTTTCTTGGGAATAAATCTTTATGGAAATTTATAGGATTTGCTTAGGGAATGTAATTCTTTATCAGCTTTCCCCTCGAAGGAAGCAATGAGTAATTTAAGTAATTTTCTTCCTGCTTCTGTCTATCTGTCCACCCACCCACTTATTAATTTATCTGTCCATCTACCTAGCCATCCATTCATCCATCTACGCACCCACCTACCTACCTATCCATCCACCCATCCATTCACCCATCCACCTACCTACCTACCTACCTACCTACCTACCTACCTACCTACCTACCTACCTGTTTTATTCCATACAGTGGCCTCCCTGAATCTCATGCCCAACTAACCAGCTGGGCTACAGCTCCCATCATCCACTGGTCATACTGGTTGGGGATGATAAGTCTTGGTCTCTAACACTTTGAGAGGCATCAGGCTGTTGTTTAGTGCCAGGAAATCATCGGCAAGGTGAACTGAGAAGTGTACCTTCCTTAGCACTGAGCCGAATGAAACCATCATTATGTAGTGGAAGAGATCCATGTGTACTTCAGTGCCCTGAGGTGCTTTGGATGGCCCTGAGCAGTTTAAATCAAATGCAAGATGTTTGGATTTTTCACACATCTTGCAATTGACCCGTACGATAATTCAGATCAATAAAGAAAAGACTGATCTGAGGAAGAGAGAAGGACTCTGTGCTCAAAAATGGCCAAGGCAAACATTCAGAATCGGAGGCTTCCCTGGAAAGCTTGGGCAGCTATTTGCCATAGAGACTTTTTAGCTGAAGAGGGAGGAAAAGCAGCAGAACAGTGTTTAAAAAAACAGGCAACGATGGAAGAGCTAGTGATCCTGCAGCAATTCTGAATCTTTTGGCTAGGGTTCAGGTGTTATACAAGGTATTATGCTTTACTTAAACGTAAGATGAGCATTGCAATGCTTGTGATGGTCTTTGGCTTGGAGCTGGAAAAAACAATCGTCCACTGTCCTGGTTTCTGTTTTGCTGATAGCAATCACAAACAGAGTGATCTCTCCTTTTCTCTTTCTCTCTCCCTCTCCCACTCCGCACTCACTTTTGCCAGTCAGGTGCCAGGAGCCTGGGGAAATACAACTTTCCTAAGGCACCTTCCTGTTACCACTGCCAAAGCAGTAGCAAGCTGGTAGAGCAGAAACTATAGTTGGTCCTCCACATTTGTGGGTTCGACTTTCATGGATTGATTACTTGTGAGTTTCTTCAACCCCTGCTCCCCCAGCTCAGGGACTTCTTTTTGGGGGGAACCTTCCCTCTTGGGGGCTCCAACCAGTCAGCACAGCCCTTTAAACACCCTCCTTTGGTCCTTGTCCTCATCCTCCAACAGCCACTGCCTGGCCAGCTAAGGACAGATTGCAGCCCAGTTTCTCAGCACCACAAGCCCTCACCCAATGCCCTCTCCAAAAACTGAGGGAAGGAGATGGACAAAAGAGAGGATGTACAGCGCCACTGTGCTGTCCCCAATCCTTTCTCTGGCCTGGTTTAGACCCTGGGTGCCCACCCTTCCCACCATGCCTCAGCTGCCTCCCCCCGATGTTGGTATTTGTGATTTTTCTACTTTTGCGAGGGCCCTGCACCCCTAGCCCTAGCAAATGCAGAGGGCCAACTGTACCAGCAAATAAAGAACGTGAGCAGAGGTGCTACGGGGCAGGATTGGTGCCTCTTGTACTGTTCCATTTTGAATCTTAATTGGAGTAAGCAGAGTCAATTAGAGAAAATAGCTCAGCCTCCCAGGCTCAATTTCAAATTAAACCAGGTGGACTTTTCATCTGAGGAAATGCTATAGGAAATGTCAGGGTGAACAGTCACACTTAAAATTTACTTCTGTGTAGCTGGTTTCTTGGCTGCAAGCCTCATTTAAGTGCAGATTATAAGTATAATAAATAATATTTTAAAACATTGGCAAGGAAACCAAAAGGTTCCTTGTCTAAGCCTCTTTGGACAGATTTAGAATGAGCAATCCCCCAACCCAACTTTGATGTAAAGAACTTTGTGTGCATTTTAATTAAAGAACATTCATCTTTACCCCTCACAATCTACTGCAGTTCTAGGCCTCCAAAGCAGGAGTTACAGTGGTCCCATACATTACGTGCAACACGTATTTGCTGCATGGTGTAGCTATGCACAACTGTAGACACATCAAGGGTTGAAAGACACACAAGGAAGGGGAAGACATAACCCTCCAGATGTTGCCAGCAGTGGCCAGTGGCTCCATTGTGTTGGAGCAGTGAATCTATGTTGGGGTTTACAGGAGCCATTCCAGGTTTAACAGGAGCTATTCAAGGTGCCGAACCTAGTTTGGAATTCGGTTTCAGCACCATGGACAAGTTGCGTAAAACCCTCCAGTTAAACTTGGAATAAATCCTGTAAAACTGAAGGTGGATTCCCAGCACTGACACAAGGAAACCAGCGCCTGCCATCTGAAGCTACTGGACTGAAATACCTTTCATCCTTCACCATTGGTTATGTGGTCTAAGACAGATGGGATTTGGAACATTTGGAAGGTTGTGCATTTCCCACCTCTGACATATGCACTTCTTTATCTTTGCTTCTGGAAGAACAGATCCTGTACTAGGCTGGCTTCCCAGATGCATACAAACAGATGCTGAGTGATGTCCAGGGGTTTAGGTCAGTTTATGTGTGCTATGTTTACCTTTCTGTTGTGGGAAATGAAGGTGTAATGCAAGCATACCTGAACCAAAGCCCTTTGGCACACAGACATCCTTTTTTTGAGTCTGGAAAGTCATAGCATTCCAGTGAGGAAATGAAAGCTTGAGAATGATTATCTTTTTAATAAGAAGAGTCCCTTGAAATGATTAGGCATGAACTTTTCAGTCAAACTGCATAAATCCTGAAGATCAAGGGTTCAGTCCTTTTGGCATTGCCACCAGCAGTGGTTTTGGTTGCCTTACTGCTGAGGTAGACTTTAATTTGCCAAGAACATTCAGGTTGCGGTCGTCGTTGTTTGTGAGGACACCTGTTAACCTAACAGGATGTCTGCAATCACAACAACCTAAGAGTGGGTCAGAAAACTGAACTTATACTAAGAATTTCCCAACTATATCTTCCTTGGGCTCAACTACTCATCATACTGATGATCATAGAATCATTATGGCTTTTTAAAAGTACTTATTGATGGATTTTAATATGTATTGGTTTTATATGCTCTTTTAACTGATGTTCTGTGTTGTGCTATTTCTTCTTTTTCCCCATTTTGATCCATAGAGAGAGGTGGGTATCACAGAATCACAGAACCATAGAGTTGGAAGGGACCCCAGGGGCCATCAGTCCAACCCCCTTCTGCCATGCAGGAACACACATCAAAGCACTCCCTTTGACAGATGGCCATCCAGCCTCTGCTTAAAAACCTCCAAAGAAGGAAGAGACTCCACCACACTCTGAGGCAGCATGTTCCACTTCTGGACAGCTCTGACCGTCAGGAAGTTCTTCCTGAGGTTCAAGTGGAATCTCCTTTCCTGCAGCTTGAATCCATTGCTCCTTGTCCTAGTCTCTGGAGCGGCAGAGAACAAGCCCGCTTCCTCCTCAACATGGCATCCCGTCAAATATTTCAACATGGCTATCATGTCCCCTCTTAACCTTCTCTTCTGCAGACTAAACATCCCCAGCTCCCTCAGCTGCTCCTCATAGGGCTTCATGGCTTCCAGACCCTTCACCATTTTGGTCGCCCTCCTCTGGACATGCTCCAGCTTGTCGATATCCTTCTTGAATTGAGGTGCCCAGAACTGGACCCAGTATTCCAAATGAGGCCTAACCAATGCAGAGTAGAGTGGTATCATCACCTCCCTCGATCTAGACACCATACTCCTATTGATGCAACCCAAGAGTCGCGTTGGCTTTCTTGGCTGCTGCATCACACTGCTGACTCATGTTCAGCTTGTGATCTACCAAGCTACCAGGCTGTCTATTCCATAGTTGAAGACAGAGGTTTTGGTGCAACTGCTGTTCTTAGCTAGACATTGAATCATTTCCTTAACAGTAAACCAACACCTAATAAATGAACCCCGGAGGAAATCAGGCCTGAACTCTGTCTAGAAACCAAGATGACTAAATTGAGGCTGTCGTAGATTGGACGTAGCATGAGATGTTGTGGCTTGTTGGAAAAGTGGGTAATGCACTGTAAAGTGGAAAGCGCTAGGGAAAGAGGAAGACTGCACTACCGGTGGACAGATTTCATCAAAGAAGTGACAGCCACCCTGGGTTTGCAGGACTTCCTCTGAAGCCAACTTACCAAGAAAGCTGTAGGATGGGGTTGTCCTAAACTGGCACTGATTTGAAGGCACAGAACAAGAGCAACAAATCTGGTGCCTTGCTTTGTGGTTGCACAGCCAATTTCCCTCCTTCCTCCTCCTCCTCCTCCTCCTCCCGGTGGCAGAGGGGGGTAGGAGGAAGAGGAGTGGGTGCAAAACTTGTTCAGCTGCTGGGTACTGACAGGGGGGCTGTTAGGGAGGTGGGCGTGAGGAGACAGAATTAGCAGTATGATACCAGCATCGCTCAGCTAGCTCCCAAACCTGTGAAATGCATGGCAACAAGAGGATGCGATTTCCAGCTACTTTTTTCCCAATCACTACTAAGCAATCTGCAGACAATTCAGTCACTGCACACCAGCATAGTGTTGTGGTTTGAGCACTAGAGACCAGGGTTTAATTCCCCAATTGGCCATGGAAACTCACTGGGTGACTTTGGGTGTGTCACACACTCTCAGCCCCATAAAACCGCATGCTAGGTTCACCCTAGGGTTGTCATAAGTTGGAAACGACCTGAAGGCACACAACAACAGCCACATGCCATAGAAGATGGCAGGTCCTCTAATGATTAGACTGGGCTCTGAAGCATGCTGGACACTTCCATCATGATTATCATCACCTTCCACATTTTCATCATCTACATTATCAAGGGTGGCAGTATCCAGGGATCAGGGGGTTGCATCATCTCCCCACCCCCAAAACTGGAGGGCTATCCCCACCCCTCTGTGATCCCACTCCATCTTTTGCCAAGAAGTTGGTCGGGCACATTTGGGGGGCCATCCTTCTCAGGTTCTGTAAGTCACAAAGAACTCCCCCCCCCAAAAAGCTTAAAACGACCTCCAGTTATCTCTGCTTTTCAAAAAAAAAAAAGCCCCCCAGGCAAAAACAGGACTGTCTGTCCCTCTCCAAACAGATATGCCGAGTCCCTAGAGATTTCCAGGGTACATTTGGCCAGTGGCTTGGAATACTTGGAAGGCACCATGTCTTTGTTAAAATATTTCTACCTTGCCTTATATCACAACATCTCAGGTCAGTGTACAAGCAACATCACTATAAAGAAACAGATTAATACAATGCCAAACAATAAATTTAGTTTCTGGAATGCATGGAGAGGAAGCAGTTCCAGTAACACATGAGAAGAAGGGGGAATTCCTTTCTCAAGCAAGCTTTTTGGGACAAGCTTCTTCCTCAAGTACAGGAAAGATGATCCTATCTCAGCAAATGCCAGTGTCTTAACGCAGACAATTAAAACCAGGCTGTCTGAGCCGCTGACGTTTTTATTGTTTCATCCAACTAGCTAAACACCAACAAAGAGCTATGCTCAGCTATGGTGGGAAATGGACGGATTTGTTTCCTGAAGATTCTATTTCTGGCTGGAACTAGCACCGGAGGCTATAAGATTTTTATCCGCGTGTTGTTTATAAAATTACAGTCAATTATCTAAAAGCTTTGCTTAATGCAGACACCCACAGACTTCATTAGAAAGTTTGTGGTGGATGTTTCTTTCTCCTAATGGGACTTGGCAGAGAGAGTTCCGAGACCCCAGCCCCAGAAAACTGAGCTTTATTAATCTCAGTTGAGAGATAAAAAGTTATCCAAAAGGAGACTCTGAAGCCAGCAGGGCTTGGAATGAGATGCTGGGGATGTTCTAGACAGAGATCCTGTATTAAGCAGAGGGTTGAATCTGATGTCCCAAAGGGCCCTTCTAACAGTAAGGTTTTATGACATAAATGGGACTATTTGCATACAATTTTCAACTGCAATTTATTGAATGAAGACTTGGCCTATACAGACTATGCAACTTCAGGAATCACAGAACCATAGAGCTGGGAGAGACCACAAAAACAATTGAATCCAACCCCATTCTGCTATGCAGGAATACGCCATCAAAGCATTTCTGATGGACAGCCACGTAACCTCTGTTTAAAAACCTCCAAAGAAGGAGACCCCACCACACTCTCAAGCAACACATTCCACTGTCAAGCTGCTCTTACCATCAGAAATTTCTTTCTAATATTTAGATGGAATCTCTTTTTCTGAAGTTTGAAGCCATTGCTCCATGTCCTAGTCTCTGCAGGGGCAGAAAACAAGCTTGCCCCATCTTCCATATGGCATCCTTTCAAATATTAGCTATCATGTCACCTCCTAAAATAGCTAAACGTAGCTATCATGTCACCTCCTAACCTTCTCTTCTTCAGGCTAAACATACCCAGCTCTCTAAGCTATTCCTCATAACTCTACATGGCTTCCCGATAAATTCACTTTTCAAGAAGTTTGAAGCCATTAAGAAAAACGACTGCAGTGTTTAGACCTAAATTGATGCAGAAATGTTTCCAATTTAGGGCTGCTTCGAAGATTCTGTAACAATCCTGTACCTGAGTCTCAGCCGACAGGGAAGGAAAGAATATTTGAAAAATCCGAAAAGTGATTGCAAAATGAGATTTGGGAAGAGACTGCTAGATGGATGATAATCTTTACAGGTGCACAATGAGGCACAGCTCAAGACGGCCTGCTGTGCAACAGTGGCTCCCACTGTGTAGAAAGTCCCGAGGCAAAGTGAGCCCCAGTTTGTAAACGTGCCCAGACGCTCAATAGGTCCCATTGTCCATTGGGACATATTGTGCATCTCAACATGTGGCACATTGAAACTATTGTGGAACAGGCACACTGCTGGTGTCGTTTGTTCCATGGTCCCAGAAACATAGCTCTGTCTCTGCTCCTCTCCTGAGATTAGGAGCAATGTGCAACATCTTATGTGACCGTAAGTCAGTCTACACTGACATAAGGTAAATACCTAACAAGATATCAGCCTATAGCAAAAACAGCGACAATAATGATGATATTGCCGGATTCTCTTCTGTACACCGCTGCTCTTGCTAGAGGAAGATGGAGGGCAGTGAGAGAGAAGTCAGATAGTTTGGGAGCTGGGGAAAACTGAGACGAAAAACAGTAACAACGCACAGTTTGTCTAAAGCTGAAAAGACAATCATCCACAGAGAAGGAAGAGCAGGACTGCTTAGCTGCTGTAGCAACTGAAAATGAAAATTTCTGCTGATTGGATGCAGGAGACATTGGGAGTGCATCTGCTGAGAAAACCGTCAGCATAATTTATACAGACGTATAGAAATAAGGCTGGAGGCAGCAGGAGGACGTTTGCTTCAGAGTGTTGGTGGTGGTAAGATAGAGACGTGGTTGCCTGGAGGCACAGCTTGGAAAGTTATTTCAAGAATAATAAAGACAATAGGGCAAATTAGAGGTGGGAACTGTACAGCCCTCTAAATGTTGTTGGATGGTGAGTCCCAGCAGCCTGAGCCAGTAGAGCCAAAAGTGAAAAATGCTAGGAGTTAGAGATCCCAGTATCTAAAGGGCCACAAAATTCCCACCACTGCCCTAAACCCTATTGCCAGTCCCAGCTGGAGTAGACCCACCAAATCAATATTAACTTGATAATTCAACACTTATATAAGTTTTATGATTTCAGTAGGTCCACTCTAGCTGGAGATGTGGAGTAGTGGTTTGAGCATTGAACTGTGATTCTGGGAGACCCAGGGTTTGAATCCTTGTTTAGCCATGGAAACTCACTGGTAAACCTTAGGTAAGTCACACTCTCTCAGCCTCAGAGGGAGACAAAAGGCAAACTCCCAAGATCAAATCCTGCCAAGGAAACCTTATGATCTCTTCGCCCTAGCGTTGCCATAACTCAGAAACAGTATGAAGGCACAAACCAATAATTCTTTGGTGGAACTAACAATACCAGGGTGTTCTTCTCATTTTGCACTTTTTTAAAACACTTAGTTGCCTCAAACTGGAAAAAGGGAGGGAGTGCATTGTGTGTGTGTGTGCGTGCGTGTGTCTTTTGCACATAGCCTGGATATCTCTGTACAATATGAGGATGAAGACACTCCAGGAATAGTAAAGTGAGCCTGGAAGGGACAGTGAGAGTGAAAAGACGAAGACAGTTGAGCATTCAGATGAGATAAGCCGACTCATTAGCTGGATGCCCTTTGCAAGAATTCTCATGGCTCACGATGGCTCCTTGCACTTTCTCAGGCTTGAGACTAAAAATGCATTTTTTTCCCTAACAGAGTCATCGTGCCTTTTTGGAGATCTGCTTCCTTTTAGGTTTTTTTTAAGAGGCATTGGAGTGACATCATCATTACCAGAGTCAAGCCTTCCGATAAACAGAGGAGATTGCAAAGTGATCCCAGGGTGAAAAAATTCCAAGCATGTTGATGATTCAGGAAAGGAAACCAATGCCTGGGAAAACCAAGAGACACAAATTCAGAGGGCAACTCTTACCTTTAACTTATCATCGTGGGTTATGGTCCTCCTCTCAATGCTTTTGATTTTGTTTGCCGGGTACGTGGCTTCGCAGCCAACGGTTTCTTCCACCTTGATCCTCCCTCCTCGCTGCTTGCATCTGCAAGGAAAAGGGATACAGAGCTCACAATTTTGTGTACACAACCTAAGAAATGATCAGAGGTGTGTGTGTCGGGAGGGGGAGAAAATGCAGGTACTGCTCCCTAAAGAAGCCTTTGAACTTTAAGGTCCCATGTTAAAAAAAAGGTGAGAAATCAAGTCCAGAAACAGCTTGGAAAAGTTCCAGTATCTAGAACCCACCCCAGACAGTAGAATCAGCGGAAGATTCTGAGAATTAGAGTTCAAACAACTTTCCCAGCTCTGCTTCCAACAAGACATGCCCTTTCCCACAATACTCCATCCCAACCCTTCCATCGTCCCACTTCCCTAATAGTTGGCATTCCATGCCCACCGAGCATTCTCAGCTCCCCAAAGCATTAGGAATCTCTCCCCAGTAATGTTTTGGTATTTTTAGAGCACTGCAGGGCAGAGTCGAGGGGCCCACATTGGTCCCTTAGAAATCATCAAAAAATTTTTTTAGAAAAGGTTTGTTACCCAAGACTGCCTATGGAGTGCAAGGGGCTTTCCCCCCCAAATTTTGCCCCCTTTGGAACACTTTAAGCCTACAAGGGCCTTTTTTATAAAACAGCAAATGATTGGGAACTCACACAATTTTTTGGAACCCTGCCCTGCCCTGTGGGGCACAAAATAGTCCTGTGGGCCCACAGACTACCATTTGCCCATTGCTGTTTTCCAGTATTGCAAGCACAGTCATTAAGATGCAGCAAAAAGCATTTTCCTCCCATTTTGGCTGCTGAAAACTAACTTGGCTCCTTCACTGCAAGAGATGGAGATGAGAAATGGTCTTTCTTTTTGAATGAACCTCAGTGTTGACAGTTTCAACCCTGGCATAGGAAGAGAAGGGGAAACCGGGGGAAAGTGGGCAGGCAGGCCGGCCAGCCAACAAAACTCCTAGGGATCACATCCCAAAGCTTGCTTTGCACTCCACAGGGCTCTGGCAGAAGAACAGAGAGGGCTGTGAGCATCCCTTTGCAGGTGCCGAAATTGTACAAACGCCCACGTGGAGGAAAGAAGGCACACTGGCGTAGCCAGCTGCACTGAGATGATGGGAGGTACAGAGCTGAAGAATGTTCTTTTTTGCAGACAACATCTCCCAGGGTACCTCCTGCCTGGGGGAATCTGGAAACTGTAGTCCAGAAAAGTAACTTTTCCAAGGGAGGACATCTGAAGACTACCATCCAGCATTTTGCAGGTGACAATTTCACCCTTTAAGTAATGAAATTGGTAATTATCCTCTCTTCTACCTGCACAGAATTTAAAGCAGCTCACAGCAAGTTAAAAACAAAGTTCAGATAAAAACTATCAGCGGAAAAGTTTTGTAAAAAAATAAAACAAACATTCTAGCTTGTTTTAAAAAAGTAAAAATGTGTTAAAAACACAACTGAAAACAAATAGACACAGAAACAACACATCCCATTAAAAGCCCCATCTGGTGCAAAGGCCTGTCTATATCTAAAGGTCTTTGCCTACTGGTGGAAAGAGAACAGAAAGGGGGCAAATTGAACTTATTCAAATGTGGTTTTGCCAGTTCCTCCCTCTGAAATAGAGCCTACAGCACTAGGTGTTTATTGATGGCCTCCATTCCAAGTACTAACCAGGGCTCACCCTGCTTTGCTTCCAAGATCAGATGGAATCGGGTGTCTTTAGGGTATTTAGGCAGCTCCAAGCATTAAGGGGAGAAAATATTCCCTCTGGAATACATTTCTCCATCTTATGGAGGCTTTGAAGATGACAATGCTTCTGGATGCTCATCCGGAAGTCAACCCCCTTGCTCTGACCTTGGAGAAGAAACAAAGCTGCACTCACAAGTTCAAACATACTCTACCGAAATCCTTCCAACCACAGTACATCCACACTGGACAACAAAAATATTTAGGAGAGAACAGAAAGCAAAGCAAAGCGTTCTCTTTGGCTCTTGATGTCCCCACATCTGTCCTTTATTTTTTTGCTATGGGTGGAAAACCGGACTCCAGCCTCCTTGCTGCAGAGAAGGGTGAAAGTGCAAGAGGAGCTGTTGCTTTTGGCTTCTAGACTTCCCCTCTGGTCCTCGCCGAGGGAAGTGCTCTCCATTCAGGCCTCAGCTAAGCCCTCTCCCCGGGGCTCCCTCGGCTAACATTTCAGCAGGAACAAAGGAAATTGTCTGTTTGTTTAAAGACACTGTGCTGAGCAGCACCTCCTGGCTAACTTGCTTTAATTCTCTTGGGTAAATCTGGGCTTTCCAATCCTTCTTCTTCCTCCCACCCTCAAACTGTGGTATCTTACACTTGTATCTTCATCTTTGCTTTTTGGGGAACTCGGGATGCTAAAAAATATTTGTAGAACATGTGCTTCTTCAGTGTCGAGACACTTAACGTGGGATTCTGGCAGACGATAATTTTTGCAGTTCAAGGCTTATTTTGTGCAAAATTCAGACAGGCTTATTCGATACAGAAAATAACATTTTCCAAGCATCCACTGATGCTCCACAGCTCTCTTTGACTTCTCCCATACAGTTGGCTGTAGTTGTATAAAGACTCCATTTTGAATCTTTCCATTCCTTGTAAAATCCCATTCATTGCCTCTGTTCAAACGAATGTTCAGAATATGAGCTGACTTCTGCTGTTTGGGCTATTTGTCGCCTTTCTGTTAAGGATAGTCAAAACTGACAAAGCCAGCTTGGGTCTCTGTTCCGGCCCGAATGTGCTGTGATATACATTCTTCAAGGGCCTGTTTATTTGCTTCTGAGCAGCTGTTTCAGTTGGAAGATTTGAAAACTTCAAAACTTCCCAGTGGGGTGTAGATGCTTTTTGGTAGCTGTTTATTCTGAGGAAGTCTTAACCCCTTGGAGTCAAACTGGCAATTGGCGAGCCAGCTTCCAAAGCACATCTGGAATCTATGTGCAACCTTTGCATTTCTGGTTTGCTGATTTGCAACTCAGTCTTGCAGGGTAGGAGATGCTAGACTCATAGATTCAAGGTGTGAAGCTTGGTGGTATCCACATCCAAGGAAAGGGAGGGCAGAACTTTCCATCGCCTGATATTTAATCCTGCAGGATGACTTTTCTGGGCTGAAATCCTGTTAGTGACATACATAGATGTAGCATCCCACTATGCCCACCTATGTCCTTTTATGGTTGTTGCAGAAGGAGGTATCCAGAGCCTCCATCCACAATGGTCCCTTGCCCTGCAACTTGTGATCATTTTGTGATCAACAGAATCCATTGGGTGTGGGAAGAAGTCATTTTCCTGGACTCCCTGGCTGACCTCCAGAGGTCCAGAGAGATGACTCCATCTTGCTGTGTTGGTCTGCAGCCTAAACAGTTGCCTAGCTGCTGCTGCCCTCCCCTAGACACACAATGGCTATGGGGAAGGCACCTAGCTGGAAGGGAGGTGAGTTATGCCCCTGAGGAACGGGTGAAGATCCAGAGCTATATCTGGCGGTGCTTTTATGCTCTGTCAGATCAAGGCAGTATGGTTGCTCTTGAGTTCAGCACAACCTACCTCCCAGTCAGTCCTTCTCATAGTAAAGAAAGACAAGGATACGAGAAACTGAAATCAGGCTATGCAAACTGGAAGAACATCCTGGGAAAAGGGGGGCTGAAAAGTTAGCAAGGCTGTTTGTTTATTTGTTAATATTGTACACATTTTATGGCCAAGAATGGAAAGAGGTGCCTAAGGGATTTTCTACTTCAAGTGCATAAACATATTCTGTGTTGCAACCACTCCACTAGTTGCTGGTCCCTTTCTAGTGCACATTATGACCCATAAAGCCATATACACCTCAGGCCCAGGTTACCTGAAGGGCCGAATTCTCTTATGTGAGCCAGCCCATGCTTTACAATCTTCTGGAAAGGCCCTTCTCTCTGTCTCACCGGCCCCACAGTTTCATTTGGTGGGAACACACAGGTTCTTCTCAGAGACTCCTTCTGAGGCTCTGGAACTCTCTTCCTAGAGAAGTTAGGCTGGCACCTTCCCTACTTTCTTTCTACAGACAGGTGAAGACCTATCTGGCCTTTGAGGACTGATTCTATGAGGCCTGTTTGGCCTAACCAATGTGCTGGATTTTCTTTTTATTATCTTTGTTGTGCTGTTTTTTTAAAAAAAATGGTTCACGTCTTTAACTGGTTTTAATTTATTTAATAATTCACTCACTTTTTAAATTTTTTGCACATTATGAACTTTAAACTATGGTTTTTAAGATGCAAGATTTAAGAAAATCTTAAGTCCCAAATTGGGAAAAAAGATGAGATATAAGTCGAATTAGAAGAAAAAGAAGGAGGAGGAGGAGAAGAGATGAAGGAGAAGAAGAGGCAAAAGCAGCAACAGAACAAGAACAGGAGGAAGAAGAGAAGAAAGAAGGTGGTTAGTGGAAATATAATAGTCAAAGGGAGCAGTAAATGATGACACCCCTTGATTTTGATGAGTGAGTGACATCAGTTACTGCCCGCATCTCAGGCAGCAAAAGATCAGGCCAGCCGTGGCCACACCACAGAAAACTATGCATGCCAGATATGACTCATGGGAGTTTCTCTGTGTGTGTATCATCACACATACTGCTCGCTGACACCTCTAAAAATATGCTTGGAGCTATTTGCTCAGGTTGCCATGCAACCGCAAAATGCATGTAGGCAGAAGTCCTGCAAGTTGCAATGATCAAGCGTGGCTACCGCCTGAAGTACTCCTTGCTTCAGTTCCCCTTTTTAAAAGGTGATGTTCACCCCTTCTAAAATTCCAAAATTCACCACTTCTGTGCTGAAGCCTTTTCTTTAAAAAGAACAACAACAGAAACCAACGACCAGACAAAGACACCCGTCAAAGTCTATATAGATGTGACAAATAACTCATGTGATTTTCTTGCCCTTTGCAATACATGGTGAAAATGATCAGCTGCAGCTTAAGGTGGGATGTTTTTGCAGAAAATCAACAATTTTTTTTTTGCACAAGTAGGTTTTTTGGTTGTTGGTTTTTTTGGAAGTATGGGCAGTTTGGCAAGGGAATCGCTGACCTAGAGAGGTGTTTTGGTCTCCTTCTCTGAAGGTCTTCAAAAAGAGGTTGAATAGCTACCTGCTGGGGACGCTGTAACTGAAGATCCTGCCTTGAGCAGAAGATTGGACTCAATGACCTATGAGATCCCTACTACAATTCTATGTTCTTTTTCTCGTCTTCCTAGAAAAACCTAGCTGGCCATGCTTGGAAGTTGGTTGACAGATTAGATGGACCTCAAATGTGATCTAGCAGCATCCCTTCTGTTCTTTGGCTTTTTACCCAAACTTAATCTTGAACAACTTTTTCCTCAGCTCTTTGTTTGAAGGAACCTCTTAATAAAACAACTTTCTAAGCCCTTTGCTTGGCAAACAGCGTCTTGTTTACTGCAAGCAGCCTTCATCTCTCTTTCTGGGATTTTAGCCAGTCCTGCCTCTTACATCGCGGTCTTTCAGCATCTTCAAAACCAGTCCCTGCCAGTGCTTACAATAATATGGGACATTAATAGAGCAAACGGTGATTCATTCAGGTCCACGCACCACAAAACACACACTTACTGGTTGTCCGTATGGCTGCAGGGCTCCCATTCCCAGTGGATGGTGGGAAGAGGTGTTCCACTCGCTGTGCACTGGAGACTGTGCTCTCCCCCTTTGCTGACCAAGTCCGTCTTGTAAAAATCTGTCTCCTTTTCATAAATTCTGGGTCTCTCTGGAAAGGGACAGGGTAACAAGAATCAAAACCAAGACGCCAAAGAATTGCCTTCTCTTGAAAAGTGTAAGGACAAAATGGAGCAATGATACGTCTCATTTGGGCAATAGAGGGCAGCTTTTTACATTCCTGGTATCTCATCTTCATCAAGATACCTTACGGAAGGCAGGGGAACGCACGGGAAGAAGTGCTTCTTGAGCAGACCTTGGAAGTCGCAAGTTACAAATAACAATATTACCGTAATGGAGGGGTGGGCAATTGCGGAAGGTTGCAGGGCTGCATTAACCAGCCCGAGGTAGTGGTTTGAAGGTTGGAATACGACCCTGGAGGCCAGGGTTCGATTTCCTGCTTGGCCATGGAAACCCACTGGGTGACATTGGGTATGTCACACACTCTCAGCCCCCAGAAAACCCCATGGTAGGTTTGCCTTAGGATCACCATAATTTATGCCGGAAACAACTTGAAGGAACGCAACAACAATAACAGGAGGCTGTGTTAGCTCCACCAAAAGAATTTGGAAGGATGAATTTCCCCTTGCATTTTTCCCTGTAAAAAATCTCTCTCTCTCTCTCTCTTTTTTGCCCCTAAAATCTCTCTAGAGGGCATCTTTTCCATGTTTTTTAGCACCCCTATGTCACCTTCTCTTCACTTTTCATTTAAAAATAGCAAACTGACTCAGGGAAGTGGACATTTTTGGGGGAGAGAAGAGAAGCAGTATTGTGTAGTGGTTTGGACACTGGACTGCAGCCCCAGAGACCAGAATTCAAATCCCCACTCGGCCATGAAAACTAACTGGGTGACCTTGGGCATATCACACACTCTCAGCCCCAAAAAGCCCCATGACAGGTTTGCCTTGGGGTCTCCATAAGTCGGAAATGACTTGAAGGCATGCAACAACAATTTATTTATTTATAAATGTATACCTTGTTGACCCCTAAAGGGCCCCAAGGGCCACAGAAGTGGCCTTGGAGATCTGCGTGAGGTTCACAGGCCCCATTTTGCACACTCCTGCCATAATGCATTGTGTTTGTAGGGTAAAGAGGGCAAAATGCAGCTCTTTTAAGCAAAACATGATGGTGAGGAAACTTCTAACGTTCTTCCCATCTAATGAGTAACAACTTACACATTACTATCTCCCACTATCAATTTGGGGACAGGGTACAACTTGTTTTGGAAGGGCATTTTAAGAGGTATTCCCCCTCAGATTTTAGGCTATTCTTCTACTTTTCAGACAGATTTATTTTCTTTTTAAAAGGAATTAGAAAATAACACAAAAGGAAGAAAGAATGTAGTGTTCAGAACTAACTTTTGGAGTCCTGCAACAAGTTACATAAGGATTTAGTGTATATATGTATGTATACACACACACATATATATGTATAAAAACAAAACTTTCCAATCTGTTATTGTTATATTCAAGGTTGAGATTGCTTTATGTGACACGAGTAAGCAATAACAAAGTAAATGAAGATAATCGTTCCATACCACCCTATATCTGAAGTCTCTCATTTTAATAGGTATTTTTCCACTTTGTATTTGATTACACTGATGACTTACCAGAGAGACAAATGTGCTTCTAACACCACAATATTTTTTTTGCGTGGCATTATTAAATATTATCGGAAGCCCAAAAGGCGTCACTGAATGAAGTAATAGTTGCCAAGAGAAACAACAGAGCAATTATTTACTTGAAACTGAAAGACAGATCTGTTAGAAACCCTATAATGATTTTTTTTTTTTTTTATGGAAAGGCGTGCACACACAAGCACATACAACAATTGCAGTTTGTTGGCACACATAACCGTTATAAAGGAGACATTGATAACCGTGTGAGGACTAATAATTAAAGGAAGTTCTCCAAGTTTATTAATGTCCAGTTCGGCTTCGTTGCCTGCTGTACGGAAGGGAATACTAAAATCTGCAAAGGTTACCATGGCAACCCAATTTTCCAGCCACATAATGCAGAGCAAGCTGGAATGCAAGACACGTGGCTGCTTCAGAAAACAGTGGCCTCGTGGCCCGTTGGCCCCTATAATTCCAGGTACCTGCCGCTTTCCAGGTTCCAGGCCTTTCTAGATCATTCCAGCACATCCCACCAAACGTCCGTTTCTCCTGTTCCCATAAGCAATAGCTAATGAAGTAGAGCCGAAGTGGGAAAAATCAAAAGGAAAGGAATATCATTTTTTTAAAAAATAAAATATATTGTAGTAGCCGTTAAAGGGCTTTTCCCCACCCATTTAGCAGCAACAGTCATTATTGGTGAGGGTTGGAATTCATGATCACAGTTATGAATGCGGATTTGACAGCAAAAGAGGCTGTCTGAATTTTAAAAAACTGCTAAAGGCTTACCTCTTCCACCAGGCCTACCCAGTCTATTTTTAAATATGATATATTTTTAATTGTGATTTTAATTGTGATATATTTGGGTTTAAATGGTTTTAAGTTCTTAGTGTATTAATCATAATGTGCTCTAATTGTATTTTAACCTGTTGTGCCCCACCTTGAGCCTTGGGGAGAGGCGGGTAACAAATAAAAATTCATTATTGTGCATAACCAGGGCCATTTCTGCACTAGACTGTTATAGTGCTATTATTCCACTTTCAACATCCTGTGGAATCCTGGGGTTTGCAGTTTAGGGAGGGGCCTTTGAGGCAAACCTCAGGATTCCATAGGATGTTGAAAGTGGAATAATAGCACTATAACAGTCTAGTGCTGAAATGGCCCTAGATTCATGCTATCCTAATTAATTTGTATTCACGAGTCCTGCACATTCAATAGTGTATGGAATACGTAGGAATCGTAAAAGTCCCCCAGTTCTGAATTACTGGGCAGCAGCTGCTGCAAGCAATGGAGGTCTGTTTTTCTGCCAATCAGGGTTCAGTAGGCTGGCGCTTTCACCCCCGTTCTGTGAGCCATCTCTGGCATGACAATCAGAAGCAGGATCTCCGTCACAATTTCTCTTGCACTTGAGATTGCTCACGGCAAGAGGTGGGGGCAGAATTGCTAGTCTGCTGTGCCCTGATTGACAGGGGAGCAGACCCCTGTTGCTTCCAGTGGCTGATGCCTAGGAAGTCAGGATTGGGGAGCGGGCAGGTTGACCCAGCTACTAAGTTCCAAGTGCAAGGAGGAATTAAGTGCACTTAACTCAGCCTTTATTGTTAACTTCTGCTGATATCCTCCATTGCCTAGTTAGTTACCAATGCAAAATACCAAATACCACAGGCCCTCTCTCTCATCTCTACCCGCAGAGCTTGTCAAGTTAGTGGAATTGGGAGAAGGGCCTCTCCTGAAGATCTCAGGGCCTGAGGGGTTTCATACCAGGAGAGATGGCCTGTCAGCCTGGACCGTGTCTCTTGTGACATCTAACTCTTTCTGAATTCACAGGACCTTACATGTGCAAAGCATTTTTTTACCCAGGAAGGACTCAAGACGCTTTGCTCCTTTTCCCTTTACAGCTAACAAAAACTTGGGGAAAGTGTCTGGGTGCTCTCCTATGTGGATCATGACCAGAGGCCAATGTTTCCGGGTGAGTTGTTCCCCCCAAAAAGTTGCAAGTCATATATGTGTGTGTATGTGTGTGTGTGTTGGATCTGAGTCTGCTGTTGCACAGAAGCAAAGGGTTAGACCCTTCAACACAAATGTGATGTGGCCCCAATCCAAATCAAGGGATGTTGTGCAATGCTTTTTGTAGCAGCAAAAACAAAAAAGGTGTTAGACAGTCCACTCATCAAACCCACTTCTGTTTTAAGAAGGATAAATATTTTCCTCTTTAGTAGACGGGGAAAGAGGTCCTCTTTTTCCTGGTGTCTTTTTAAATGCTGCAGTTGTATGCGTATCTCCCTAACTGAAGACAGTACACTTTACTTCCAAGTAAACATGACTAGGATTGCGCCATTGGTAATTTCCTTCCTTCCTTCCTTCCTTCCTTTGTGTACAGAAGTGATCTGAATTTCTGAACAGCTCCTTGTTCATGTAAATGTGACAGGGCTAGATGTGCAGCAAGCCCCCCCCCCTTTTAAAACAAATGCCAGGCTCTAAAAATAGCCCGAGTCACACTTTAAAGCATGCATCTCAAACACAAATTTAATAAGACAAGGACTGTGAAGCAAAGCTGTTTCTACAAAAAGGAAGTTCCTAACACACATACACACATTGCCAACTGGTGTGAATTCAGAGCTTACTAAAGTGATACACTTGCAAAGAATTAATGCAAGGTGAGCAGGCATGGCACTTTCCCCTGGCAAATGACACATTGCCACAAAATAGCCTGTTTATTTTACAAATCTAGGGCTCCAGCGTGTATTATGATGGGAACTGCAGCAAAGAGTATGCTGTTAGTGCGAGGTTTCAAGGAAAATTTTAGCTCGGCTCGTCTGATCCTGAAAAACACATCTTCCTTCCTTCCATCCCAGTTAGTACAGACAATTTCAGCATTGCTTGACAAAATTCTGTTGTAACTTTTAGTAAATCCAGAAAATTAATCTGACCTTGCATCCTACCTCCTGCACATGGATACAATTGTCATAGTCATGGGTTTTTGTGAGAAAGAGTTGCGTGTGTGTGTTTGTGTGTGTATGAGAGAAAGAGAGAGATTGAGAGAGAGAGAAAAGCGTTTTATGGCTAGAACTCATTGTCATTTAAATGTCTGCCTTGCTATGCAAAACCTGGGGTCTCTTTTCTACAGTAGACACGTGCTCATCTTAGGATGACTGCAGCATCAAGAGCTGGGGGCTGCACGTGTAGGAATATTTGGGGTCTACATTAAGCAGAGTGCTGCAGGCGAGTGCTACATGAGCTTGTGATAGAAACAGGAATAATTACACACGATGCTCTTTTAAGCTAAAAAACGGAAAACTTCTGTTTATTGTTTCAGGGAACCCATCTTAGGATAGGAAAGGAGACAGGCAAAAGAAGGTGGTCTAAACTTGGTTAGAAGAGTCTCTAGAAGCCAGCTTTCACGTGTTGGCGAAAGCTAGCATCCATTATTGAGGCTGAAGCTTCCTGGATACCCAGAACAAAGGGACTAGATTCTTGAAAGAACAAGGAAGCGACCTCTCCAGGCAAGACGGAAGCAAAAGGTTTGAATGCATAGACCAAAGAAAGAGACGGAGAGGTGAAAACAAAGGGCAGGACTCCCCTTTGTCACTATGAAGGCACTGATGCCTCTGCTTATAACAGCATAAGAAAATGGACAGCTCCAGGTCAAATGCTGGACACAGAAGGTTCACAGGACCTCAGGCCATTTCCGCACGACACTCTTATAGCACGATGATCCCACTTTCAACCTCCTATGGAATCCTGGGGTTTGCAGTTTCGGGAGGGGCCGGCTGGCCAGGATTCCATAGGAGGTTGAAAGTGGAATCATCGCGCTATAAGTGTTGTGCAGAAATGTTCTCAGCCATGCCTGGGCAGTCCGTTTCCAGGTCTGCCCGGCAGTGATCGAGGACAGTGTAAGGAGATTGTAAGGATGCTGTGGTAGACACCAGGCTGTGAATTTGCCCTGACACCATACATTCTGTGCAACACTGTAAAAGGTACGAAATCCTAAGAAATAATTGTTAAGGCATCTAGAGCCTGTAGCCCACCTGAATGTCTGGAAGAAAACTACACGCTTGCTTTCTAGTTCAATTAAATTAGCCCAACTAAAGTATCGTGATTGACAGTGAAAGGAGCTTAGTTTAGAATCACCCATACAAATAACAGAGATTGTTTCTCATAAGAAATGTGGGCACAGAAAAGGTATTGGTGATTTTTATATTGGTTTGTTGTATATTTGGCATTTTGATACATTCTTTAATCATTTTTTCAGTTATCTTTTACTGTACTATATTATTGGATTATGATTGATTATTTCTTTTGGTTTAGCCTGTATTTGGCTGCCTAAAAATAAATCAGCCAGGGCTCAGGCTGCTACTATGCACTGGCTGTCACATAACGACCAATTGTGGCTTGACTATATTTCTGGAACAAAATTTGGTTCAATGCCAAAAGGTAATGCTAGGAAACGGTTGTGGTTGACTTGTTCCATTTTGTAAAATGGCTCAATACATTCTCCAGCCACCTTTAATGGAAAAGTTGCCTGTGCATTAATAAGCCTCATGAATTCAGTTTATTTATTCTACACTGAGAATGAAAAATACCCGATCCTTGACTGTAAGTAGTTTTTAATCCTGCCCCCTCTCAGTCCTGGGCTTTGTACTGGAGCCTGCAATAACTATTTTTCTCCCACGTTTTCCATTCTTGGCTCGCCGGGATGTGTAGTCGCCAGCTGTTTGCTAAGATCACCCTTTGCTCTCTCCCCACCCAGCTCGCATACTTCAAGACATTTTGCCTCTCAAAGCTTTGACTTCAGGCAAAAACATGATCGGGCAACAGCAAACACACAGCAGCTTCTTGGACAATTCTCAATCTACAAATATGTACAGGGGAATGATAATTTCTTTCCTCTCCTTAAGTGCTCAGCCACCTCCTGGAGATGCCAGAATCCTACATGCAAAGCTGGCAAGAAGGTTATGTTCCTATTGCCAGAGTGGCTTGGGAAGATGGGTGGCCCACACTTAGGGTTGCCTGGCCTCAGGACCTAGCTGACTTGAGGTGCCATTTTCCTGGGTCCTCTCCAGATGGGAGACAAGAGTGCACGTTCTCCAATTTTGGTGGGCTCAGCTCAGGGCAAGAAGAAAGGGCTGGCTGCAAAACTCAACTGGGAGAGCTGTAGCTTGCTACAAATTTGCAAGGTGCGATTGATTTGTTGCAGAGCAAACAAATTATTATTCTATTTGTCTTGAAGCAAGTAGGCGACATTAAATGGTCCTTATCGCAGACTGGATTCGGCACAACCCTGTCCCAACCTGGAAGCCATCAGCAGACCCTGAGGCGGTTTGAATAGCTTCGCCCAGCATGCAAGAGCTGGACTGAACGGGCTGGTTTGGATTGCAATACCCATCACACAATGCCATTGGCTGCTTGGGCTGGGACTGATGGGAACTGCAGCATCAAAGATAGGTAAGGCACAAGGCTGAGGAAGATGAGTTTATAAGAAGACGTGAGCATCATGTTTAGTGTACCCTTGCAAAGTTGATTCCACTGTGGGCAGAGTTATACGGTTGGCCCTCCGCATTTGCAAGGGTTAGGGGTGCAGGACCCCCACAAAAATAGCAAACCCACAAATATCAAAATGTCTGTGTGTGCGTGTGTCTGTGGGAACAGTCTGGAAGTTCCTACTTTCTTTCCACAGACAGGTGAAGGTCTCTCTGCTTTGACAGGTGTTTGAGGATGGATTCTGCAAGGCCCATCTGACCTAAAAAATGTGTTGGACTTTCAATCTGGTATTTTTGTGGTGCTGTTTTTTTAAAATGACTTATGTTTTTAACTGGTTTTATTTTTTGTCATAGTTCAGTCACTTTTAACTTTTGCATCTTATAAATTTTTAACTACACTTTTAAAAATCTGTTATAAGACTTGAGTCCCAAAATGGGGAACATAGGGGGTATCAAGAGAAGTCGTAGCCATCATGCCAATTGGAGTAAACCCACAGAATCAACTACTGAATGTGGGGCAACACACAGGTAAATCCCATTGACTTAATGGGTCTACTTTGGTTGGGATTAACAACTTGAGTCAGGCCTTCATCTTTATTGAGGTTGGCCAGGTCTAGGGTGAGGGAACACACACACCCCAGCAAGAACGTGGCATATTATCTGTGAAGGTTTGGGGAGTAGTTTGTTGTTCGTAAGTGGTGATACTTGGATGGATCCTTTGGCCAAAGTTACTTGTGTGTGTGTGTCTTTCTTTCTTTCCTTCTCTTTTCTACCTTCGTACCTTGTGTTTGGGGCTTCAAGTCAGTTCTGTGTCCACCTGGAGATACGGTGAGGTGTGGTTTGTTTATCCAACATGTGTAAATCCCATTGACTTACTGGAGCCGGCCCCTCCTGAAACTGCAAACCCCAGGATTCCATAGGATGTTGCAAGTGGAATCACAGCGCTATAACAGTCTAGTGCAGAAACAGCCTGGGTCTATTCTAGTTGGGACTAATAACTTGTTTCAGGCCTTTATTGAGGTCAGTCAGGTCTAGGGTGAGATAACACACACACACACACACCCCAGTGAGATCTTGCCATATTATTTGTGGGGAGCTGGGGATTAGCTTGTTCTCAAAAATGGAACATTGACTGCTTCATCCTCTTTCCTGCCCTATCTATCGGGAAATATTTCTACCCTGTGTATGAACGGCCCTCTTTCTTTGAGCTGGCGTACTTGCAATCAGCAATGTATTTACAGTAATTGCAGTAATGGTTCCTGATTAACTTGCGCTGCCATACTGGTCTGCAACAAAAGACCCACAGAGAGCGCTTGGGCATGAAATTGTACACAAATACAGGGATAAAAAGCTCGCAAAGGCCATTAGTGGTGATGGCTTGGGTCCAGAGTGCGACAGGTCCTTTCGTCAGCTGCCCACCAATTTTACACCAACTGGCTTTTTTGTTTGTACCTCTGTTTATAGTAGGAACAGCCTGTCCTTTCATGCATCCCGTCAGGCACACAAGGGCATCCATGGGCATACGAGAAAACCCATTAGCCATCAGCCGTGTGCCATCCAACCAACCAACACTAACGGGACCACGTGAAAAAACGGAGGGCATGTCAGAATCAAATGAGATGTCTTGCTCATGAACCCTGCCTTTGAGGGTTCATGAGCATGAGGAAAAGAAAATACAGAAGGATTCAATGCAAAATACCAGAACAGACTCAGCACAGAGGGTTCTGCAAGGGGGTGGATGGAGCATGGCCTATAGGCTGCGTTCACCTTCTTAACACCACTTTTGCAGACTCAGAAGCACCCTACCAGTCCCCAAAAAACCTCTACACTCTAATTTTGGGGGTGATTTAGGGGAAATTTTTCCCAAAATAATGCTAAAAGCCTCTCCAAACATGTGAAAACACACACAAATACCACCATCCCTACAAGCACCCTAGAAACTTTGTATTACCTCTGCCACACCTCTGTTTTTATCTGTGGTCCTTCTCAAAATGGCACTTCCTGTCACCATTTTGAGAAGGACCACAAAGGTAAATGGAGGAATTTGGGTTTGCTGTGGCAGGTGATTGTAGCCCACAGGTCCTTTCGGGGGAGAGACGGAGAGACAGTGGACCACACACTCATGTGCAATGCACCTCTATGCACAGCCATACAAGCCATATGCAAGGCACAATGATGCACGATGGCACCCCATGTATGACTCTGCTTTGATAACCAACAGAATATGGCTGCTATGCTTCAGTCCAAGATGTCTACCTGTTTATGCAAAGCAACTTATGCAGGCGTAAGATACTAACAGGACATCAGCCAGGTATGAGTTGCCTTTCTGGTTACCAACTTGTGAAAGTGAGGTAGAAACATTTAGAAAATCTTTAAATTGGGGGTGGGCAAAGCTGGTGGTCTGGAGGCCAATTTGTTGCATCCAACCCCTTTCTGGAGGGGGGCTGCATGGACTCTGAAAAAGGTCAACAATCACAACAACAGGGAAATGGAAGCAGTGAGTAGCCTTTGCTTTTTGATAAGCTGGTTTTTTTTCCAGTGGGAAACAGTCCAGGGGAGCTGCAGCTTATTTAATGGGTGCACTGCTGTTCCTGAAGACCTGTGGAGGCCTCAAAGACTGTGCACACAGCCTTGTCTGCATATTTAGGCTCTATGTTTGGCAGTCATTAATCAGAATGGAGGCCGTAGCCAAGAAATCAGAAGAAGATCAGGACTTGGAAGGGCAGCTATGAAGGACAGGACTCTCAAGTATCAAGATATATCACTGAATCCTAAAGTTAAGATTGTCCCCTCCATCATATTTCCAGTTTTTATGTACAGTGGCCTGTCCTCTCATGTGACCACTGCATGCACAAATGTGAGGTTGTGTGAGCCATTCCATCCCATTATAGTTAATGGATGCAGCGGGCACACACCTGTGCAACCATAGGTATGTCCACATTGGGTCCTTTGACTGTAATGGGACACAACACTGCATGTTTTTTGTTTTATGCAGGGGTTCCTGGAATGCAACCCCTACGTATGCAGCAGGCACATGGTAAGGTTGTGAAAGCCGGGCAGTGAAGAAAGCTGACAGGAAGAGAACCAACTCCTCTGAAATGTGGTGCTGGAGGAGAGTTCCGCAGATACTCTGGACTGCAAAATAATAACAATAATAATATAAAAAATGAATGCACGGGTCCTAGACAAAAGTGAAACCTGAGCTCTCCCTAGAAGCCAAGATGACTAAACTGAGGCTGTCATACTTTGGCCACATCATGAGAAGACGTGACTCACCAGAAAAGGCAATAAGGCTTGGTAAGGGGGAAGGCAGTGGGAAAAGAGGAAGGCCATATTCCAGATGGATGGAGGCAATCAAGGAAGACATGTCCCTGAATCTGCAAGACCTGAGCAGGGGGCAAGGGAAAAGCAAAAGCAAAAGCAACCCCCTTCTGACCAAATCTTGCCAAGAAAGCTCCATGCAACACTTATTTTAAGGATCGCCATAAGTTGAAAAGTGACTTGAAGCCAAGCAACTGCTCCAAAGTAAGCCCCACTGAGTTCAACAGTGCTGGTCCTCAGGTGAGTCGGCCCAGGATCACAGCCTTCACTGGAGGTCCCTGGGACTGATGCCAGGATCTTTTCCCTACAAAGCGCATGCCCTGTCCCTGAGCAGTTTCCTCTTTACACCCACATAAAGCTGAAACACACAATGACAAAGTGTGTGCGTGTGGTGGGGAGAATGGCACAGAAGAACAGCTTTCTTCCCCCGGGGGAATTTTTTCAAACTTGCATAACAAATTAGGAGGGAAAGCAAAATTTCTTTCAAAAGGCTGATGGAAGTTTGGAATTTAAAATTGGATTGATCCATCTTCTCTTCACCAGCTAACTAAATGGATTAGAGACGCAGCGAGGGAGATGCAGCATCCACAGAGACACAATAAGGCCTTTCTTTCTACCATCTGAATGGCAAAGATTATTAAATGCAATTGAGATTCTCTCTCTCTTTTAAAATTGAGCCTGTGTCAGCCCACAAAGCCTGTGGCAGAGTTATTCACACAGAGGAACACACTCTCCTCCGAGTCTATTGAGGGAAAAAAAAGATTCAGCATCCAGCCAAAACAATCACAATATACCATCCGAAACACATAAGTCTCATCTCATTTTAGGGGCTAAGCTTTTGACCTGGTCAATTCTTGGATGGGAGACCACTATGGAGCATCAGGTAGGGCTAGGAAAGAGCTGTATCCAAAATCCACTTACTGCAAGTCAGACCTAGCAGTACTGAGTGAGAATGACCCAAGGTCTCGCCCTGTATAAGTGGCCTTCCGTGCTTACCTAAGACAACCAGCTGGATGGTGAGGTTTTTAGAGAAACCGTGCTTCATGTTGTTCAGAAATATGGTGTAGTTCCCAGTGTGCTTTGCTCTCAGATCCCTGATGACCAGCCGGTACTTCATTGGATCGGGTTCATAGCAGTTGTGTGAGGGGAGTGGCTTGCCATCCTTGGACCTGTTTTGACCCACAAGAAAAAGTGAATTAAAGAGAATGCGCATGGGGAACAGAAGAAAACCCATTGTTTTGGTTGGGTTGCTGGCTGTCATTAAAATTCAGTTGTGATGTAATGGAAGCTGGTCTAGATATACTGTCTGATTATTACTTATCATCAAGAACTACCTTTCTCAAATTGGTGCCCAGCCTTCCATTGATATGGACTTGACCAGGGATGAGAATCCTAGGAAATGAGAATTTCTGCACTAGCCTGTTATAGTGCTATTACTCCCCTTTCAGCATCCTTTGGAATCCTCGGGTTTGCAGTCTAGGGAGGGGCATTTGGAAGTCTCAGCCAGAGAGTTCTTTGGCCTCTGTAAACTACAAACCCCAGCAATCCACAGGAGATTGAACGTGGCGCAACAGCACTATAACAGGGTAGTGCGGAAAGGCCCATAGAGCCCATCAGACACTGCTAGACTGTAACTTCCAGCAGTTGTACCCAGCATAGCCACAACATCTGGAGGGCTACATGAGCCTCACAGCAGGCAAGGTCCCAGTGAACGTAACAGGAGTTTCTTCCATGTAGATGTGCGCAAAATTACCATGCAATTATGACATCTCTCCCCTATGCCCCCCATCCCTGGGGTCCTATTTTCCTTGTCAGATCCAAATAACTCCTTCATCCTTACCAGGTCACATTGGGGTGGGGAAAGGCATCCACCTTCCAAGCCAGTTTCAGCATCTTCTGTCCTTCTAGCACCTCATAATACTGCTTTTTCTTATACGAAACCCGGAGGAAAGCTTTCTCTTTAATAAAGAAGAATGCTGGGAGTTAGCCTCAAGTTTTCTCTGCAAAACCACAATAAAAGTACAAAGGATAATATACTCTCATCCAAAGCCTAGCATAAGAGGTTAATCTGGTTAAAGGTAGCCAGATTAAAGTGAGTTAAAGTGATAAACTATGGGCTGCGGTGCAACTATTGTTGATACATTTTAAGCTTCACTCAATAACCATTCTTCACTTGTATGTACCTTTGTTCTTGTCGTTGTGTACCTTCAAGTCATTTCCAAAATGAAAAAGTTAAAAAATAATGGGAAAAAAATGATTGTGTGTGTGTGTGTGTGTGTGTGTGTGTGTGTAATTTTAATTAAAAAATTGTGAAAAAAAATGAAAAAGTATTTTGACCACAAAGGGGACCTGGGGACCACAAAATTTCCCCAGGGGCCACACATGGCCTATGGGCTACCCTTTGCCCACCTCCAACTTACAAGAATCAAGCGGTAACATTGATAGCATTTTCCTAAAGTATTAAGATTTCAGAGCAGGCACCATAAAATGGGTTGTGAACAGCAAGGATTGTTTTTTGCCTAAAACTCCCACATTGCATGAAAAAAGTTAGAAAAACTCTTGTAACCCTACCTAGCAGGATGAAAATGTCTGAAAAATTATTCATTCTTGCCTGGGAGAATGAAATAGGCTAAGATTTACACCCTGTCTTTGTGACGCGTCACTGTTTTGCAAACGGTTTCCACTACGGGGCTTAGATGCTCAGTTTAGGAGTCCTTCTTCTTACTGTATACTGTGACTGCGACGCTGGCCTTCAAGTCCCCATGAGTTGTGTTGAGCACTTTGCAGCTGTACTGCCCCTTGTTTTCCATGGTCACGTTCTTGATGGTTATGTTACTTGAGCCTTTGTACACGCTCGTCCTCGTGTCCAAATAGTTAGAAGCGCTGTAGTTCTAAAAGGGGGACAGAGACAAGAAGCGGAGAGGTTATGCATTTGGCTAAAAATCCCTACAACAGGGGTGGGAAAAGGCTGGTCTATGTGTCACATGTAGTCCCTGAAGTCCTTTCATGGGTTCTGGTGCTTCCCAGACATCCCAAACTCCTCCTCAAGCCCTCCATTTCCACAATGGAGAGCAGCAAATAGTGCAGCAAATACCTAACCTGACATCCTAGAAATACCCCAACTCTTCAAAGCAACCACCCTAAGAAAATTAGAGAAATATAGCTGGAAATGGAAGCTGGAGGTTACTTCCAGTTGGATGGTAATCAATTTCGGGGGCGGGGAGAGGTAAGGGCTACCATGGGGATGAAAATTGGCCCCTATATTCTCCCCAGCTGTCCACTTATCTCCTTGAAACCCCACAAGTAGCACACATTCATGGAAACCCACTGGGTGATCTTGGGAGCTTCACACACTCTCAGCCCCAGAAGACACTGTGATAGAATCACCTTCGGGTCACCATAAGTTGGAAATGACTTGAAGTCACACAACAACAACGTTCAGTCAAGAGCACCAAAGTCCAACAAGACCCCATGGTTCTCCCCCATCTCAGGAGAATGTGGATCCAAACATATATAAAAATAAAATCACAACAGATCCTTAGCATCTCTGTTCTGAAAGGTGCTGGAATCTCACAATCTCCAACTGTCCCAATTTGGCCAGGACAAATCCAACATTGTCCCATTTTTAAATATGTCCCAGTTTCTCTTGCCTCCTCCCACTTGATCCTCAAGCTCACTTCAGTGGCTGCAGCCTGAGTTCGAAGTGCAGAAGTAGATTGTTGTTGTGTGCCTTCGAGTTATTTCTGACTTATGGTGACCCTAAGGTGACCCTATCACAGGGTTTTCTGGGGCTGAGAGTGTGTGACAGGCCCAAGGTGGTTTCCATGGCCAAGAGGGGAACTGAACCCTGGTCTCTACGGTCATAGTCCCATCTTGCATTACCACCAGAATGTGGACATATTATGCCAGGAGACCATACCCCCAACTGCAAAACAAACAAACAAGCAAAAACACCCTTTTTTGCCCTCCAGTGCCTCCAATGCCCTCTATGGGCTGGGGGGTATTTTCATCATGTTTTTAGCCCCCCTGGGACAGCTGCTTTGAGAAGAAAAGCAGGGCAGAAATAAAGATAATAGTAATAATAATGATATGCAGGAGAGACCTTCTTTTCAAAAACAAGTTACTGGAAATCACTTCCTGCTTACTTCCAATTTTTTAAAAAAAGGCTTTTCGTGATCCTAAACATGGCCCAAAACATGGCAAAACTGCCCCATGCCTCTTTTTTAGGGGGCATTTGGGGACATTTTTGAGCCCAGGGGGTCCCAGAGGCCACATGGAGCCCACGGGCCACACTTTACCCATCCCTGTGCTAGAATAAGTTTGCCTCCTTGCTCAGACCACAAGACACATACGGGACCCATGTAGCTGCAATCACTGATAACGTGAAGCGGTATTTAAGCCTCTTTGGTCCATCGTGAACCTCTGAGAGATAGCTTAGATGTTATTATCATGGTACGAATCAGATTCAGAGAATATCTGAAGAAGCGAGGCTGCAGAACTAGGAAAGAGCAACCTTCAAGCTCACACCAATCGCTCTGGGTGGTGGAAACAATGACTAAACAGGGTTCTTGCTACTCACGCTGCTTCCAGGGCCTTTCCACACAACTGCAATCCGGCCGTTGAAGGTGGTCTTTGCTTTGCATTCCAGGTGAAGGGTTTCCCCTACTAGAAGCTTTTCAGGGGTGGCTGTTAGAGTCAGGTTCCAGACGGTCTTCTCTGAATGAGAAAAGAACCAAATATCAAACATCAAGGCTGAGCAACAGCAGAGGTCCATGGAAGAGATGGGAAATTAATTTGCACTAACCAATTTCTTTTGAATTTATCCATTTGGTGGGCTCAAAGACATGCCTACATCTTTCAGTTTCCCATCACTGAGAAGAAACACGGAGCATCAGATTTTCTTTGAAGTATGTTTGCACAACCTTTGTCTTTGCACAACCAAAGACGCATTAATGTCAAGGTTGCAAATATGGTGCAAAAATCTGCTTTCAAAATAGGAATTCTGCACCTATTCTGCAGCGTCCTTCATTCCTCAAATTTCTAATATTGCATTCAATATTTTCTAATATTGCATTCAATATTACCTTGTCTTTCTTCCAGATTGGGATCCAAAGTGGCTTACAGTCACTTAAAACCAGATTAAATTTAAAAAAAGAATTAAATAACAGTGTTATATTTTTTAAAAAAACAAAAATAGTTAAACACACATTGAAAACATAATTACTAATACAAGATAAGAAAGATGGCAGAGCACACTACTTCACACATATTCCTGCTACATTATTTAACTCTCAAAGGTCTGCCTGAAACAGGTCTTCCCCTGCCAGCAGGAACAGTGCATGGAGGGGGTCAGCTGGACTCCAGTGGCAGGGAGTTCCACAGCCCAGGAGAAGCCACAAAGAAGGCCCTCTCCTGCATCCTTACTAAACATGCCTATGAAGGTGGTGAGACTGAAAGAAAGCTCTTTCTTGCAGATCTTAAAACTTGAGCCAGCTTGTACAGGGGACGACAGTCTTTCAGATAGTCGAGCTTTGAAGGTTAAAACCAGCACTTAAAATTTCACTTGAACATTTAGAAATACAGTTTCGAAGAAAAGGGGCAGCCAAAGTGACCAAGGGAACGCAGAAACAGCAAACAGAAGGAGGGTTCTGGCTTGAACAGTTTTCAGCATCTAACTCTCAATACCAGAAATTTGGAGACTGGAGTCAAATTTTGTCATGAGAGCACCATCGTGGTTGCAAAATTCTTGTCTCACGTGCCACGGAGGCAGAAGGCCACTCACCTACTCTCTGTGGTATGTAATAGGAGATGTGGGTGTTGCCATTGACTGTCGCCATGCACTGGAGCATGGTGCTGAAGAACTCGAAGGAAGGCGAAGTGATGAGAAATCCTCTCTTGGGATCCCATTCCTTCTTCACATAGCTGAACGTCCCGGGGGAAGAATGCTAAAGACAAAGAAGAGACAGATATGGTGATGCTACTCCCCTAGCTCAAGACGTAACCCAGGGACAGGCAACAGAGTTTGTCAGGCATGTAAACCTTCATAAATTTCACTCTCCTTGGGAAGAATGAATAATTTAAGCATTCTTCTCCTTAAAAGAAAGTCCTTGGAAAGTGTACTATTTTCCCCAGACATTTTGCAGTTGGAATTTATGCTAAGCTAAAAACAACAACATGAGGGTGTGCTTTTCTGGTACAGAGACTAACATTTTCCCTGCAGAAATGTTCTTTTCTGCAAAGAGGAAATCTGCTGTCAGCAGATTCCACCTAAACACTAGGAAGAACTTTTTGACCATAAGAGGTATTTGAGAATGGAATAGCAGAAGAAGCAGAAACTGAGGGTGTAGCTAATGGAATCCACAGAAGTAACCGAGGACATGCCTCAAGATGCTCAAAAGACTGAGGTGTCTCCAGTTTCCTTCTGCGACAGTGGAACAGGCTGCCTTGCCAAGTGCTGGAACTTCTCTTTTCAGAGGTCTTTAGACAGAAGTTGGATGGCCATCTCTTGGGAGTGCTTTAGTTGGGCATTGTCATAACTCGCCCCTTGGAGGAGGAGGAGGAGGAGGAAGAGGAGGAGGCAGATGGCCGGGAGGCTGCAGTTTTCTCTGAATCTGAGGAGATGGGAACTGAGGAGGATCCTGTTCCTCAGCAAAACATGGCTGACGTTCAGATGCTGAAGATGACACAGCCCTGTCCTTCATTGAGAAATAGTGAGGAAAAACGCCAAGCCCAGACCTGTTTAAGTAATAAATGCTGACCCAATTAGTACTGAAGAGACACCTCTTGTCCTTGAAGGAACTGCTCACAAATATCCTGGCAGTTGCCTCCCAGCCTGAGTACTGAAAACTGTCATCTGGTTCCTCAGCACTTCTGTTTTGTCTTCACCTTGGACTGACTCCGTTTTGGACCATGCTTATTCCCTTCTGGCTCATATACCTGGACTTCTGATATAACTTTTGGACTGGCTAAAGACCAGCCTTGTGCTTCTCATTGCATCTTGCTCAGATAACCCACGACTGACTGGGACGGGACTGACTACTCAACCAGTCCTACACCCCAGCGGCTGTCATGGGCACTTGCTGACTTGTGTCCAAGAAAGGCATCCCTGCATAGAAGAGGGCTGGTGGAGCCCTTGCAGTCCCTTCCAACTCTATGAACCTTTCTGCACTTCATTGTTATAGTGCTATTATTCCACTTTCAAAATCTGGTGGAATTCTGGGGTTTGTAGTTTACTGAGGCCCCAGAGCTCTCTGGCTGAGGATTCTAAAGGCCCCTCCCTGAACTGCAAACCCCAGCTTTCCACAGGATGTTGAAAGTGGATGAATAGCACTATAACAGTGCAGTGTGGAAAGGCCCTAGGATGTTATGATTCTACTTCTTTCAATTGGCATCAGATCTCAGGAACAGAAAGGTGTATTCTACACTGCTTTAGAGTCAAGGATGTACAACTCTACGACGCTGCGATCCTACCTGTTTCAAGTGGCATCAGATCTCAGGAAGAGAAAGGTCGTTCCATCACTCCTTTATGCCAAGGGGACACAAAGTCTGTGCTCATCCTCTGAGTCACCCTTTATTCTGTACTATTAATCACACATTCCTATACCAGAATGCCATGGTGCTATATGATGAGCACATCATCTTTTGACCTCCTGTTCACCCTCATATCATTTCATTGCATTGCCTCTTTGGGGAGACTTATGACCCCCTGAAATTAATTTTATATTTGAAGGGAAATTTGTTGAAAGCCGTGAATTTCAAGCCCAGCCCTAGGAACTAATCTGATTTCTGCTGCCACATTGAGTTACAGTCTTTTTAGTATTAGCAGTCTCCACACTTTCCTATAAATATTTAAAGGATCGGGAGTACAGTCATTTTAAAGTATAATGGAAACATAAGAAATGTAATTTATGAGGGAAAAGTACATTGCTATAGGAATAATAAAACTGTGTAAAGTTGAATGTGATGACTCTTCGCCTGAACATCCTCTAATGGTTGCAGAAGTGGGAAGAAATAAATATTACATGTGTTTCTATGTGCGGGTACACACATACATGTTTTGAAAGCCCCATGCATTTAAAGTTCATCACACAATATTTAAAAATATATGTACTGGTTTAAAAGAGGGAGAGAGATAAGTAAGGGAGAATAATCTACCCAAGCAGTACTAAAAATCCTGGAGTTATTTTCCCCTTTTTCTGGAGTTTTTTTTTTTAAATCACTGATCGGTTATTAATTTTGGAGGAGGATGTTCTAAATTTGTCTGATCCTTTGACTCCTTCCTTCCCTGACTCTTTGACTTCCTCTAAGGACAGGAAGCAGCCAGCGTGTCTCCACATAACGTTTCCCAGCAAGGGCAAAACAACAAACAGCCTTTCCTTAAATGGGAACTGCCCAAGGTAAACACACACCTTCACAAACAGACCCGTCCTCTTTCTCGGAGACGTCTTTCCTTGGCTCTCCAAGAAGCACCTTCCTTTTCATGCACGAATTCCAACCCCACCCCATTTTTCTCCTTCTAAAGAGGAATTTTGGCCCAGATATCTTAGCAGCCCAAAATGGAAACATCCGTTCCTCCACCCAAAGGGCTACTAAAGGATCCTTCAGTTCGCTACAAGAAATGACAAGCACATTGTTTGGCACAAAGTCAGGTGAGGGGAAAGGTTACAGCTCTAAAAATAAGACACTGAGCTCTTTCTGTTCGTTGTTCAAAAACAAGCATGGGACACTACAGGTTCCCAGAAGCTGGGAATAATGGGATCTTTAGTCCAACCTCTCTGAATGGCACCAGCCTATGGAAAACTGGTGTAGATCAATTTTAAACCTTCGTATACTTCAACAAACAGCCAGTGTGGTGCAGCGATTCAAGAATAAGAATCTGAGAGACCAGGGTTCAAATCCCCACTCAGCCCTGGAAGCCCACTGTATGACCTTGAGCAAATCACACTCTCTCAGACTAAGAGGGAGGCAATATCAAACCTCCTTGGAATGAATCTCGCCCCAAAACTAAAAAAACAAAACAAAAAACCCCAACCAAAACAAAATCCAGGGGCACCATAAGTCAAAGTGGACATGAATAGGAGAACCAACGTGGCATAGTGGTTTGAGCATCAGGCTAGGACTTCAGGAGACCTGCGTTCGAATCCTTGCCTGGCTGTGGAAATCCAGTGGGTGATCTTGGGAAAGTCCCACTGTCTCAGCTCAGAGAAGGGCAGTGGCAGATCTCTTACAAGGAAATTTTGCCAAGAAAATCCTGTGATAGGTTGGCCTTGGGTCACCATAAGCTGGAGATGACTTGAAGGCACATAACAAGAACACCAAATAATTCAACAAATGTCAACAGTGACACCCAAGGCCTGGCTTTCACTCTGCCAATGTTATGGAAAGCAGGCAGAAAGTTTTTCTCCATGACTACCAGGACAAGGAAAGAGAAAAGAGATGGGTTTCAGCTCCGGATAGCAAAAACAAAGTAATGGCTGGACTCTTGTTGGTGATATATGTGTGCATAACTCACAGTTATGTGTGCTGCATGCTTCCTTTTGGACGGTGTACAAGGAGCTATTCCTGACCCCTCTTTTCACCATCCATAATGTCTCCAAGGTAGCTGTTAAAGTGGGAGGAAACACCGCTGTGGCATTTATTAGTTTGGGGAGGAGACAAAGGAGAGGTGACCCAGGTAAGAGAGAAGTGGCCCTATTGAAGTCCAGCTGCAGTCAAGGGGAAGAGAAACGAGCTCTACCTCCTGGATGGAGAGCATCTTCATTTCTTTTCCCCCTGCAGCCAAGAGGGATAGCTTCCTGGATGTCTGAGTTGCCTCTCAGCTGCTTCCCTGCTCCATTTGTTAATGGCTGCACCAGTACACTTTCTCAGGGCCTGACAGCCGCACAGGTTCAATGGTAAGCCCAGGGTGAAGCTTTGGTCATTGCAGAGGGTGGAAGGGAATACCAACCTCTGTAATAAGCCCCCCAAAAAGACATATGCAGTCACAAGTTGAACTTAACCCTTGCATAGCTGCTAGCAGGATGACAGACTGTGTGCATTTGGAACGGTGTGCTTTTCTGAACTTATTAGAAGAACGCTAGATAACAGTTACACCACTTTGGCATGGGTTCTTTCCTCTTAGATGAGATTTTGTCAAAATGGCACTTACCAGCTGCAGAACTGGCTTGATTTCTGGCGAGGTGACACGGCACGGCACAGTAATCACATCTGTTGGGTTCTCTATGTAGATCACGTCAGGGTACTTTGAGTAAGGCTTTACGAATGGCATTGTGGGATCTGCAAAACATACAAAGAGAACATCAGCAGGTAGAATTGTTTCGCTGTTAGAAACTGACTCAGGGAACTCTGAAGGGATTCCTTTCCACAGTGCCTCACCATTCATTTTCTTTTTTAAATCGCACACATAACCAAGCTATTCTCAACAGCAACCCTGCAAGGTAGGTCAGGTTGAGAGATAGTGGGAATGCTGAAGGCTGTAGTCGAACACATCTGGACAGAACCAATATAGTATAATTCTAGTATAACTTTGAGGAATCAGTTCTACTATCTGCTAAAGCTCTTTGCAGTTTGGAGACTTATTCTACACAAAATTTTCACTTTGCTAATTTTGTTCTTGACGGAAGCAATGGGTAATTTTAACAATATTTTTCCACTCCAAGAAAGTCTTCAAAAACAGTGTAGTTTTCAAACACTGTTCATAGCATGAGACTTATTCTGCATAGAAATGACATGTGGTCTTTTTGCACAGAAAGCAGCATTTTCTCTAAAGGAGACAAAACTTTAGGTGCAGAAAATAATATTCAGGCCCAGAAATTTGATTTCTTTTCTACCAAAAATGCTGCTTTCTGCAAGGAAGATTCTGCTTTTTTTTCCCCACCAAAAAGTAAACATTTTGTGCAGAATAAGTCCCAAACTGCAAGGGTTTTCTTCAGCCCAGATTTTTTCTTATCAGGGTTTCTTGACACTCAAGAAACATGTGTTTCACCCTTATCTGGCCATTTCTGTATATCCTTCCCATCCCTTCTATCTACATCTCTAAAGGACTATGCATGACTTCCAAAGGGGATGCATCTCATGCTGGCAAATACAAAGGTTTACGACTAACATCTCTGGTTCGTTCATCTCCTCCAGCATCAGCAGCTGCCTACTTCTATGTATCAGTTGCCTGGGAACATGAGACAGCGGCGAGACTCTGCTTGGTTACATGTGCTGGAAAAATTGCCAGTGATGCCGAGGAATGTGCGTTAGGAAGCACTGCGAAAAGAGGTATCCATAGCCCCCTGGCTTTGCACTCGATCCCTTGCAACTTGCTTTGCACGATTCTGACATGAAGCTATCCTTTAACAGTTTCAGGAGATCTCTTGCTGGACAGTTCCCCAACGCAGAACCCCAGACGGGGCTGCCTTGCCTCCTCAGTTGCACGGAAGGATCTCAACAGCTCTTAGCAGAATGCTGCGAGTTGCACAGTTCTTGAGCCTGCCATTCCCTGAATCCAAGTGATCCAGTAACGCTGGATTGCTTTGTATGTCTCCGGTTCTAGACACACGTTTTGCAATCCTAGTAGTAAGATCCCTGGCTACCTCTCTGCACATGGCATGCTTTGGCTTTACTATATCTCATTATCTGTGCTTTGCTTATGCAAAAGCTAGGGAAGAAATAACCAAGAAAAGGCAGTCTTGCAGTTTGAGCCATCGAAATAAAAACAAACAAACCCACCCAAACTGTCACCACATGAGGGCGCAGTTAGTGTGACTGTATCAAGGCTAAATATTTCCTTTGCTAACTCTGTTCTGTCTAGAGTTTTTCATTCTTGGAGATGGAGGGCTGGGGATGGGGAGAGAAAAGGAAAGGTGTCAGGTAGAGATGCAGTCTCTGCAAAAAGAGTTTTCTCTTGTGATGAAAGGCAGAACACTATTCACACCCCTTCACCTTCAATTTAACTTCATTTAAGCCCCCCTCAAACCTTCATGTTTATAATTCTGTACCCAGAGAATCTGAATTCTGCACCAACAGGAGTGGAATTTTGCAATCTGCATAAATCAGGTATATGTAAACTTCTCATATTCAGGAGAACACAAATGCTGTATAATGCATGATTATTCAACGCGGTGTATGTACCTCTGTGTGTAGCAACGGCTGAATATGCTATCTGAATTTAAAACAGCAGTGAAGACCAGTCTATTCCAGCAGGCCTATCCAGATGGTTTTAAATTGTGAATTTTAACAATGAATTTTAAATATGCATTGACTGTTTTTACGTATTTGCATTATTTGTTCTTTTAGGATAATAGTACGCATTTTAACTATTGCTTTTAATTGGCGTTCTGTTTGTAGCTGATATATGTTATACGTTGATCTATTGTTGTCCCCCACCCCAATCCATGGGGAGAGGCAGGTAAGAGATAATAATAATAGTAATTGCAATCATTATCATCATCAATATATGTGTTTGTGCATGGCATTCTTATTCCTAGGAGGCCTCAGCTACAAAGAGTTCTCATTATCATGCCTTATTATCATTTAATACATTTTAAAAACAATTGGATTACTTTTAAAGGTGTCAGGATTCAGTAAACATGCCTCAAATCCAATATCTACAAAAAATTTCTCAAAGGGGAGCCTCATTTTTTAAAAAGAACTGTTTGATTCTCTCCCCCTGCCCCATCACGTTTTCATTTTACATCCAGAATTGTGCAATGGAGTGGAAGCAGTGGTGCAATGGTACTTTCACAATTCTCTTAATTTTGTTAATGAATTCTTCACAGGAAGCCTAACCCAAAAGAATTCCATTCCCATAAAAGAAGCCAATATGACAGAAAGACAGATATGGATACAATTCTACTTTTGTGCAATTGTGGGACGAGTTTAATATTCTGTGTGTCTATTCTGCTTGAAGGCAAATATTAACGTATGTGGAATTTGACCAGCTACTTCCTGAAAGCTGAAATTTCTGCAATTGAATCTAGGGGAATCAACCTGAGGTCAGAAACCCCAACCGCTGGAGAACTGCCCCATTCCACCCATTTAGACAGTGCCGAACCCATATACCTCAAAGTCAGTTTGTCATGATCAAATGTGACCAAGGACCAGAACATAAGACACAAGACTGGGGGTACACAGAAGCTGGTTTGATTCTCCATGGATCTCTTTGAGATCTATGGGACAAAACCCAATGGCCACTCTTGATTTCCATGCCCGCCGGGTGGTGAATCGATCCTGAGTTTTATTCTGCTATTCAAAGCAGCTCTCCAAGGTGCTGAAACACTTTGGACAGCTCCGTTCAAGCTTGAACCCAACAAGGGGGTCACCAGCTACCTTTGTCCCAGCTTGAAATATGGGTCACATGTGGCACTTGACTAGCATGGTCACTGGGAACATAAGACAGATTCATCTATGCTATCTTGTCTAGGATGAAGTACCATCTCTACGGAAGCATCGCAAAATACCAGTGCTCAACAAATGAATTCCACATACTTCACCAAAATACAAGTCCCAGAATACTATTGGCTGCAGCCCAGACATTTAAGGTGGTATCAAACTGGTATGACTGTTTAGTGTAGATGCTGGAGGTCATCTATGCCTCCCAAATCGATCTTAACAGACATCAGTAGCACTGAGCAAAGGTGGTCTCCTCAGCTGGTGACGGGGGTGCAATGAGGAGATCTCCAGCAAGATAGGCTGTGATAAAGAACTGCAATGGGGTCTTGCTTCTGATTGTTGCAGCCTCCCTTGCTGGAGGGAGGGGGCTGGAAATATCCTCCTTTTTGCAGCCTGATCTGAACATATCTCCTCTGCTCAGTGCAGGTCCTGGCTCTTAAGGTGGGTTTTAGGGATCGGGCCTGGAGACATTACTTAATTACTTATGATTGATCCTCCACATTTGCAGTTTCACTGTTGCGGATTTGATTCTTGATCAGTTATTTGCTGCTGCCTCTGCTGCAGCCCGGTGCCATTTTTAATAGGGACTGCAAGCCTTGCGAGACTGAGAGAGTGCCAACAAGGCTCATAAGTCCCTGTTACAAATGGAGTAGGAAAAGCCCCACCAGTTACCTGCTTCTGCCTTGTGAAGGGACCCCAATGCCTCAAAGGCATTCACAGTGGGTTGAATTCACCGACTGTACTTTTTGTGTGTGTTAAACATGGTTTGGGGAGGGCTCTAGAGTTACTTGCAGTTTCTCCAGTTTTGCAGGGGTCCGGTGTCCCTAACCCCAGTGAATATGGAGGGATGATCATATTTGCAGGTGACGTAGGGGACCAGCAACCATCTCCTATTGAGAGGAGGGACAAAAGATAAGCTGCCCTGAACACTCTGGAGGAAGGGTGGGGTAAAACTGTAAATTAATAAATATAAATCTTTCTTCCCCCTCCCCAAGTCCTATGAAACAGGAAGAACAGCCTTGGGTCTGGTTCTTCCCTTAACCTCTGGCTTTCTTTGTCCCTGCCTTCTTTTGCCCTCGCTTCCTTGCCCGCCCCCCTCCAAGTTTCCCTCTTGGGTCTCTTCTCTCGAAATAACAAAGTCTCTCTCGATTCTCTCCTCTTCTCTCACACTCATGCACAAAAAGGTGGCACTTTGTCTTTCCCTAGACAATGTTATTTACTTGAAACTCTTGTCACTACCTTTCAGGTCCAAAGTGAACCATTCAGGGAAGCAACATCAAAATTATATGTTTCATAGTGTTCACAATGGGAATGCAAGGTTTTTCTTTTAAGGGAAGTGGTGATTGTTTCTTCTTCCTCCCTTCTACCCGACCAGTATGGGACTGGGGGGAACTGGATATGTTAGTCTGCATCCCTAGGAGCATCCCAAAAGAACTGGTACTTCTGCAAAATCCATCTGATTCACTTGCAAGGCAATTCCTGTCCCACAGCCACGCTGCTTGCAAGCAACAGTCCCAGTACGGAATGTGACTGCTGCGAAAAGGCTGCTCATTTCCTCCCATTCAAACATCTCTCCACCCCCTCCAAGCTAGGCACATCTCCTTCAAGGAAGAAAAATGAGAGAAAATGGCCCTGAGCTGCTACGCACGTAGCCCGCGGAGACGCTGCAGAATGTTAGTGGCCTTATCAGCTGTCAGGGGAGTCCAAGAAGGTGGAAATAGGCCTCTTTCTGGAGGTCTTGCAGACGGGCTGTCTCACTCTGCAGGTCACCAGGAGTTTGCAAGAAAGCTGGCAGGGTGGGGCCCTCTCGTTTGAAACTCAGCACAGGTCAGGGGCCCTGCCCACCAAAGAAAGGGAATTGCCGAGGCAGCAAAAACTGAGGGTCAGCTGCAGGGGGAGTGGACATCTCTGGGATCAATCGGCAGAGATTAGCTGGGGAAAGGAAGCCACATTAACCAGAATTCTGCCCCCCAGTTAAATTTTTCTTGCAGTCCCCAAATTTCTAGCGTTGCAAAAAGAGAGACACCAACAATCATTGCCTGCGTATGTGACTTCTCAAGTCACCTGTCGACTTATGGCAGCCCCATGAATTTTCTAGGGTTTTCTTAGACAAGGAACACTCAGAGGTGGTTTGGCCAGCTCTTTCCTTTGAAACTGAGCTTACGGCACCTGCTATTCATCGGTAGTTTCCCATCCAAGAACCAACCAGGGCTGACCCTGCTTAGCTTCCAAGATCAGACAGGATCTGGTGCCTTCAGAATATTTAGACTCAGGCACTCACACCCAGAGCTCCTCTGTTCACTCACATAGCTAAAAATACAGCCACCATACATGTAAAAATCTGTTTTAAAAAAATCAAATCTGCTATGCTGTTAAAATGGTGCTCTTTCCCAACAGCTTAAACACGTTCAAGACATAACAATGTGAAAAAAAGCACAGCAGCCTCCCCTTAAAAAGACCCTTCAGCAGCAAGCAGTGGAAAGCCAAGAGCTCATCTAAATAAAAATGCCTTTGCCTTCTGGTGTTTCCACTGGGATGGAGTTCCACCGCCTGGGAACAGCCTTTATCATCTCAGACTTCAGTTCCTGAGTTAAAACAGCAAAAAAAAAGATCTTTGGGGCTTCCCTTTGGCAGCCGGGTGGCCGCTGTGGGAACAGAATGGTGAGCCAGATAGGCCTTTGGTCAGATTTAGCTGTGGTCTTTGTTCTTACAGGCAACATCATTCCCTGTGAATTGCACTAAAAGTACAGGATTTCTTCACAAAACATCCAACTGGCCTATCGTTTCTGAGAGGGAAGCCTGCCAAGCGCCACATTTTTAAGGAAAGAGAGAGAGAAGTTTTCAGCACCTTCTTAAGGACCTGTTATTAATGGGACTTAGTGTGAATGAACTGAAAGAGAACTGGATGACAGCAACACCACCACTGGGTCTTGCATTCCCCAACCTAACTGATTTTACCGCAGGCACACAAGCAGGGCTGAAAGGGATCTGAGTGTACAGATGGTCTTTAAGTGATCCAGAGCCCATTCACACCACAGGTTTATAGCACTATGACTCCACTTTAGCAGCCATGGCAACATCCTATGGAATCCTGGAATTTTTTTGGTCTGGTGAGGCACCAGAGTTCTCTGGCGGAGAATTCTAAATGCCTCTCCCTAAACTACAGATGCCAGGATTCCATAGGATGGAACCATGGTAGTGAAAGTGGAATTCTAGCACTATAATTGTGTGGTATGATCTGTTCTCAGTCATTAATGACCCCTTCTCAGTCATTATCTTCTTTGTGTTTAAAGTGGAGAAATCCAGCCCTTGCTATGTGCGTATGCCACAAGCGGCTGAAGACATTTTATTTCCAGAACGGAAGGGGCTGGCTTCATTCTAGCTACATCCCTCTCTCTTGAGCTGGGCAGGAGATGAACAAGGAAGGTAACTGAGGAGGGAAGGACATTGGTGGCCCCAAGGGCCAGTGACTTCCCTCTCAGCAGGGCAGTGAATTCCCATGAACTGGAAGTCACTTTTATTCTTTTTGTTTCCTCCTCCTCCTCTTTCTTCCCATCTACATTTTTCCTTATCTATCTTTGTATCCATACAGGTGCATTCCTTCTTTCTTCTGTTTCCAAATATGAGCCAACAGTGTGATGCTGCAGCAAAGAAGGCAAATGCTATCTTAGCCTGCATTAATGAAATAACAGAAGCACAGTTTTCGAACCAAGGGAAGTAAAACTCCCTCTACGTTCTGCACTTGTCGGGCCTTATCTGGAGTACTGTGTTCATTTCTGGGTGTCTTGTCTTAAGAGGGAGGTAGACAAGTCAGATTAATACAATGAGGATGATAAGAGGTAAGGAGAATAAAACATATGAGGAGAAGTTGAAGGAGCTGGCCATGTTCAGATTGGTAAAGAGAAGACATGAGTGCACTGATTAAATGCCTCAAGGGCTGTCCCAGAGTAGAGGAGGCGGTTTGTTCTCTGCTACCCCAGGGGGTAGAATTAGGTCCAGTAGTTTAAAAGTTAACGGAGGGTAGATTTCGATTGAATATTAGAAGGAACATCTTGACAGTAAGAGCTATTTGGCAATGGAACCAATTGGCTGGAAAGCTGGTGGAGTCTCCATCTTTGGGCATCTTCAAAACAAGCCTGGACAGATACGTGCTGGAGATGTTCTAGCTGGAGATCCAGCACGGAATGGAGGGGCTGGACTTGGTGGCCAATAAGACCTTTCCAACACTATCATTCTATGCTTCTCTTTAAACTTGCTCTTTTGAGCCACAATCCAAGACTTAAAAGGTCAAGCCGCCGAAATAATCACTCAGCATCTGAGACCTCTTAGACAAAAAGTAGCTTACAGTTCTTTTTCATCCAGTGGTCTCAGGATTATTTGTGGCCTGAGAGAGAGATAAAAAAGAGATTTTTATTCAGCTGCCAGGGGTGGGGGTGGGGGTCTCCTCTAGGCCAAGGTTCTAGCAACCCTGCAAAACTGTGGAAAGGGAGGCTGTCAAAACAAAAGCAAGGTCAGGAAACGGTAGCAGAGGAGCAAGGCTTCCGTTTAGATACCACCAAGGGATTGCAGCTCCAGGCCGGGAATGAAAAGAGAAAAATACCATTCTTCTCACCCTCTGGGGTTCTCAGAGGAAGAGCAATTTAATTCTGCGGATTTTTTTTTCTCACCCCACCTGCCTGCGGCCCATAAATAATCAGAGGAATTGTTCAGCCGCCTCCTCCTTCCAAAACTTAACCCACAAACAATTCTTGAACAAACAGCTCAACGCCTGTTGTTAAGTGCCTTCAAGCCGAGTCCGATTTACAGCAACCCTTTCAAACCACTGCACCACACTGCCTCATCTAACTCACTAGTGGGAGTCCTTAATTTCTCCTTTGCAGATCAATTGCAGTATTGCATGCTGATAATCATCAAAAAGCAAGATGGCTACCTTTGGGAACCTTCTCAACACCCAGAAGTGGAATAATAGCACCATAACAGTATAGGGTGGAAATGGCCTAAGGTTTTGGGATTCAGTAGTTCAAGACTTAGTGTATTATTTACATGTGTCTTAATAAACTTCCACTTGTTTGATACAATGTCACTTCTGGCTGCCATTTTGGGACAGACTTCTATGAAGAGAGAAGTATTTGGTGGCACCGTTGGGTGCATACAGTCTGTGGGGTAGGGGGAAAATTGGACTTTATGCAGTTGTGCCCCCTCCACCCACTATGGATCCTTGATTGTTGGAATACTGTTTGTTGTGTGGTGGGAGTACACACCAGTGCGATGCTAGTTGCCCAGTCAATTGTGCAATGGTGCAATCCAGCGTATGGATGAGAGTGCGCATCCAGAGTGCAGCTACTTTGGTGTAACTTCATGCTATGCAACTCCTCTTTTTGGATTGTGGCCATTACTTTTATACAAATTTTGCTCTCTCATCCTGTCTGTCTCTGCCTTCTAGGCTCATCATTTTATGTATCACTGAAATGCAAGATGGATTTCATGACTTCTTGGCCGGAGAGTTAGAGGACAACTGGAGGCGTTTCTTGATTTAATCAATGTTCAGTTTTTGACCACTGAGGGGAAGGTTTTCATAACAGTGGATTGTGTTTTATGAAAAGGAAACCTCTTGGGCAGTTCCAGGTGAGTCTCTCAAAACTCACGTCCGGCTAAACTGCAGGGAGAGCAATTTGGGTCCACAGGGACTTCTAAGTCACCAAGGGCGCTCCATGCAATCAGGGAATTGAATTTCTAGCACCCCGCTTCTTTTGTGTCTTGAGATGCTGGGCTGGGTCACGAGTGCAAGATAGCAACAATCAGAGCAGAAGGCTGTAATGGGAAAAGGAAACAGCTCAGGCCTGGAATCGGGCTGATAAGGACAGCGAGGGTATTGTGTTGGAGGGAGGAAGAATGCCAGGGTTGTATAGGAGAAGAAAGAAAATAAGCAGTTTAATGTATGTGCTCCTATAGCTGTTTATCGAAAACAAGGTCCGTGGAACAGGCAGTGCCTGCCAAGTAAGGTTTGTAGGGACTGCCATCCTAAAACAGACGGGTGTAGTTTTAATGATGGTGTTAGCAAAGAGGAGGAGTTGTGGCCTGTGCTTCCATGTCAGTGGGGCAATCAATCCACTCCATGTTTTACTCTGAAATTCAAAGGACACATCTAAGGACTGGAACCTATTTTGGGGATATGGTTCAGGACTTTGGATAGCTTCTGTAAATCTGTGTTGAAACCTGGAGTAAGTTCCTCATCCCACCGACATGGAAGCCATCACCAGCAGCAGCAAAAATTTAATAAATAAAGCAAGTTCAGTTGTTGTGCTATTGTCCCTTCCAACTTCTCTTTTGCAGTCATTTTTTAAAGTCAGTTTTCTTAAATGGAGGTACTGGATGTCAGTCGTGTAAAGTAATTTATTTCTTCCTTAGTTATTTTGATGGTCCAGTCCTTCATCCCTAAGAATTTTTAAATAGATCCTTTTTTTTAAGTGAATCTATGGAAAGGGATTAACTTGTGGAACTCACCACCACCTGATAAGCACTCAAGCTCAGGAAATTGCTAGGGTTCTTATATGTATTTTCCTGTTCTTTTTCCTTATTCAGCTCATACCATTTTCAACTGATTCCTATGATTCACACAGAACGACAAGAAATTCTAGGGGAGGGGGAAAAACAAGTCAAAATGTTTACCTCTGACAAAGACATATAATTTGGCTTTGAGTTCCTCACTGGAAGAGGGGTGGCTATAAGAGCAGGTGAAGTAGCCGGTGTCATTGGCAACAGCTCGGCTCACCACAAGTCTGTTGCAGGTCTGGGACGGCCGGTCTGGACACTTCTGTCTGTTCATGTGCCACCGCTTGCCATCTGTGAACTGGTCGTTGCTCCAGAACCATGTCAAACCTTGTGCGCCCCTGACGAAAGAACACATCGAAAGATGAGGAAAGACGCTTGCATTGCGTGTAAGCCTGCAATGCTATTGTTACACAGTGGCTGTGCTACACACCTTACTGCAGAATACCAAACACAGAAGCACAGAATTATGGAACCATAGGATTGGAAAAGGCCCCATAGGCTGCCACGCTCAGCTCTTTGTGCAATGCAGGAATGCCAGCTAGAGTGTTCCCAGCCGGTGGCTGCCCAGCGTCTCTTTGAAGATCTCCAGAAATCCCAACATCTCTTTTGGTGTTTGGTTCCACTGCTGGACTGCTCTCCTAGGGTTTTCTTGGCAAGATTTCTTCAGAAAAGGTTTGCTATTGCTTTCCTCTGAGGTCATTTCTGCCCTACACTGTGATAGTGCTATTATTCCACTTTCAACCTCCTATGGAATCCTGGGGTTTGCAGTTGAAGGAGGGCCATTCAGAATTCTCAGCCAGAGAGCTCTTGGGCCTCAGGGAACTACAAACCCCAGAATTCCACAGGATCTTGAAAGTGGAATAATAGCACTATAACAGTGTAGTGTGGAAACGTCCTCAGTCTGAGAGAGTGTGATGTGACCAAGGAACCTGGTGTGTTTTCATGGCTGAGCAGGGACTTGAATCCCATTGTCCACAGTCACTGTCCAACGACTACACCATCTTATTCAGAAGAGGCATGCCCATGCCTTCCTCTGAGACTGAGGCCATTTCCGCACTAGTCTGTTATAGCACTATGATTCCACTTTCAACATCCTGTGGAATCTGGGGTTTGCAGTTTGAGGCCCCTCCTTAAACTGCGAACCCCAGGATTCCATAGGATGTTGAAAGTGGAATAAAAGCTCTATAACAGTCTAGTGCAGAAATGGCCTTGAGGGCACACAACACCAATAACAACAGCTAATAAGCAACTTCCATCTTTTCCCAGAATAAGCATTCTGCTGGTATATGCTGTGATTCCATCTCCTGGAAATTACACCGTCACTGAGAAACATCAGCAAAAGAGATTTGGGTTGGGGGATGAGTTAAGGTTTTTGAAAATTTGCAGAAGGTTGAAAGTGAGACTGCTTCCTCCTCTCTTCTCCGGTATACACAACAAGTTCTTTGCAAGGTTAGAAGCAGCACAATATTGATTCTGGGAGAAAGCTGTGATTATATGCCATTTTGGCAGAACAAGCGGCGCCTCTTTGAAGTAGCTGGGAGTGTTGCTAAAAATGCTCCGCAACACTACAGGAAAAACACAGGCTATAGATTTCTTCCAAGTTAAATTCAAATCTATTTGTTTCCATCTGTAAAAGCATTGGGAGGGGGGCAGAGAAAAAGGACAATAAAGAGTCCAAATAATAAGGAAAGTCTGGAGGCCCTTTCACAGCACACAGTGATAGCACCATGTTTCCCCTTTAAGTGCTATGGCTGCAGTTTATGGAATCCTATGAGATGTAGTTTGGTGAGGCACATTCTAAGTGTTCATTGTTATTTGCCCTCAAGTCCACTTTATTTACCCCTTAACATCAGAAAGTAGGGGACTCTCTTTTGCTGGAGGCTTTTAAACAAAGGTCAGATGGCCATCTCCCAGGGCTGCTTTAACTGGAGATTCCTGTACTGACAGGCAGCTGGACAGTTGGACTAGACCTTCCAGCTCTAGGATGCCAGGATCTCACATTCTAGGTTGGAGTCCTGGGATATGACACCAGAATTCAAGCTGTTTCCAGAATTCCACAAGTATAGGTTTACCTGCAAGTTATGGCAAAAGCTTCCCCAGCATTGACTATAATTGTGTCTCTGGCAAAGTCAAGTTCTGGTTTCACTGGTCCCACTGGTCCATTTTCCTTGGCAAGTCCTGAGTCAAGAGGGAAAAAAAAGGCAAAACAAATAAGGTACGTTCGGTGGGATCTCATTAAGTTCAAATTTTATTTTTAACTTCCAAAGCCCTCTGAAAAGCATAGATAGGTAGGTAGGTAGGTAGGTAAGTGGGTAGGTAGGTAGGTAGGTAGGTAGGTAGGTAGGTAGATGGATGGATGCATGGATAGATAGATGGATGGATGGATGGATGGATGGATGGATGGATGGATGGATGGATGGACGGGCGGGCGGGCGGGCGGGCGGGCGGACAGCAGATAGACAGACAGATAGGTCTATAGACAAACAGACAGGCAGATCTATATCGTTCAAATGGTCTGAACAACAGGGCAGAATATTCCACCTGGGGTCAGACCAAAGCAGAATAGAGTGGTGCTATTACTTCCCTTGACCTAGACACGATACTCATATTGATGTAACCTAGAATTGCATTGGATTTTTTTAGTTAACGCAGTTCCAGGCTGCCTCAATAGTATCTGGATGGAATATTGTGTCCAGTTCTGGACACCAAAATTGAAGAAGGTTATTGACAAGCCGGAACGTATCCAGAGGAGGGTGACCAAAATGGGAAAAATCCTGGAAACCATTAAACCCCATGAGGAAAGGCTTAGGGAGCTGGGTAGGTTTAACCTGGAGAAGAGAAGGTTAGGAGGGGACATGATAGCCATGTTTAAATATTTGAAACGATGTCATATGGAAGATGGGGCAAGTTTGTTTTCTGCTGCTCCAGAGACTAGGACACAGAGCAATGGCCTCAAACTACAGGAGAAGAGATTCCGACTAAACATTAGGAAGAACTTCCTGGTAGCAAGATCAGTTCGACAGTAGAATACACTGCCTTGGCAAAGTGTGGTTCAGTCTCCTTCTTTGGAGGTTTTAAAACAGAGGCTGGATGGCCATCTGTTGGGAGTACTTTGATTGTGTCTTTCTGCATGGCAGAAGGGGGTTGGACTGGAGGGTCTTGGGGTCTTTTCCAGCTCTAATCTGGGTGCAAGCTATGTAGGGCTTTGGAACCTATCTCTTTCTTTTTCTTTCTTTCTTTGAGAGAGGGGTATCCCTTGGGATCTTTCCGCTCTCAACTGTTATAGTGCTATTATTCCACTTTCAACATCCTATGGAATCCTGGGGTTTGCAGTCACAGGAGGGGCCTTAAGAGAGTACATCTGTTGTACTTTCATCTTTATTTTTACATGTTTTCATTAATTTTTATACCATTTTAATCCTGGATTTTTTTTTCACAACAGCTAATTTTTTAAAAAACTTTTCTTATCATTAGGGTTTTAGCTGTATTTGTTTTAATCTGTTGTAAGCTGTTTTGTTGGAAGAGAGATGGGGTATAAATTAATTAAGGAAATATCCCTTTATGTAGCTAAGTGAAGCAAAAGATTTTTCCCATCCCTGCTGTAGAGGATAAAACAATTTGTGTGTGTGTGTGTGTGTGTGTGTGTGTGTGTGTGTGTGTAGAGAGCAGAAATCCCCCACTTGCTTCCTACTTCTGTGATGCCCTCGCCCAATCTCTTCACTGGATTTAGCTTTTGGGGGTATTCTGGACCTGCCTACAGGGTTTGTTTTGTCGCTCCACTACTGTTCATTGCATAAATTCTTTGCCCTGGGTTGTGATTCATCTGCTAGTCACTAAGCCCATCGTGGTAATGCTTTGCTCAGGCAGTTCTCTCAGACCAGCTATTTTAACCAGAGAGGAATAAAGAAAGAGGACAGACAAGCGACTTGGAGCTTTCATAATTCTTCCAAACGTTTGTGCAAAGGGAAAACAGAAAAGCAGCTTTTCCATTATTAGTGCTCATATAACACAGCTACTTCTCCTAGAGAGTTTGTTTTGGCTTCCGAAAGCTGCAGGGAAGCGATAAAACTGTATTGTCCCTCCTCTCTCCCAACAGCAAAGTGGTTGAGTGTGACCACACACCGAAACCTCTTTAGATGGGAGGCGAGAGTGGAACGTGGTTATAGACCTCTTCTGGGTTCCCCTCCCTTCGCCCTTGGAAAGGGGTCACGGTCTTCTGTTTGGAATATGAACAGTATTTATTTAACCGAAGAGAGCTTGGGAAATGTTCTTTGGTTAGGTTACGACTTCCGCTTGCCCTTAAAAGCAGTGCTTGCACAGTTTAAAAAAAAAAGAAGGGAAAAAAAGATATATTTTCCCCATCTCTGTTCAAAGACATAGCTGCATTAGTCTGTCCCAGCATGAAAAGTTACAAAGGGATTCCCCTAGCACGTTTTAGACTGAAAGAAAAAAGAAATATCTATCATAACCTTCCATGGATTTCAGTCCACCTCATCAAATGCTCAACGGAGTCCACAAAAGCTTCTGCTAGAAATCCCTTTTCTCAGCCAGTCTCAAAGGCACTAGAGGATTCCTTTGTAACTTTTCATGCTGAAAACACAGCTTTGGCAACACGCTCCACTACCAGGAGGGGGCTGGATGACTCATAATTCACCGTCCTCTTTTCCTCTTTTCCAGCACCTTGGAATTTCCTCAGCTGGGGGCTTCATGGCTTAAAAAGTAAATTGGTTTTGTGTGTGTGTGTGTGTGTGTAATAAGACCAGAAGATGTAGCTACGGAGACGTAGCTATATCACTGTAGGTCTGCCTCTCAATGCAGAGATTTAGCTTGAAAAATATCTTTTCATCTGTTAGACGTGGGACTTATTATTTGAATGCCATGTTCCTGAGCAACTGAGGCACTGTGGTTGATGCTTCCGGTATCATGCTTGGTAGCAACTAACCGCATGTCCTCAGGCTTGCAATCTTAGGACATTTCTGCACTGCACTGTTATATTGCTATTATTCCACTTTCAACCTCCTATGGAATCCTGGGCTTTGCAGTTTAGGGGAAGGGCATTTAGAATTCTCAGCCAGGGAGCAATTCTACCTCAGGAAACGACAAAGCCCAAACTTCCACAGGATGTTGAAAGTGGAGTAATAGCACTATAACAATGTAGTGTAGAAAGACCCTAAGTATGAAGGCAGGAACTATCATGTTACTTTTCATTCTACGCCAATCTGGGAGCCTTTTTTTTGACTAAAGGGCAGCACAGAACGCCTTTAAACAATCACAGAAGTGTAAGAGCCGATATTCTGGTATACTGTAAACCTGCATTCATTATCAGAGCCCATCCTTTGTAACGTCACCAGGGGATGATCCCAAATCTCAAGTTCTGATCCTAAAATCCCAAGCCTGGGGTGCTCCAAGGCAATCCTAGGTCTACCTCTTTTTATTTTTCATGTAGAATGATAGAATCTTACAGCTGGAAGGGTCTGTGAGGATCATCAGAATACACTCCTGAATGATGCCCATCCAATCTTTATTTAAAGACTTCCAATGGCTGGATGTTTGAATCCACTGGTTTGTGTTCTGGTATCCAGAGCTTCAGAAAACAAGTTTGCTCGGACTTCTACATGGCATCCTTTCAGATATTTGATGACGGTTATCACTTTACCTCTCGGTCTTCTCTTCTCTGAACTAAATGATAGCCATGTTTAAATATCTGAAGGGATGCCATGTAGAGGAGGGAGAGGGCTTGTTTTCTGCTGCTCCAGAGACCAGGACAAGGAGCAATGGATTCAAGCTGCAGGAAAGGAGATTCCACCTGAACCTCAGGAAGAACTTCCTGACAGTCAGGGCTGTGCGGCAGTGGAAGATGCTGCCTCCATGGAGTGTAGTGGAGTCTCCTTCCTTGGAGGTTTTTAAGCAGAGGCTGGATGGCCATCTGCTGGGAGTGCTTTGAGGGTGTTCCTGCATGGCAGGGGGTTGGACTGGATGGCCCCGGGGTCTCTTCCAACTCTAGGATTCTATGAGTCTATGATTCTATGAAACATATCCAGCTCCCTGTCACCTGCTCCTTTATGTATCCTTTGGAACATTCAAAGAATGGGAAAACATGATTCTTAGAGTGACCATCCAGAGAACAAGAGTGAACCTGCAGCATTTGGAGAGCCAAGGGGTACCGAGGTTGAGGGGTGCAGGTTCCCCTCTCCAATCTAGTAGCATTTCATCCCCTCTCCTGTCTTTGGCTCCTTTGGTTAAATAACCTCTGCTGAACACCCAGAATCTCAGCTGTAGGAGATTTCCAAAGGAATGGATTCTAGGAGGCTGCATTCTTCGACAACCACCATCCCAGCATGCATTTTAAAAAGGCTTTTGCTTTCTTAACATTCCTTGGCCATACTGAAAACTCTGCAGGCTCATGTGGTGAAAAAAGAACAAATTGGACACAGGAGAGCGGAGAGTGGGAGCAAGGTGAAAGAAACGGAGGCGAGTCCAATCCACTTTCAGTGAGAACATAATTTGGAAGGCAGGTAGTAGGCCATCTTTGGTTTCTGGACTATTTTTTTCCCCCCTGAGTCTCGATAATTTCCAATTATGCAGCACTCCACAGGATTACCTTATAACCAGAGAGAAATGGATTGAAAGGGACACACACACACACTCTGGAAGGTATGCATCTATTCTATGGAGCGCTAGCAAATGTCACTGTGACATCTGAATCAAGGATCCCCGTGTCCTTTGGATGTAGCAGAGCGGGGGGAAGGAAAGTCAAAGCACGACACAGAAGGAAAGGTTAAGCTGAAGTGTTTAATGATAGAAACAAGGAGATGCAAAGGAACATGGCTCATCTCCCTCCAAACACATTCCTCTCCTGGAAACCGATCCAGGGCTTTGTCCAAGCAGGCACATCGTCTGAGCAGAGGTTGAGCAAATGTCAGGCAGACAGGTTTCAAAGATCTGTTTCAGGATAAACTGAGCAGCAGTGTGGGCGAACGAGAGAGATTTTAATTGACCCGGCTTCCTTTGACATGCCTTTGGCTGCTGAGCAAAAGTGCCTTCTCATTCTCCTGGGAATTTTCACCATTTTCATCTGGAAGCAGAACCTTCAATCTGGCCACCTCCACACCCCTTTCAAGCATCTCTGAGAAACAGGCTAAGAATGACAAAAGACTTCTATTCCATGTGCGTCAGGGTTGCACGTGAACATTAAGAGATGCCCACAAAGGATTTCCATAACTTTAAAGCGGACGATGAAGGCATCCAATTTGTCAAAGAGTTTCTCTTCCTTGGTTTAGCCATGAAATAAAATGGTGACTGTAGTCAAAATACCAGAGCAATATTAGGACTTGGAAGGAAAGCTGTGACAGAACTAGATAAGATCCTCAAGTGTAAACACAGGGCATTGAAATTAGACCTAAATACCATGAAGGTCTTAGAAGCTAAGAAAGGTCAGCTCTGGTTCATACTTGGATGGGAAACTGCCCAGGAATTTTAGTGCTGTTAGTTAAATTTCAGGGGAAGGCAATGTCAAGCTACCTCTGAGTTTTCCTTGCCTAAGAAAACTCCGTGAATGTCATGGGGTTGCCCTAACGTGAGAGGTGACTCAAAGATGCATACTCATATTCACACACACACCAAAGTCAAAATTGTCATGCCATTGTATTTCCAGTTTCTGTGTATGACTGTGAAAGCCAGATGAAGAAGAAAGCTGCCAGGAAGGGAATCAATTCTTATAAAATCTGTACTGAAGGAGTGTTCTGTGGATACCACAGATGGCCAAAATGAACAATAAATGGATCGTAGAGCAAACCAAGCCTGGACTCTCCCTAGAAGCCAAGATGACTAAACTGAGACTATTGTACTTTGTTGGTTTTCTGAGAAGATATGTCCATACTTTGGCTCAGTCATTAATCAGAATGGAGACTGCAGTCAAGAATCAGAAGACTAGGACTTGGAAGGGCAGCTATGAAAGGACTAGACCAGATCTTGAAGTATAAAGATATATTGTGGAATACTAAAGTTCTGGTTGCCCATGCCATTGTATTTCCCATTTCAAAGCTGGACAGTGAAGAAAGCTGATAGGAAGAGAATCAAGTCCTTTGAAATGTGGAAGAGTTCCGTGGATACCCTGGACTGCCAGAAAGACAAATGCATGGGTCCATAAGCAAATCAAGCCTGAACTCTCCCCAGAAGCCAAGATGACTAATCTGAGGCTGTCGTTTGGCCATATCATGAGAAGACCTGGCTCCCTGCAAAAGGTAATAATACTTGGTAAGGGAGAAGGCAGCAGGAAAAGAGGAAGGCTGTATTACAAATGGATTGACTCAGTCAAGGAAGCCACAGCCTTGAGTGTGCAAGATTTGAGCAGGGCTGTTTACATCAGGGTGGCTTGGCAGCCTCTGATTCAGAGGGTCATTGTAAGTCGAGGCGAGTTTGGTGGAATTAACCGCAGCCGCACGTCCTCAGGTCAGATGCTAAATGGGGGTGCAGGGGCTGTCACGCTAACTCTCAGTCTAAGCCACTCTGGGAGCCTTTTTGGCTAAAGGGCAGCACAGAACGCCTTTAAACAAATACAGAAATGTAAGAGCTGATATCCTTGTGTACCATAAATCCGCATTCATGTAGCTACATGGTGGTTGGGCTACACCTCTTTTCTGATGAGTGCCAACATTGTGCAATGAACAGTGTATTTGCCAGTTTCCTTGATTATAGACCCATTGTGTAATCCCAAAGAACAAAGTGGTACATTGTTGGCATTGGTGAAGACTTAGGCATCGTCCAAAACAGTACGACTCCATCCTCTTGGTTAATCGAAGCTAGAGTAGACCCACTGAGGCCAACCCGTTCAATAGTAAGTCAACATGTAGCTAAACCCAAGGATTCAATGTGTCTCCTACACTGGGACTAACAACAGGAATATCTATGTGAAAAGGTTACACTTATGCAACTCCACTTAGGGCACCATGTCCATTGCACAACAGCCAAAAAAGTGCAAACACTTGCATAGCAGTGGAGGGCACCAGCTGGATTCCACCCATGATATCTATGGCCATTTCCACACTAGCCTGTTATAGTGCTATGATCCCACTTTTGACATCCTTTGGACCTGGGGTTTGCAGTTTAGGGAGGGGCTGGCTGGCCCCTCCCTAAATTGCAAACCCCAGGAATCCATAGGATGTCAGAAGAGGAATCATAGCGCTATAACAGGCTAGTGTGGAAATGGCCTCAGTCTGAAAATCTGTTTGAACCAAGGCTCTTTTCCAACTCTTTTGGCAAGGATGTTTAAGTTGGCAGTCCTGTAGGGACAGATTAGGTTTGATGCCCCATGGTACTCAAGTAAACATGCAAAGGATTTGGCATAAAAAGGAACAGACGCCATTGCATTGTATTGACCTGTAACACAGCAACACTGGTATCACACAGGTCAGATCTACAACCATCCATTGGGCTTGTCAAGCACAGCTCCCTGTAGTTAGAGCTGCAAACAGTATGTTCCTTAAATATTTTTTTCTCACTTTAATTGCTTCATGGCAGGGGAATTCCAATCTGCACTGTGAAGTTATAACAATTCCAACCAGCCCAACTGCCCTATTTAATTGAAGTGAGTGTTTTTTAAAGACACAAGATGGAATAGACAAGAGCTTTGTTCCCTGAATGGCTTATGAAAGTGCCATTATAGGACATGCAAAGATAATTTCATACAGGAGGTCTGGCCAGAATTATTACCATTGGCCCTAAAGGCTCAGCCATAAAAATGTAACTAATAATTCTGATGGCAACGAGAAACACAGACCAGAACCTCAGTATATCTGTGAGCTTGTTCAATGACAATTGCAGAGTTTTTTTTTTAAAGCAGCTATTCCAGCTGCATGAATTTCCTTACACTTACTGAAAAGCAAAATACACACAAGCACTGCTTTGCTTCTTGCTTATACCTTGTATCGGTGTCACTTTCTCCCTAGGAAACGGTAGCATTTATGACCTCTACAGCAACAATTCAGTTATGAAACATGGCATCACGGGGCTGGAAGGGACCCCAAGGGCCATCCAGTCCAACCCCATTCTGCCATGCAGGAAGACACAATCAAATAACTCCCAACAGAGGGCCATCCAGCTTCTGTTCAAAAATCTCCAAAGAAGGAGACTCCACCACACTCCATTGAGGCAATCTGGTCAGCCACTGTGGAACAGCTCTTGCTTTTAGGAAGTTCTTCCTCATGTTTAGATGGAATCACTTTTCATGCAATTTGGATCCATTGGTTTGCATTCTAGTCTCCAGAGCAGCTGCAAATAAGCTTGCTCCATGTTCAGCATGGCATCCCTTCAAATATTTCAAAACAGCTATCACCTCTATCTTCTCTTCTCCAAGCTAAACATTCCCCAGTTAAGCTTGACCATTACCTTGCTTTTTTGCACTCTGCGCCAAAGTGCTTTCCTCTTGCAGATCAAGCTCAACATTATAATCCCAAGTACAAAATGGGAAGAGGAGGAGGAGGATAGAACTGGAGAAGAATATATTGACATCACAACTAAACACAGACGACTCTTCTGAGAGCACGTCAGCGCCAACCTTCCAAGCCAATAGTCCAAAGAGGTCTTGCCAGCACATGTGTTTCTTAGACCACAAGTTTCAACATTGACCTAGTGCCAAGCGCAACAACAGGCAAAAAGTGAGGTTATTTCTTGGCTTCTCCTCCCTAAATGACTTGTCTGCTGAGCAACCAGCAAAGCAAAGTTGGGGCTGATAGATGTCTGTGTTGGGTGGCCAGTGCAGAAAAGAGGACAAGTGGACCTTGGTGTGTTAACCTGGAACTGTTTTACTCAACACTGGAACCAGTCCAGTGAGTGAACTGGGACCAAGTGTACTCAGCTCTCAGGAACCAATTCAGGCATGGTGGGGGAAGGGAGAAGGTCTGGAATACTGGCCATGAGGATTGAGAGTCATTGGCCATTTCTACCCTACACTGTAACAGTGCTATTATTCCACTTTCAAGATGCTCTGGAATTCTGGGGTTTGTAGTTTCCTGAGGCCAAAGAGCTCTCTGGCTGAGGATTCTAAAGGCCCCTCCCTCCCTAAACTGCAAACCTCAGGATTCCACAGGATGTTGAAAGTGGAATAATAGCACTATAACAGTGTAGTGTGGAAATAGCCAATATAAGATGCCAGAGTTGGCCAGGCCTATTAGAAATGGTAGAAGAAGCCCTGCCGGAGGTCAAGGAAGATGGAAAAATTCTAGGAAGCCACCAAATGATGGTGTCATGGAGAAGGAAGTCATGACCATCTGGAGAACCTCATGCGCCGGACTTGAGCTTTGGAGTACAGGATTCAGCCTCAGAGACTTATCAACTGCTTTCAGGATGTCCTAGTTCCTCTGTCCTTCTCCCACCAAAGACTTCAGTTGCTGCAAACTGAGTTCAAAGTGCAAAAGTAGTTCACTTAGCAAGGGAAGAGAAGAGGAGGGGTAAAATTGCCCTTCCCGGAAGTCTCAGGAAAAAGCAAACTGCTGTGGCCTCCCTTCTTTTGCTTGTCTGCTCTTTCTCATTATCAACCTTTGCCAAATGGATCACACTGTGATGATGTTTGGTCACTTGTATCCCAGTTTTCATCTCTGATATACTGGACAGTATGAGATGATACTAGACCAGAGAAGCATGTGGTGTGATCTAGCACACATAGGCACTAGATCTGAGTGTGAACACACCGAAGATCATGATGAATATCTCTTCTCCTCCATCTCAACTTTGGAGACCATCTACCCCATCAGAACTCCACACAAGTTTTAAAAGGCCAGTGTGTCATGATAAGGGGTCTTTCGTCCCAAAGGAAGTGCTTTATATCCTGAGTTCCTGATTCGAAGCCTGACCCACAAAAGAATAGGTTTTTCCTGTTGGACCATTATGGGGTCAGCTGGCTTCCTCCTGCAATCAGTGGCAGGGTTTTCTGTTTTTTTTTGGAAGGGTCACTCAATTGCTTTTGCTTGCATTTCAGAAACTCCCTCTTAATTACTGGGGCTCCTTCCCTGATTTTCAAAGAACAAAAAAAATCCACCAGCCAGCCTGCTTTTTTTTCTTTCTCTTTTTCTGCTGACCTGTTCAAAGACCCCAGACTGGAGACGCCAACCCCTTTCCTGATTCTGGGCTGCTCTCTATGGCAGATTTATTGGGAATGAGTCTGAAGGACTACCTGTGGACAAGAATTTGCCTCTACTACATACGTCCCATCACTAGTATTCCCCATCCCTGCTTATCGGGCAGGTGAAGGACCACAGCACAGTTAAAAAATGGAATTGGTTGAAAAGCAGAACCCAGTATTTTGCCATTTCTTCTCCTGCTTTCCTCCTGTAGGAGCATGAGGGAATTACGGAGGCTCGCTTGGGACTGTGAATGCAAGAACAAGTTACTTTTCCAGATTGGAATGGGTGATGGTAACAGGTCATGTTTCAACCATTGTCACCAATGATGGGTATAAATTACTCTTGAAAAAGTAACTGTCAACGTCCTGGCTCCAGTCCCCATTCAATAATAGTTTTCTGTTTTTTGATGGATCTTATTTCCAGCAGATCCTCCAGCATGAAATTTCGCTTTGCTTAGGGTTGCTTAACATTAGACACCCTCCACTGCTTGCCTGGCTTTGGGTAGGGACAGCTGGACCTCCTAAAAGGGCAGCAATGGGGAGAACAAGGTCTTCTGAATCAGGCCAGGAGAACAAGTCCAAGCCTGATACCTCCCTGACCTCTGGAATTCTCCTGAACCACACATTCTTTGCTGGAGAAATCCGTTCCAGGGTTTATCAGCTTGACACGCTCTTACACGGGTGCAGACAACTGTTAAATCCAAACCATATGGCAAAGCTTTGGGATTGGCCAGCAGCCTCCTTCCCTGTTCATCTCTTCTTATAATCTAATAAGGCCTGCTTTCCAAGAGGTTGTTTTGGATTCTGTGCATCTTTGTTCTGGACAAAGTTGTTAAAAGCGGGGGCAGGGGTGAGGGATGGGGAGAATCTTTTTAAAAAAGGTCCTTTCAGATAAAATGAGACAGCTCTCTCCCAACCTGACACTCTCCAAATGGGCTGGAGTTACAACTTCCAGCATTCCCACCAGCTCACTGGTGAGGATGATGGGAATTGTCGTTTGACTCCTCTGGAGGGTGCGAAGTTGGGAAGTCTGGATTGAGCTATCTTCTTAGCATGAGCAAAATCGCTGGTTTGTAGAAAAAGAAAGATGCAAAACTAGAAGAGAAAAGAAACACAACCGGAGGAACTGCTAAACAGTGCTAAACCCCGTGTAGTGCTCACACATCAGGTAGATTAAACTTGGCATTCCCTCCTCCGCTTCTTCCAACCCTCATTTGTTTTGTACAGCTACGGATGAATGAACGCAGTCGTTGCCCTGACTCTGATCCAAGGAGCTTTCTGTGACCTGTTAGCACATATCGAAAGAACCGCTTATTATTACCCCAATCCATCACGACAGAGCCAAGCTGGAGGCTTCACTTGTAGCCAAGAAGAGCAACACCTCTGTATCTGCCAGCAACATAATTTCTTATCCATTACCTCCATCATCATCATCATCATCATTATTATTATTATCATTATTATTATTAAGTGGCCTTTTCACCTGAAAGGCAGCCCAGGCTTCAAGCTGACAGGGTTTATCAGGGAGTAGCCCAGTTCTGCAGAAAAAGGTGGGAGTGGGGAAGGATAGCATAATAATCCTGTCTTTTTCATAATAATCCTGTCTGTTAACAATTTTAAATGGTTTTAATTCCACAGATGGCTTGTTCGTTTGTTTTAAAATAATGTTCAGATGTTTCACAGTCTTTTGCAATTTATCCTGGTTTTAATAATTCTGTAAACTGCCTTGAGTCCCCAGTGCTGAAGAAAAAGTTAGAATACAAATGAATAGAATAATAACATTGTGCCACTGCAGAGGGTTCGGTGGTTAATTATCGGTCATGTGACCCTCTAGGGGTAATTTGTTGTGATTATTATTTGCTGTCAATTCAACTTTGACTAGAGTTTCCTGGTAGCACATTCTAAATGCTTGCTGTTCAGTCACATAGCGATGGGGCGTGTGTGTGATGGCGTAGCCTCGGGCAGCAATTTGGGGGGGATGTTCTGGCGTGTAGCCCCGCCCCTGTGTGCTGTAGCCCTGCCCCTCGCACCATGGCCACGCCCCATGCATCGTGGCCACACCTCCACACACCGTAGCCCCACCCCAGTACCGTAGCCCCGCCCCTATGCTGTAGCCCCGCCCTTCCTGCCCCCCTTCCCTGCATTCCAAGCTCCACCACTGTCGCTGTTGTCTTTTGCTATCAAGCCAACCTGGACCAGATGTCTACGTCTTCCCTCCCACTCCTTGCCCACTGACTGCCTATTTAAGATACCACAACAAGCCAATTGTCACAGTCCCTAGTCAACAGTGTAGGGTAGGTAGGAAAACCCACCCAGCTCCACAACAACCAGCAAAGCTTACACTATATTAGTGGCAGGTGAGTGGGTCAATGGCATTCAGTCAAAGAGGGAGGGAAGAGGGTGGCCGGAGCTTAGAAACCTTCCACCTCTGCCTCCTGCACTCTCCATTCTGGTGTGTTATGCTGTGACACAATTATACTGGCATTTTTTCCCATTTGAGGCCAGCAAAAATGTCTCCTTGCCTGCAGCACTGCATAGATGAGAGGTGAGACAAATTCTCTCTACTGCCCCACCCTGGGGCATTGTTTCAGCCTTGGCAACTGATGACTTCTGCTATAGGTTTTAGCACAAACTTTAAAGGAGCCTTTCAAGGTTCTGAATCTTCCCTCCCAATCAGTTTCAGCACCTGGATAGTTCCTCAACCTAAAACCTGGAGTGGATTCATGACCCCACTGACTTGGAAGCCAGCACTTGCCATTGCATGCAAGAGCTGGACGGAATATCAAGAACTCTGAGTATATCCATACTAGGGTTGTAATTCTTCACTAAATTTCTTCTTGAAGGAAGCAATGAGTAATTTTAACAATTTTCTACCCATTGCAAGAAAGCTATACACTTCTCAAGAACAATTTGTGACTTGTTCTGCACAACATTTGCACACACTTGCTTTGCATGGAAAACAGCACAGGCAATGGCATTTCTGCATAGAAATATTATTTGCTGCACAGAAAATGCTATTTTCTGTGCAAAAGAACCACGTATGAATTTTGCACAGAACTAAGTCCTGAACTGTGAAGATTCTCGGCGGTCCAGGTTTGTTTTCACCAGGGTTTCTCAACACTTGAAAATTTGTTTTTCAATAATTTTCCTTATATTCTTTCCATTCCAGATCCATGCATACAGACCTGACATTAATATATAGCATCTTAGAGTAGCTTGCTGATGCCCCAGCAGGGCCCCTGCATCACGGATGTCCTAGTTTAATTCTGTATCCACTCCAGATTGAAACAAAGAGAAGTGTTTTGAGTTTCTGTGCATATGGTGATTTTTTAAAAATGGCATTTAGGGAGAATGGATCAGCCCACAAGGTTGGCTGCAGCTTTTTGATTCAACAGATTGGCTGCAGCCAAGACCATCTCCTTGAGCTACATCCCTAGGTTTGCTTTATGATCATGGGCTTTGGCTTGGAAAATCAACACTGCAGTGGCAAAAGGCTGGAGGAAGCTGGAAATCAAATTACATTCCTGAACTCCATTATGGCTCAGATGTGCCCACAATGAGCTTTGGAACTTGATGTTATGATACTTCTGTATGTTAGGGGGTAAAAAAGGAAAAAGAAACAGCAGTTAAGAAGCCAACTGGTGAGAACTCAGCACAATTAACTTCCTTCTCTGAATTTAGGCTCCTGTCCCTGAATGGTATAGATTCAAACATAGTCCACGCTAGAATGCGTTTGCTGATGAAAACTTCACAGAGGGATTACTTGCTAACTTCTGCTAACATGAAGCCTCCCAGATGGTTGGGACTACAAGTACCATCAGCCCCAGCCAGCAGGGGCAACGGACCAGAATGGTGAGAATTATAGTCTAAAGCAGTGGTTAGGGACAGTACCAATTATTTCTCTGTTGTCCCACTTTACCAGCTGCTTCTAAAATGTTCCAGTTTTCCTCTCCTTCCACATTTCCCCTTTGACCTCAGCCTTAGTTCACTTGCAGCAAACTGAGTCCAATGTGCAGAAGTTGTTTGTGTTCATTTAACTAGAAAGGGGAGAAAGGAAAAGAGAAGGCAGAAACTTGCCTTTCCCAGTAGGCTCAGGCAAAAGGAAAATGCTGCAGTCTCTCACAGCTTGTATGTTCTTCCTTATTCATAACTTTTGCCACTTTGACCACAACGTGATGTTGCTTAGCCCCACGTGTCTTGGTTTTCATTGGTGATATGTTGGAGACTGGTCATCCATTGCCCTGCTCAGGTCTTGCGAACTCAAGGCCAGGAGAAGATTAACTTTATGGAGTAGATGTTCCTTTGAAAAGCAAAGCAAAGCAAAGCAAAGCAAACTGCTGGGGCTTCAGATCCGTATCTCTCAAGATGCAAGCTCCCTCTCTTTGCTTTCAGTTTTCTAGAATTCCTCCTAGGAGACTTCAGTGGGACTACACCCAAATGCACCCACTGGACAAAAACACATGGCAAGGGTTTTCTGGAAATCGGATTCAGTGGCAAATTCCTTCCTCCCACCAGGCTGCCCTGTTGCAGTCTCCTTACACAACCCCAAAGTTCTCCCCTGTTTGTTTGGCTCCTCCGCAGCTGTGACATAATGTTTTTGAGGACAGGCTTGGGAAGAATTCTGCTTGCGGCGAGGCTGCAGAGAGGAATCTGCTTTGCATTAGCCCTGCACTGCACTGACTTATGAAGCAATAAATAGTGCGTGCCCAGCAAACAGCCCCTTTCCCTCTTTGTGTCTTCCCATTGTTGCTGTCAACAGGCTGCTGCTTAGGGATCAAATTCCATTTCATCCTTGCATGCAAGGGTTAATAATTGCTGCCATTTTTTCTCTGCATTTTCCACACAGGAATTAATATTTTTTGCATTCAAATACTATTTCCCGTGCAGAAAATGCCATTTCTCGTGCATAAAATGTCATTTTCTGTGCAGAAAATGCTGATTTTTTGCAGAATTTTGTGGAGTATAAATCCCAAATTGTGAGTGGGCTTTGAAAACTGTGTGGTTTTCAAAGACTTTCCTGCAGTGGGAAGAAAATTACTTGAACTACTCATTGCTACCTTTGGGAAGAAACTTAGTGAATAATTACACCTTTATCTGATAGTTTGCAGAGGCAATAGGGAAAGGAATGCATGGCCTGGGGTTATTTGTGCCAAGCTTCTGCAGGCATTTGACTGCCTTGGATGGGATGAGAAGTATGCACGGCCCTGAATCCATTTCGCATCAGCAAGGCTGCTGGCAAACAGGCAGTCCTCTCTTCCTGGAAGCCGGTATCAAATAAGACGGTGACGGAAGCCTCTCTTTCCCTGTATATGTGTGCAAAATATTCTGTTCTGTTTAAACCCTGCACTTGAAGCTAAGGGTGGGCAAAGTATGGCCCCAAGACTCACTTTTTTAAGCCCCCAAAGCCCCTTGGTAACCCCAAAGCCCCCCCTAATTCCGCTCCCCAATTTTTCAAGTAATTTTCTTTGCCTGCAAACTAGCCAAATCAGGTGAAATGTAGCTGCACTAGTACTGGATTACCTACAAACTCCCAGAAAACCACTCCTGAGTTTCAGGTAAAGCACGGCAAAACTAACTTTTTTGAAACTGTTCTTGTCATTGTTGCATGCCTTCAAGCCATTTCGGACTTATGGCAACCCTAAGGAAAAAGCCCACTGGATGTATCACACATTCTCAGCCCCAGAAAACTCCACGATAGGTTTGCCTTAGGGTCACCGTAAGTTGGAAACAGCTTATAGAGAACCTAAGGTGAACCTATCGGTCTTCTGGGGCTGAGAGTGTGTGATGCTCCCAAGGTCACCCAGTGGGTTCATGGCCAAGCAGGGAGTTGAATCTTGGTCTCCAGGTTCATAATCTAATGCTCAGATCACTATACCACACTGGCTAGATTAGAAACCCCCACACTGACAAACCATCTGGCAGAAGGATTCTGAGAGCTGTAGGTCAAAAAAGTAACTTTTCCAAGTTCTGAAAAAGTAACATCTTCAGCTTCGGTTGGATTAGAGACTACCTTAGTCAAGCACTAGGTTTGGAGATTATGGGCTATGGTACCTTGAACTGAGGATGGGTTGTCCGTCCATTATCTGGCATCCATGCCAGCTCCATCCAGTCTTACGCACAAGCTCTTGCCAAGCTTGGAAACAGTTTTGGACTTTAGCTCCTAAAATCCCCCAAGTAACTGTTCTCATGTTGGATTTAGTGGATGAATCAGTGAGTGAAGAAGATGGGAGAGAGGAGGAAACAGGCACTGTATATGTTAAAACAAAGCCAAACAGCTTGGAACTCTGTCTTCCTCCCGTCTGCTCCTGCAATCGACAGTTCTTTTTATGCAACCCAAGAAAGACAAAAGATCTCCATGGACAATCACTGAACCCACGGCTGGTGCTTGTATGAAGGCATAACAACTTTAGAAGAGGGAAGCAAAGTTCAAAAAGTCTTCAGAACTGCTGTTTTGTGCAACATGGAATTGCCTAATGGGTTTCATTATTGAAATTAGCATACATTTACATTTACTTTCCCTGGATAATGTCAAGAAAAGAAGCAAGACAGCATGTGAGCCAGAATTTCTGGATGTTTCAGCTCTGGATCTGTTCACCAGGGATGGACTCTCTGAAAAAGGAGTGAGGCTGGAGAAAGATGTTGTCTGCCGGCTGCTCTTGGCTTCTTCTTTAAGTTCCCTGCCCAAATAGGGAGAGGAATTTGAGGGATAAACCCATTCCCTGTCATGGTATAACGGAGCCAGGCCTCATGGGGTTGAAGTCCTAGGGATTTTGGATTTAGGATCTATCTCTCTGCCTATGGCTTCCCTTCTCACTATGAGCTCTGCTACTAACTTAATAGTAGGGGAGTTGGACTGAATTCGCTAGCAACAATATATTGTTGGGAGAGATTTCTGCATTTTTGGTTGGCTTGTTCTAGAATGGGCAATGACGTTCTAAGCTTGGAGAAATGATTCCTGGGTTGACTATAAATCCCAATATTCCTTGACCAGCATGGCCAGCAAAGGGAATTCTGGGAAGTGAAGCCCAATGCAAGCCACTTTGTCAAAACTGTGCTAGGGTTTCCTTTTTGCACTAGAGGGGGCCCTTTGACCACGACAACTAAAGAGAACCTCCTTGTTCCGAAATAGTCTCTCTCAGAATAACAGGGCCAAGCTATTGCTTTCACACCCCACTTGTAGGTTTCATGGGTGGGTAAATGTGGACCCGTGGCTGTTGGTTAGACCCGTGGTTATTAGGTTAGCTGTTCAACTCCCTCCCACTTTCTTTTTCTACATTTGATGGCCCTTCCCTTGTTGTGTCATGCCATTCTTGTCAGAGTGCTACCAGAGGTTCTTTTAAAAGAAAAGAAGAAAAATAATCTTCTCGGAAAAGGGTGTGGTCCAGCAATTCCACCCCACCCCCCCACTAACATTTCCAAGTCTTGAACACATTCTGAGATAGTGTCCTTGCGACAGTGGCTTTCACGTGAATTAAGCAAAGAAGTATTTCCTTCTACATGTTTGGCAAAACACTGTTGCAATCTTGTTTGCGGGGGCAGAAAAATATTGGATCCCTGTGAGAAAGAAGGATCTTGTCTCCCAGTGTATGCATGAATGGCGGCCAAAAGAATGGGAAGAACTAATCCTGATAACAAATGCCAGAACTGAGGCAGGCTCTGCAAGAACCAAGCCATGGGGTATTGCCATGGGTCTTGATTCTTGTAAACGTCCCATTTCTTCTCAACCAATATGTATCTTAATACAAGGAACCCTGGCACAAGATGTTTTTACAATGTAAGCCATGGGGGAAGCAAATACAGTTCTGATTTTTTTTTAAAAGTGTAGTTACAAAGCAAGTATCAAAAACTAGCTGGGCATGAACCAAGTTGCCAAGATAAGGTCAGGACAGAGGTAATATGAGATCCAGTGGTTCAGGAAAGACAGGTAAGAATGCAGTAGGGTTTGGATGAAGTATCAAATTCAAAGACTACATTCAGTGGAAACATGTTATAAGTTGTCCTTACACACTTGACACCCTCTGTTCTGCCAGAATGAAAAGCAGTTTCCATTTTTGTCTAGAGAGGGAAAAAAGATACCTCTTCATTGCACGTATCAAACCTGAGAAACAATATTCTAAATCTTACAGTTAATTTTGCTTAGCCATTCAATCCAGGGGATTTACCTATGTATCGATTCACCTTTCGACACGTATAATGGGTCAACTCTAATTGAGATGATCAATTGTACTCAAGCCTTAGAAACAATTCCTGGGATTGAAATAGAAATACAGTAGATCTCACCCTAGTTGGGAAAGCCATAGTCGGACAACTTGAGATGCTGCGTTGTTTGCTACCCAGCTGTCCACAGGTCAATAGACGGTTTTAAGAATTGTGCTTGCACAACCCAGAGTTGTGAAACATGGCAAACTGGTGCATGATGTGCCTTCCGTGCTTCTTGATGCAACACTGCTAGTTTCCAAAAGGGTGTAGGGATTCAGAAGTGGCTGACATGGAAGTTCCACACTCGTGGGGAAAGTCCACGGCCTGTCAGGGTGTCAGCCCCATTGCAACAAAGAAAATGGCTCCATGCTTTGCAAGTGGCAAGAATTTTTTAGATCTCCCAAAAGTCAGATCCCAGGCAGTGGGGAATGGTCATTTCCATAAAAGCCCTCTCCAAGGTGCTGGTAGGAATATGGTTCATCATAATAGAGAGCTCTTTTAAAGTCTGGACTAAAATCCAGAGTGGATGTATTACCCTCCAATGACACTGGAGCCACAAGTTTCCATTGGTCCCGGCTCACATATATATTGGCCCTGGAACAACACTGGCTTGGCAGTATTTTCCTTTTTATTTATTTCTTTGCTCCTTTTCACTTCTGGATCAAATTCTTTCTTTTGCTTATTTGTCCAAAGCAGATGAGTTTAAGGTTTTTTTCCTTGCTTATCTGCCTTTTTTTTTTTTTTTAAAGCAAGGAGATTAGAAAATAAGATGCCTGAAGCAAGCAAAAGCCTCTTCACCCAGGTAAAAGAGAATGGCATTTGATTCACAAATGCACAAGAGGAAGCTTTATTGATGCCACAGACAAGCAAACACACACAAATCCCCCTTGCACTGGCTGCTCATTGAAAGGCTGCGATTGGCCAGATCGTGACGAGATAATCCGTTATCTGTGCTCTGCGTCTTCATTGGCTGTTGGGGGATTTCCCACTGGAACTAGCATTCAAATCTGGCCAGATGTCAGTCTGTACTAAGCAAGCCTTCCAAAAACCCAGGTCCAAACTCAACAGTTGAGGACCGGCCCTACCATTAGGTAGAGTGAAGTAGCAAGGCGAATGCTGTACAATTGTGCAGTGCAGAATCCATAGGGGCTGCTTCTATGCTTCTGGTGAATTTAGTGGAATGTTGAAGACACAGATGAATTGTTACACAGCATCTAAGATGGCATCAATTCTTTTGGTTAGTTCAGGGAATTCTGAGTAGGGTAAAGCCATAGAATCAGTTTGAATGATCTACCTGTTGACTGTGATTTAATGGGCCTATTACTTCAATGTGTCCATTATTTCATTGAGTATATTACTTTTGTATCAATGATTGATTAGTCAGTCAACAGGGTGGTCAATCAAACTGATTCAATGTCTCCCCTCTAGTCGTGGGGGGGAGTCCCAGAACTCTGCGGGATATATGAATATGGGGAAAACTGCACAAAAATCTAATTTTTGCCATTATTCTTCCTAATGGGTCTCTTCAGTGAAATCTTTTCTCAGCCAGCAAATAACAATCCAACATCCCTTAAGTGTAGTGTAAACATCCACACACAGAGATAGGCTACGCAATCATTACGTATCTCCCATGTGGAATAGCAACATTGCACAACGCATATCAAGGACTAGGCAGCATTGCAATCCACAGTACGTGCCACACAACAGCAATGCATAATGTACAACCACAACATGAAATCACGAAGTGCCAAGACAAGGCCCAAAGGAACATGTTCCCCGCGCAACTCTGCTTTTGCTGTTAGCAGCAGAATATATCCACTGCACAATTGTGATTTTTTGGGCCCTGCGTGCATGGCGTGATCTATGCACGCGTATTCCCCCACCTGGATGCCAGCCATTGCTTGGTATCCTGTTGGTTGCTCCTAATTAGAGCAGACCCATTGGACCAATTGCCGAATGGTGATTCAACACATGGGTAAATCCAGCGGATTCAACGGCTCTGCTCTAGCCAGGGCTAGCAACAGCAACGAGGCTCTTCTTCCTTCCCTGACTCTGGAGTTGAGCTTCGCTTCTCTTTCGCGAGGACTTAAGATTTCATCTCCGTATTTGCCTCTGCACCACCTTTTGCATAACAACCTCAAGTCTATTTACCGCTTGGCAAAGGAAGTCCCCTATCGCAAGGAATAATGGCCGGAATTCCTCTATCTGTGACTACTGTTGGCTCGCAGGCCCCTTCCTGTCTCCTAAGGATACACAAAGGGCCCCCTTTTTTTCCCCTTTTGTTGAGACAGCAGCCTCAGCTTTTAAAGACACATTTTTATTTGAGATCTTGCCCGGGCAGGATTAAAGAACAATTCCTATTCGCCCTCCCGTTTTCCCCTCTGTTCAAGGTGAAAAGGTAACAATAAAGAAAGAGGAAAAATGAATCACAGCTCCTTGCCCTTCATAGTAAATTTGACCTCTTTATATCTATAAGGGAAATGCATCAGCGAGCTGATTATTCCTCTGTGATAAATCTAATTGCAATGATTTTCATACTGGCTTTATTTTTTCCTTTTGCCTAAGCTGACTGACTTTTTTGAAAGAAAGAAAGTAAGAAAGATTCAGAGTTATTATTATTAATTATTACTAAAATTATTTTAATATAATTTAATGTACTACATTGTATTAAATATTATTAAAATATATCCTATGTTATATCTGAAGATCCCAGGTTGGCATACAAGTACAATCAGTACAAATGGGTTAAATAATTTAAAACAGTAAAAATAATAACGTAGACTAAAAATAATTAAAGTAGATTCAGGAGGGGTCACCAAGAAGGCCTTCTTTCATGTTCATACCAGACATACTTGTGAGAACGCAGAGAAAAGTCTGTGATGGAGGTAAGATCTCTTGCAGGGTCTGGTAAATCTTACTCTCCAACTGTCCTGATTTAATAGGGACAGTCTTGATTAATCCTCTGTCGTCCCACTTTTCCAGCTGCTTTTAAAATGTCCCCAGTTTCTTTCCCCTTCCCTCACTTTCCCCCAGTGTACTTCAGTTCCTGCAAAGTGAGTTCAAAGTACGAAAGCAGTTTGCTCTCCATTAACGCAGGCCATTTCTGCACTAGACTGTTATAGTGCTATTATTCCACTTTCAACCTCCTGTGGAATCCTGGATTTGCAGTTTAGGGAGGGTCCTTTAGAATTCTCAGCCAGAGAGCTCTTGGGCCTCAGGAAACTACAAACCCCAGAATTCCACAGGAGGTTGAACGTGGACTAATAGCACTATAACGGTCTAGTGTGGAAATGGCCTAACTAGCAGGGAAAGGGGTGATCATAGTCTTGCCCTTCCCAGTAGGCCCAGGCAAAAGCAAAATGCTGCATGTTCTCCTAGCAAACTTCTGCATTCTCTCCCAGCCTATCCACTCTTCCTTGTTAATAACTTTGCCATCCTGAGCATGATGTTGCTTGGCCACAAGTATCCCAGTTTTCATCAGCAAAAGGTTAGCAGCTGTGCAAGAGGGCACCAGTCTAACCTCTCTTGGAAGAGGCTGAAAGCTAGGAAGCAGCCACCAGGAAGGTCTTCTCCTGTATTTCCACCAGATGTACCTGTGAGGGTGATGGGATACAGAGAGGGACACCTCCAGAGGTGTCTGGGATATACATGACTATCTTGCCGTGCCTGTCTTCACCCATATTTCGCCAAGGGTGAGGTTTCTTTCACGTCCCTAGTTTGAGGGCATTGTGGGAGACTTCAAAGGGCTTCTGGGAGTTTCCGGGCACCAGGAAGTCCAAGGACCCGCTGGGGCTCTGGAGCCTTCAGTAGCGCCAAGTCCTGACATCAGAGGTAAAAAGCAGAGGCTCATCTGGGGACCAGGGTTTCTACCAGAGCTCTTTCTTGTGGAGAAGCTGCTGCTGTGAGAGTTCTGGCACCGAACCCTGGGAAGAGATGCCGAGGAGGAACAACCCCAGCGATAAAGCCTTTCGAAAACACATGAGTGTTGATGCAACAGAGCTTGAGATATGCGGAGGGATAACAGCTCATACGGCTGATTCGTTGCAACTCCATTCCAAGCAGGTGTTTGCAGGCATTGTCTGGAAAACAGGGGGGGCGTCCTCTTTGGTTCCCAGTTTCTCTGCGATCAAGGGGCGCGTGGATTCCCTTGCCACAGATTAGGGAAGCCTGAGAACTTGGCGGCTGTGATGGCAGGAGTGGCTCAGCAGCTGTGGATCCATGGCTGATTGATTTATGGCTGCGCAGCCCTCAGACGCACTTCCAGATGTCCTGTTCCCTGAGTTATGCAAATTGCACTGGTGACTTTCATTTACATTGGGCCGTCACTGAAATCCAGATGCTGAGCCATTTTAATTACAAGCAGAAAGAGGGAGCTTGAGGTTGTGCCTCATCCAGAGAAGTAATTCTTTACCGACAAAGAAGATGCAGGGAACAAGAGGGGATAGAATTTCACTCTATGTGCAATGCCCAATGCTGACCACAAACAAGCAAGACAGAGAGACTGAAGGCCTTGAGAAATACAGGATTGTCACAGAACAAAATTATCACCCACACCTATTAGAGGACACTGTCAATTTCAGTATTAATACTAGTACGCTTTTATGCTGGTCACGTCTACTGTTCTGTACTATATTTGTTATAATTGCAACAGCCACTGGCTTGATGCAAACAGTTACGATTTCAATATCACATCTGTGTCTGTTTTGCCAACGTACTTTCCTAAGTGATGAAAGGAGTCTGATGAAAGGAGTCTTAGCACATGATTTTCCTCACCTATGTATCTTGCATTTAGCATGTTTCCCCCGTCCCCGATTGGCCACTAGAAAGCAAACACTGACTTAGTTTGCAAGTCTGCTTGAGGTGATCTCTGAAGAACACCCACTGCAAGTGGGGAAGGGTTAATTGGATGAAATTAAAATTTTTCTGAAGCTCTAGTTTGACTGACTGTTTTCCAACCTCATCCAACAGGAGGACTAGCAAATCCCCATTAGAACGCACCCACATACACACACACCTGCAGTCTCAGCTTGATGTGCAGGAAGCTGTTCCCAGAAAAAGTGTTCAGGCTTGATTTGTTAGATTCTATCAATAGGCCCTGCAAAAGCCACACAGATTCCAAAGATGTGATTGTTCTAGAGTGCTTTCCCCAAGGGAGCAATCTTCCAAGGAACTGAGCATTTCGTATGAAAGGATTCTAAGAACCGCTGCTGTGCAGACTCTGAAGTATTTGTGCTATTTAAAATCACTTGTGATCTTTATTTTAGAAGGGCGGGGGGATGAACCATTTTATCTGGCTCACCTTCGCATGGTGGAAATGGCCACAGACTCAGCTGGCCCTGCTTCCTCTGTCAAGTCTCTACCCCAGCCATTTCTCCTTGGACAATATCTGACTGCAGGAAGAATTGGAACAGACTGCCTAATCCTAGCAGGGCTTTCTTACTAAAGCAGATATTCTATAGGCATCATAACTAACTGGAGCAAAGCCCAGACCTTGGAACAGACAGACAGACAGATGGTAGATTACAATTCTCCAAACGCTCCAGCCTGCTGTGGCCACACTGGCTAGCAATTCTGGAATTTGTAGTCAAAGAAAGAAACACTCCCAGCTTCTGGCAAACACGGTACTGTATTTAATATATCATATTGTCTATCATGTTACAGGATGCATGTGGACAAGCCACACCGGAATGTGGTCAAGGTGGCAAAAGTTACAAACGACAACGAACACGCAAGCTAGAAGAGGCTGCAGCAGTCTGTTTTTATCTGAGCCTACTGGGAAGGATGAGACTCTGCCCCCTCTTTCCTTCTCCCCTGGCTAAGTAAATTGGAGCGCAAACTATTTTTGCAGCGGAAGCAAGCAATGTATTCTTCCCCATTTATACTTTTACCATCTTGACCACACTGTGGTGGTGCTTGGCCACACATCCGGGTTTTCACCTGTGAAATGTTGGAGGGTGTGGATTTGTTATTTTTTGTCATCAGCTTGGCTTCAACTTACTGTAACCCTATTGATCGGAGACCTTCCAGAGCCTCAGTCATCGAGAGCCATGCTCAGCTCTTGCAAATTCATTCTTTGACTGAAAGAAAGCACTGGTTGTGAGGTCATCCTCTTTTTCTATTGCCTTCCACTTTCCCTAACATTATGGTCTTTCCTAACAAGTCATATTGTCTCATGTTATGCCCAAAGTACAATAGGCTCAGTTGAATCATTATTGTGTGCCTTTAAGTTCTTTCCAACTTATGGTGACCCTAAGGTGAACTTATTGCCAAGATTTGTTCAGAGGGGGTTTGCCTTTGCCCTCCTCTGAGGCTGAGAGAGTGGGACTTCCCAAGGTCACCCAGTGGATTTCCAATGGCCAAGCAGGGATTCGAACCCTGATCTCCAGAGTCATAGACCAACAATCAAGCCACTGCTTCTACAGTTTAATCGTACAGACTGGTATTTTAGCACTGTAGCCCTCCTGGAATTCCACAGCCATTGTGAACACTGATCACAATGTTGGGGGATTCTGGGAGTTGTAATTCCAAAAAAAACCCACCATTATTTCCAAGCTCTGACAGTCCAGTTGTCTAACATTGAGTATAATGCAGCTTTATATGACACCACAATGGGTTGCTTTCTTTCAAAGAGATCTAAAGTTCCTAATCCAAGAGGCCAGAAGCTACAACGATGTGTGCCATCATGACGGATAAATCCTGTAATTGACCAGAATAACTGGCATTTTTTTTAAAAAACAAGTTATTATTTAATTATAGGCCAATAGAAGGCCTGCCAAACCAAGCTCACTCATGCTAATCCAATCAGCTCACTCTGGAGACTTCTATTCCACTGGTATTTTAATCTAGGTACAGAAATCAGTTTATCCAACAAAGTAATTGGTAGACTGCAATATTTTTTTTTTTAAATAAAGACACTGCTGTGCATTTCCAAGGTTGCACACATTCTCACAACTGAGACTGAGCTGGATGCGGACCCAGGCTTGCTCACATTTAGGATTAAGTGGGTTGACTGGATACTGTCCAACTGTCCCAATTTGGCAAGGAGAGTCCCAGTTAATCTTCTGTCACTCCCCTATGGTGACCCTGTAGCCCTAAGGCAATCCTATTACAGGGTTTTCTTGGCAAGATTTGTTTGGTGGAGGGTTTGACTTTGCCTTCCTCTGAGGCTGAGAGAGTGTGACTTCCCCAAGGTCACCTGATTTTCATGGCTGAGCAGAGATTTAAACCCTGGTCTCGAGTCATAGTCCAATGTTCACCTGACTGTACTATGCTGGCTCTTCAGCAATTTACCCCATGGGTCTATCCTATTTGGGACTAAGCAATAGGATTCCAGCCAGGTAGTTGCACATTCTTTGGTGGTGCAGAACTATTTGTCAGAACCTTCCATGTGTCACTTGATGAACTGGGGTTGCAGAAACAGCCAGTGTGCATTATTCCCCCACTGGGACAATAAGCAAGCACACTGGCAGATAATACAGTCAATTGTACCATGTCATCATACAGCAGAAGACTGTTGTAGTGCAACCACTGGGCAACTACGTGAATGTCAATTTACAGCTGTCGTCGTTGTGTGCCTTCAAGTCATGGCCAACCTGGGGTGACCCTAAAGCGAATCTATCATGGAGTTTTTCTGGTGCTTAGAGTGGGTTTCCTTGGCACAAGGACAATGCAGAACCTTGACCTTTATCTTCTGGAGAAATAAAAGAAATGTCTTATGTTCCATCTTTTCCAAAGCTCAGTGTTAAACTCCAACATCTTCCAAAGTCACATACATGGATAAACAGCCAGCAAACATTAGTCATCTCAGTGACGGGTTAGTAGAGAGGCCTCAAAACTTCTGACACACTAGAGATTGTGAAAATTATTCCAAGAGGAGAGACAAATAACTGTTCCTTTTGAAAAATCTTTCCTCCATCATTTATATCAATTAATGCAGGCTTTATCAACCTGGTGCCCTCCGAATGACTCAGACTGCGACTCCTAACACGTTGCATTGTCCAACACGTCTGGTGAGCACCAGGTCAGAGAAGCGTGATTAATGCAATTTGGACTGGACTGAAGTCTCACACTTAAAAGGGTGTTTGCCTTAAGCCGCTTCTGCCATAATGGAGATGAAATATCACGTCCACTGAGGGTCTACCTTGGATGTGGGGAACGCGCTGTTCCTGTGTTACTGGAAACATCCATTCCAACTGAGAAGACTGCAACCTGGCTGAAGGATGTGCTGTGAAAATCCACGGGCCTGGCTGTAGATGATAAAGGATTGCTCTGCTATCAGGGAGTGGAGAAACAATGTCAAGCCAGTCTAAGAACACCAAGGCAATGCAATCCAGGTGGAAAACAGATGATAGAGACATTCTTTAGAACTATAGGGTTTCTGCTTGCAAACCCCTTGGATCTGAGGAAAGAGCTAGCGATTCACAAAACTACAAACCCCAGAATTTCCCAGGACGCCACCATGGCAGTTACAGTGGAATCACAGCAGTATACAGCGCTCCTTCCACATTTGTAGGGTTGATCTTCATAAACCTGATTATTCACAAGGAACTCACTTGCCTCCCCTCTCATTTTCCCACTCCAATTCCCCTGCCTTTTGCTGGGCACGCCTGTCTTCCTTCCACAGACCTGGGCAAAAGGCAAGCAAATGGCATGGGGCAGCCCCACGCGCATGTCTTCGCCGGTTGGGTCATTGCCCCCTCCAATTCGTTTGCCTGTTACCAGGCACCTGGAAGGCAGCATGCCTGAGTGAAACACAAACGAATGGCAGTGGGGAGGAGCCCTGGAAAAGAATGGAAGGAGGAGTGCTCACCTGGGGGAGTTTTTCACAGTCTTTCGACTTTCACAAGGGTTCTGCACCTGAGCCCCTGCAAAAGTTGAGTGTGAGTAGGCCCATGTTTTTTGTAGTCCCTGGGCAAATGCCCTCCACAGTCCCTGTGGTTCATCTTGTCTTCCTTGTGGATACTATTGCCTATTTCCTTCTGTCCTCCTGACTCCTGGTAAGATGCTTGGCAGACTAGACCACAAACCAGGATCAGAAGTTTCTTTGAGGGGGTCACACTGTTGATGCCACTGGTCACCCTTCCCCTCCAGTTCCAGTTCATCAGCTGGCAGAGGCAGGTCAAGATTTCTTTGGAATGGGAAGCACTTCAAAAGCATCCACGCTTTTCCAGGTAGTTTTCTCCAACTTGAGTGTTTTAAAAGAAGACCAAAATAAAATCCAGGCTTTTAAGAGTTCCAGTGATAGGTTTCAGCTCTACAGCCACATGCATCTCACACTTTTCAGGGGCTTTTCTCATAGCTACTCCACATCTGTTTGTCCTCATCGCCTTTTCTCGGCAGAAGCCACTTCCGGAACACCACTTGTCCTGTAAGGCCAACCGGCAACGGCCTTGTGCTGGCAAACTGATCCATGACTTGGAAATAGCACGTTAAAAGTAATGTCATTATTTTTAGCAACAGCAACAATAACACTAATGTAGGCCAATGCCATTTACTTTTTCCATATTTTAAGGACAATGAGAGAACTCAAGGGTTCCCCTTCCAACAAGCAACATTTACTCATTAATGCTGAAATGCTACTTTTTGGAAACAATGTGCAAGCCATTTTTAATGATATCTTTAAGAAAGCAAACACTGCTTATAATGCGTTAACAACATGTCGCTCTACCCATTATCAGCAAGTAATGAGTTGTATTAATGATCAGCTGCTGCTCTTGAAAAGACATCAGCTAATGAGTAATGTACAGTCTTTCCTCCACATTTGCTAGGTTGCAGCCCCCATTGGATGTACATCCGGCTACAAAACCATAGCTGGATGTCTTCTTTGTGACCCAAAAAACTGTGCAACTGCTAACTTGGTGCACCAACAGTTTCTGGCTGATTTCTTTGGCTGTAAACCTTTTGGTTAGTCCCAATTATAATAGGCATGGTACATCGACACATAGATAAATCCTGTCAATTCTATTAGTGTACCCCGGTTGGGATGAAGACTAGCATAATACTCCAACATTTCACAGATAAAAATTGGATTGCATGTGGCTTAGCAATATCAGAGTGTGGTCAAGATGATGGAAAAGTTATTAACGAGGAAGAACGTGCCAGTTAAGAGAAGTCTGCATTTTGCTTGAGCCTGCTGGGAAGGGAAAGTCAAGATTCCCCTCGCCTTCTCTCGTCTCCTTCTTGTTCAGTTAATTGAATGCAAAGTACTTTTCTACTCTGAACTCAGTGCAAAGCAATGGAAGTAAGCATTGTATGGAAAAGGAAGAAGTAGGAGGTGGAGAGAGAAACTGGGGCATTTTGAAGGAAGCATTAAAAATGAGATGACAGAGGATTAATCAGGATTGCCCTTGCCTAATTGAGACTGTTGGAGGAATGGGCTAGGAGTGGGACCACAGCAAATAATAATAATAATAATAGTAATAATAATAATAGTAATAATAGTAATAATAATAATGATGATGATGATGATGATGATGTTTATTTATAACACCCTTTACACCTGTGCTTTAATTGATTTGTTTCTGTGCAATGTTTTCTTCGTAAGATTCCTGATTCATTTCCATGTTTTGGAACTGATTGGATAAGTAAAGAACAGCAAATAATGTTCCCTTTTAAGAGAGCTTCAAAGGACTTTGCTCTTTTCTTCCCTCAACTGTGGGAAACAGAACATGGATGTGGCTGAATGTGTCACATACATCCTGATATTAAGGAACCCCAAGATACTCCCTGCAGGTGGGAATGAGCGGTCAGGCCAAAACGACATGCCGAGGTGAGACGGCAGCTCTGCAGAGATTTGGCAGTTCTGTTTCATTGTCAGCCAGAAGAATGTAATTGCATTTCTAACTGCATCCTCTGGTCCTTGCAAAAAGGCCCTGGACTCAAACAGAGGCTGAGCATCAACATACATTCTTAACCCTAGGAGAAGTTGAATAAGAAATCCACTGAAGAAGGCTAGGGTGTTTAAAGATATTTTTATTTCATTTCAGTCATTTTAGATGCCTGAATTAACAAAGCTTCTGATAGCGAAGCTCTTTTTTAATGAAGGTATTTTATGTCCATCCAGCATCCCTCTTCCTCCTCATCCTCTGTCCACCTAGATCCTAGAAGGTTTCTGGCAGCATTGGCTTCAGAAGGATGATGAAGGAGGGCTGGAGAAGAACAGATTTTCATTGTCAGGTTGCAGGAGAATGTCTTCAGGAAAGAGTGCAGTAAACAGAGCTTGAGCTAGAAGTTTTTCTCTCACTCCTGCTACTATCCCAGACTTGCTTGGTAAGAACACAAGAAGGCCTTCTCAGTGGTGGCTCCCATCCTCTGGAACGCTCTTCCATGGGAGACCGGGCTGGCCCTCTCCCTGCTTACCTGTCCTTTCATTGGCAGGCAAATACGCTTTTGTTCCTGCAAGCTTTTACTGTGCGAGCAGAAGAGCTTTTTATTTTTATTGGGATGTTTTATTTATTCTCTTACCTTGTTTTTATGTAGTTGACTTTAATTGTTTTTAAATTTTGTTGTAATTTTTTTTTCTTAATTTGACTGTTGTGGATGCCTCCTTGGGTTTCCCTCTGGGACCAAGCTTTATCTTGAAGAGGTAGTGTCCTGGAACGTATCTATTTTGTTAACTGAGTTGTACCTGTAGAACTTGGATCGACAAGGCAGCTAAACTGCAATTTTAAAAAAGGCTTTTGGAATGACGTCTACAGCTGAGAAGTGGTTATTCTCCCCTCCGCTCTGCCTGCCTCGGCTGTTCAATGCACAATATTCATTGTCCCTGCTACGAAATTAGGACAGTGCATTGTGTTTATGGGCAACGAACATGCAGAAGGCGGGGGGAGGACTGTATTCAGAAACAGACACAAGGAGAACAAATGCCATCCCAATTAATTTGTGTTTTGCACACGTACAGGAAGGCAAAGAATGGAGGAATTTGAAAGGGCATTTGCTGCAGAGAAAAATATACAGGGCATAATGTTAAGAGGCGTTTGATACCTCCATTATATTTATCCATCTCCTCCTCATCTCTATTTCTTTTCCACCTTTCTGCCTAAATATGTTTCCTATGTTTTATTTATGAATATATTTAAAACATATAAAAGGGTAAGTGTAAAGGGTTATTAAGCTATCAATGACATGAAAAAACAATGACAAGCAATCATTAAATTAATAAAAAGCAATTGGGAAAAACAGGACACATGAAACCAGTTCAGCACCTTAGGAAAAGCGCCGACTTTAAAATCCTTCAGTTCTGAAAGTGTTGTTGGAAGGGAAAAGTCTTCACTTGCTGGTGGAAGGACAGCAAGGAGAGGGTCTTCCTAGTCTCTTGGAGCCTAGAGGCAGCTTCCAAGAAAGCCTTGCCGTTGCAAAACTGTACTGTCCTACAGTATAACTCCAGAGGAGGTTTGCCCTTGACTTCCTCTGAGGCTGAGAGAGTGTGACTCACCCAAGGCCACTGAGTGGGTTTCCATGGCTAAGTGGGGATTTGAACCTTGGTCTCCTGAGGTCCTGGTCTAACTAGTCCTGGTCTAACTCAAGACCACTAAACCACACTGGCTCACTTTTCTTCACAAGATTTATTCCAAGGAAGTTTACTACTTCCCTCCTACAGGAGTGAGAGTTTGTGACTTGCCCAAGGTTGCCCAATGGGTTTCCATGGTGGGGAGCAGGGATTCGAATCCAGGTCTCCAGCGTTGTGGCCCAGCGCTCAAAGCACTATGCCATGGTAGCTCTCTGTGAAATGGTTATGCTTACGGAGTTCCCCTTATATAACCATGAACTGAATACATCATCTGCACGTGGAAGAGAACTTTACATGTGTGTGTGAACTTAGCAGGATTCTGGGCAACAACTCTGGCCACTTCTGCACTCTACTGTTATATTGCTACTATTCCACTTTCAACATCCTATGGAAGCCTTGGGTTTGAGGCCCCTCCCTAAACTGCAAACCCAGGATTCCATAGGATGCTGAAAGTGGAATAATAGCACTATAACAATCTAGTCCAGAAATGGCCTTTGGTTCATTGCAGGGAGCGATTGCTACTTGAAGATGTGATACAGGATCCTCCTGTTTTCCTGGGGCTGGGATGGAAAAAAGGAGCTGCAAGACCAGCCAAACTGTCCAAAAGAAAAGTGGGAATCCATCCCAGCTGGGTTCAAATGACAGAATGAGAGCTTTCAGTACAGACTCCAGATAGCAATCTCTCTTCCCAACATGCAAAGAAGGTGGTTTTCCAAAGTCAGTGTTTTTGGTGAAAGGATGTTTGATCCAGAAGTCCTGAGGTTGTTGTGTTCCCATCCTTGCCTTTTGATTATATTCCCTCTGGCTCGAAGGACTCACCCACAAGAATACGGGTGCCTCCTTTCCAGAAAAAAAAAATCATAGAAGGCTACAATCCTATGCTAACTTTTCCTGGAAGTAAGACCCAATAAACTCCATGTCAGTGACTTCTAAAAGAGGCATGGCTGGAATGTTGCTGTAATTTTGTTTTCTCCTTTTGATCGCCGGCATGCTGATGAAGTTTATTTATTTATTAATAGTCATATTCCCTAGATGCTGCCCTCGATAAATTCCTAGCGCAGCTGACAGCAAAGAAGAAGAGCAAAGAAGACACAAAAACAATAGCAGAATAAAATAAATGCACCCAAATAGAGCATAATATGCTTGTAAAAAAGAAAAGCAGCATGTGAATGGAATTTTGAAAAGTCTATGAAAATAAAAAAAGATATTTGCTGCCTGCAAAAACAAGTCAAGTTGCTGGGCAGGATTTTCTGGAGGCAATGTTCCAAGAAAGAGGGTACTACCACCGAGAAGGTCTCCTTCCTGCTACCCACGTCATGGTAGCACAGCAGGTGAGAGCTCTCACGTTACTGGGGTGGCGATTCTGCTTTGAGTTTTTCGTCTGAACTGGAAAGGAGCTATCCAAGGTGCCAAACCTTATCTCCCAAACAGAGTCAGCCATAGGCCTTGAAACCATGTTTTATGAGAACCAGCACAGGGAGCTGGAGATGTTTAGCCTGGAGAAGAGAAGGTTAAGAGGTGACATGATGGCCATGTTTAAATATTTGAGAGGATGTCACATTTAAGATGAAGAGCCAGTGTAGTGTAGTGGTTTGAGCCTCAAACTACAACACTGGAAACCAGGATTTGATTCCCTGCTTGGCTATGGAAAACCAGTAGGTGACCCTGGGTGTGTCACACACTCTCAGCCCCCAGAAAACCCTGTGATAGGATCATCTTAGTGTTAGTAGTTACATTTTTATACTTCTTATCTGTGTTAAGCGCTCCCTAAGTGGTTTACAATGTGTTTAGCTAATTGCTCCAAACGAGCTGGGTACTCATTTTACCAACTATGGAAGGATGGAAGGCTGAGTCAACCTGGAGCCCGGCAGGATTGAACTCACAACGTTGTGCTGCAGTACTGGCATTTAACCACTGTGCCACCAGAGTTGCTGTAAGTCAGAAATGACATGAAGGCACACAACAACAACAACAACAACAACAACAACATATTGAAGATGGAGTAAGCTTGTTTCATCTGCTCCAGAGACTAGGACATGGAGCAATGCATTCAAACTACAAGGAAAGAAATTCCACCTAAACATTGGGAAGAACTTCCTAATGGAACTTCAGTTATTCAGGAACGGCCTGAAAGACTCTGATGGGTTGTGTTGCTGAAGCTAAGCAGATGTCTGAGCCCTCCTGGGAAGAGCTGGACTGAGAACCCAATGTCTTCCTCTCTGGAGCAAATTGGAAGAAGGGTGGGACATAAACGCAACAGACAAATATGCCTTGATGTACAAAAATACTGTACCCAAAATAGACCCCTCTGCTTAGAAATGAAAAATATTCCAAAGGCTAAAAGGTGAGATGATTCTCTTGGATTCTTTTCATGAACCAGCTCAAAAATGTGTTTAAAATGGATTGTGCAGTGACATCACTGTTTACATTTGCTCAAATGCCTTCTGGTTGTAATAGCTGAAAAATTTTCTGTCCTAGCCAAATGGTCTTTTTCTCTACTCCTGTCATGCCCAGATAAACCCTCTGAGGTCCAGCTTGCAAACTTTTCAAATATCAGGGAGAGAGACGTATAGGAGTGGTGTGACCCAAAGAAGCCATCCCAAGGCTTAACTCAACTGCAAATAGGGTTGCCAGTTCAGGAGGATTCCAAGCCGTGCGGTTTCCAGACCAAAACCTGTGACGCTGATGGTGTCATTACCAACCACAGTTGCTCACAGCTTATCATTCAAATGCACGTGCAGGGAGCACTGATCACTGTTTTTATTGTTTAATTGCTATTCCCCTACACACCCATGTCTCCATAAATTCCATCACATGCATTCTGGAAGTGGACAGAGATATGCACTTCCCCATAAACTAACAAATAATGTGGAAAATCTCTCCCGTGGGTCAGTTTAAAGCCAAGTCAACAGAAAAGGGACAGTATAGTATAGTGCTCTGAGCATTGGATTACCACTCTGGGGAGCAGTGTTTGAATCCCTGCCCAGCCCTAGAAACCCACTGGGTGACCTTGGGAAAGTCACACCCTCTCATCCTCAGAGGAAGGCAAAGGTAAATCTCCTTGGAACAAATCTTGCCAAGAAAATCTTGCTATAGGGCTATCATAAGTCAGAAACAGTAATCCAGCATGGTAATCCAGCATGTAGGGCTTTGAGTGTTGGGCTATGATCCTAGAGACCAGGGTTCGATTCCCCACTCAGCCATGGAAACTCACTGGGTGACCTTGGGCATGTCACACACTCTCAGCCCCATGACAAGTTCGCCTTAGGGTCACTATAAGTTGGAAATTATTTGGAAGCACAGCAGTACAACAGAAGCCTCATGTATGAAAATCCTTCTTGCCAGAACTATAACAGCTTACATAATCAAGCAGAACTTGCGAAAGGTGGAGGTTTTTTTGTTTTTGTTTTTTCGGGGTGACTGTAACTTCTAGCGGCTCCCAGTTAGCCGTGGCCCATTTGGTCAGAGTATTCTGGAAGCTGTAGACTCCAAAAAGTAATTTTCCCAGGCTCTGTGATCCAGCTGACTGGTTCAGGCACAAGCAATGCCAAGGTCCTTTTTTTTAAAGAACCGCAAGGATACTGATAATCTAATCATAACTTTGGGTTAAAGGTGGAAGGGATGCCTCAGCCTTTTGAGAGCAAACAAACACATTGAACAGGTAACAGGGGTCAAGTTTCTTTGACCTTCAAATCTAGAACAATTCCAGCCCTCCCACAAGCTTCTCTCTCCACTTCCTTTGCAATATTGTTCCCATACTTAAGAAAAACACAGGAAGATCTAAGGAAAGCTCTGTGGAAGCCCAGAAGACAAAGGCACGAGCTTTGAAAATAGAACGGGAGTCCATACATTTCCTTTACATACTGCTGCTGGATTCAGGGTTTTTTGCAAAATCTCTGGGGCCATATGTTTTCCCCATTCTCCATACACCTCCAAAGGAAACACAGCCGGGGCCATTCTGTTATCAGCCGAGCACTTAGACAATCCTGTTTTCTTTTCCCTTTGGCGGAGACTTTCCAAATTCCTTTGCAGTGCTAAAAGCTTTGCTGTGTCCCATCCCAAGCAAAACCTTTTGACACCTTCCCTGTGCACCCCTAGCAGACAACCGTGAATCCCTTTACTCTGTGGGTCATGACAGGGAGTCCCAAAATCCAAGCCTCATCAGGTTCATCAGAGACCTGTTGGATGATGCATTGACCTCAGCAGAAAATCTAAGAGGTGATCCGGCAAAACTAAAATTCCACTTTGCCTATTCATATCCCACATAGCAGTCAGGATCCTACAGTAAGGCTTGAAATTTGGTGCTCTGTAATTTGCTATAGAATTCCTCTTCTTCTGCTTACCACCACCACCACCACCACCACCATCATCTTTATTTTTATCCCACTTTTCTCCCCGAGGAGACTCAAGCGGCTTACACTTAACGCTTGATAATCATTAACTGTGCTATTAACTGGTTCTAGACACTCAGGGCTCATCGAACAACCTTGCTTTAGAATGGTTTGTTCTGCCTTGTACGTGTCAATGATCAGTATGTACAAGCAAAGGACTCTTGAAGCATCAGAGAGGTCTTCAGGGATGATCCAGGGTCAGGCAGACTCAGGGAGTTAAGGGTCAGATAAAACGTAACACATGCGCAAGCTGTGACTCTGCGAAGGCTGATGCATGAATCTTCTCTTGCATGCAAACATTCTTTAATATAAACCTAAAAATGGTATAAGAAGGGAAGCCTGAAAGAATAAACCACCCTTCCTTTCTTGGATGGATCCTTTGGCCAAAGTTACTTGGTGTGTGTATCTTTCTTTCTTTCTTTCCTTCTCTTTTCTACCTCCCTTCCTTGTGTTCGGGGATTCAAGTCAGCTCTGTGTCCTCCTGGGGATACGGTGAGGTGTGGTTTGTTTATCCACCCTAGCTCTACATGAAGCTTACTTGGTATAAACCTACACCAAGGACAACCAGCGTGGTGTAGTGGTTTGAGCCTTGGACTATGCCCCAGAGATCAGGGTTCAATTCTCTGCTTGGCCATGGAAACCCATTGGGTGACTTGGGCACATAACACATTCTCAGCCCCAGAAAACCGCATCATATGGTCACCCTAGGGTCACCAGATCAATTAACAAGATGCCCAGAACTCGATCTTGCAGTTTTTTAAATATCTGCTCTTAATATCTCACCTGAGTTGACCATGCCACCTCTTTCCTGTAGTAGAAATGGGCTTGGGATGACTTTCTGATATTTCCATCTGCTGCAGAAAACATCTTCATATGGTTCTCACCCAGATTTTGCCTTATGATTTACAAGCTGGAGCATTCTCCGGCTCCAAGAAATGCTCCCTTGGTTAAAATGTGATTATTTGAAGTGGCATCTCCAGATAATAATCAGGACTGGTTGATTTTGGCAGATCTCACTCTTTTTTTCTGCTTGCTTGGCAGAGAAATAAATCAAGCAGGGGCAAATTTTATCTATCCAGCCAGTCAGCCAGGAGTATTTGGCTTACGGAAAAGACTTACAGACTTCGTTATGCCAATATGGTGCCAACTTGGGCAGAGTGTCATTGGATAGAGATTCAAATGCTTTGCCAACTTTTTTTGCACAAGGCAAAATAAGTTAGAAGTATCCTAAAAGGGACAGAGTAACATTCTGTAGTCAATCATCTTATACAGGCTGCAAAATTGAGATCTGGAGAAATCCTTTTGAAGCTCTTTGAAGTCCATTTTCACCCTCACGGTGTGTGTATGCATCTTCAAGCTGCCTATCAAATTATGAGGACCCCATAAATTTCACAGGGTTTTCTTAGGCGAGGAACATTCACAGGTGGTTTTGCCAATTCCTTCCTCTGAAATGGAGTCTACAGCACCTGGTATTCATTGATGGTCTCCCATCCAAGTACTAACCAGGGCCGATCCATCTGAGCTTCCAAGAGTAGATAAGATCTGGTGACTTTACAATATTAGGCCATCACCCACACTACTCTAGAGTACTATTCTATTCTGCTTTGGTCAGACCTCACCTGGAATGCCGTGTCCAGTTCTGGGCACCACAGTTCAAGAAGGACAAGCTGGAACGTCTCCAGAGGAGGGTGACCAAAAGGATAAAAGGTCTAGAAACCATGAAGCCCCATGAGGAGCAATTAGGGAGCTGGATATGTTTAGCCTAGAGAAGGGAAAGTTAGGAGGTTACATGATACTTATGTTTAAATATATGAAAGGATGTCATAAGGAAGATGGAGCATGCCTGTTTTCTGCTCTCCAGAGACAAGGACATGGAGCAATGCCTTCAAAGTTGAGGAAATGCGATTCCACTGAAACGTTAAAACTTCCTGATGGTAGGAGCAGTTCGAGAGTGGAATACACTGCTGCGTTGGAGTGTGGGTGAGTCTCCTTTTTTTTTTTTTTTTGGAGGTTTTTAAACAGAAGCTGGATGGCCATGTGTTGGGAATGCTTTGATTGTGTATTCTGGCATGGCAGATTGGGGTTGGACTAGATGGCCCTTGGGGACTCTTCCACCTCTGTGATTCTATCCAAAATAATTTGGTCTCATCAGCAAACTTGGCCACTGCCCTGCTCCCTTTTAGCTCCAGAGCATGGATGTACTTGTTTAAAAATTCTGGGTATGCAACAATGAAATGCCCAACTCAAGTTCAATTTTAATTAAGCACTTGCTAGTCCTTTTTTCGGCAGCGGAGGGAGAGTGTACAGGGGGAGGAGAGAAGACAGTTTTCAAGTACACAAACCTTCAAAGAGATCTCCCACGCACAGAGCAATTTTTTCTTTTCTTTTTCTGTTAATCCTTCCTTTCTAATGAGGTTCTGACATGTTTTAAGGTGGATGGCCCAAGCTGCATTTCCTTCTTGTTGCACAGTTTGATCTGCTTATCAGCAAGGAAGTCTCTCCCTAGCACACCCCTAGAGACCCTCTGGTTCATTTCACGCCTTGTGGGTTGTTGATGCATTGGGGATGTCCTCTATGGCTGGATTTGTTCTCTGGAGGAAGGAAAACCAGGCTGAGCGTAGGCAGATGGTTGAGAAAAGCCATTAAAAAGGGAGGACAAAGCACAGTGAAAACAAGGAACAGTTTATGTCTGTGTTCAGACATAAGGAAAAACTGTCACTTGTTGAAAACAGAGGCCGGTGCATCTGATCTCATGGCTGGGTTGGAAACCAAATGAAAGACTTGTACAGAAGACTTGTACACACAACGTTCAACCGTGGTTTAGCATTAGGTGTGAATGCAGCCCTGGTTTGGGTTGATCTAAACATCTTCCTCTGTTTCTATCTTCTTGTGTGCCTTCAAGCCATTTCTGACCTATGGTGATGCTATGGTAAACCTATCATGAGGGTTTTGTGGCAAGATTTGTTCAGAGAGAGGTTGCCTTTGTCTTTCTCTGAGAGGCTGAGAGAGTGTGGCTTGCCCAAGGTCACCCAGTGGGTTTCCACAGCCAAGCAAGGATTCAAACCCTGGTCTCCAGAGCCATAGTCCAATGCTCAGACCACCACACCACACCGGCTGTTCCAGCCACACATCTGCCAGAAAGTAAGTGTTTTTAGCAGGAATTGCCATCTAGTGGCCACCCCTGGGATGAACTTGTCTATCGCCCCCTGCAATTCTGTTTCGCTTCAAAGTGTGGGGAAAGAGTGTTGTAATTGGAACCATATCTAAGAACCTCCTGGACAATTAAGCCGACAGCATTTTTGAAATAGTTGCGTCTATAAAGGAAACCAAACTGAACTCTGCAACAGTTCAACTGTAGGCTGAATGATCTCCTCCCTGCCCCAGACTGCCACCCCATGTCTTGTCTTCAGACAAGTGCAGGAAACATTCAGCTCCTTCTTGGTCAAACCCACAGAATACCATCCGAATACGCCCTTCAATGGAGTTCCCCCTCAGCTCTCTGCTGTCATGAGAAATGGATGGATCTTTACCACTAGACTGCAGAGGTCAATCCAATCTGGTTTTGTAACACTACATGCATCTTAGAATGTTTTCACGCATAAGGCTTAGATTCCTTACAGTTTCTTTCTCCTGTCGCACTTGTCATGGTCTCTTGCTTTCTTAACAGAGAAAGAGAATGTCAAGGATGGGCATTTGTACTGCCAATGAGCCTTATGGCCAGTGCAGGGTTTCTTCAGTGACACTGGGAACTAGGAAAACTAAGAGCTGTTTAAAAGTCTCTTTCACATTGCACAATTAAGGCACATTAATACCACTTGAACTGCCATAACTCCTTCCTGTGGAATTCTGGGATTTATAGTTTTGTGCGGTACTCAGAATTCACAGAATTGTAGAATTGGAAGAGATGCCAAGGACCATCCAGTCCAAACCCATTCTGCCAGGCAGGAATGCACCATCAAAGCATTCCCAACAAAGGAATGCCTCTGTTTAAAAACCTCCAAAGAAGGAGACTTCACCACACTCTGAGACAGCGTATTCCACTGTCTAACTGCTCTCACATTAGGTTGTTCTTCCTAACTTTTAGTATTTTGAAGCCACTGCTCTCTGGAGCAGCAGAAAACAAGCTTGCCCAATTTTCCTGACTGATATCCTTTTAGATATTTAAACATAGCTATCCTGTCCCTTCTTAATCTTCTCTTCTCCAGGCTAAACATACCCAGCTCCCTAAGTCGCTCCTCATAGGGCTTCATGGATTTCTGTGAGGAGCAGCTTAGGGAGCTAAGAATATTTAGCCTGTAGAAAATATAAGTTCACTGCCTGAGAAATCTAGAGCCCCCACCAAACTACAAAACCTTGGACTCTCTAGGATGCAGCCATGCCAGTTAAAGTAGTATCAAAGTGCCGTAGTAGTGGCGTATAAAAGAGACCTAAGGGATGACAGTGCCCTTCTACTTCTCATTCCGTGCCCCAAACATGTTTGGATAGATAAGACAAGTGCTGATGAGGTCAGTGAGCATGACACCATAAGCATCAGCCACAGATATGCAAAGTACAGCATGCAAAGAAAAACCACCAAGTCTAACAAAGGGAATACACACACACACACACACACACACACACACACACTTTGCAAGGCAGCTCTTTCACCCTGAGATTCATCCCTCTTTCCATGAGGACTGGAGGGGACAGGTGAAGCCCTGGTATCTGGCAATCCTTACTACTAATTAACTTTCTGGGTGGTTTGTACATGGCAAACCTTGTTCCCAAATAGATTTGCCAGTCTTTAAAATAGGGATGAGCTACACACAGCTGGGAAAGCCAGATGTGACCCACCCTCACTTTTTTGTGCCTTGTCCCCACCGTATCTTGAGGTACCGATGGGAAGGACCAAAGAGATGCGTCATGTGGCAGATGGTTTCTTTTCTTCTAGTACAGCAATCTAACCACTGGTGAGTTGCCCATGCTGGCTTTAAGGTGCCACAAAACTCTCTTGCTTCTATTGCCACTGGCTGGCTACTTCTACGGAAATGACTAAAGACAGATTCAGTACATGTTTTTTCCTTATGGTGATAGGGATGATGATGGAGGATGATGAGAGTGACAATTTATTCACTTACATCCAGCCTTTTCTCCAAAACTGGGACTTACAATTATATAAAGGAAGCCAAACACAGGTAAGGTCACATAGAGGAACGTAAGTGAAAACACACAAAAAGGTATTGTTCAAATGCAAACAAGTATTTCAAAATGCTTTCTGGCACAGCTATTCCTAATAGAAAGGGAATTTGCTGATGTAGACCTTGACTTGCATGAGACTTTGGTGATTTCCCCAGTCAGCTGTTACCCAAAAGTGTGCAACTCGTCTCAGTGCCTGGAAAGCTGCTACACTTGACCTGAGCCAAAAGCATTTTAAGGATGCTTTTACACTGTGGAGGTTGGTTTGCATCAGGGGTACAGATTGTTGGACCCTCCAGGTACTGTTGGGTTGCAAATCCCAGCAGCCCTAGCCTGCATAACCATGGCAATGAATGCTGGGAGGTACAGTCTCAAAACATCTGGACAGCCACCCAGTTTTTGTCCTTGGTCTGCAGAAACCGTGGTTCATGTTTGTGTCGTATGTAAGTTCTACAGCAAGGCTAAGAGAGATTCCGAATTCCTTTCCAATGGAAACATGCAGGTAGGACTTGTGAATGACTCATGAATTGGGGCACAGGCTGGCAGATGTAAACAAAGCAAGAGCAGTCGCAGTGGCCAGGCTTCCTTCAGTGGCTACTATGACTCACAAAAGAGTTTTCACTACTTAAGCCGACTGTGTACGGTATCTGTCTTTGCTATCTTCAAATCGTACATTCTCTTGGATGATAACCAGCAACGAGATGTATCTGAGAAACACTGTAAGCTTAAGAATTTGCTGCTAGTTCCTTGTTATTTTTTAACAAGTCTAAGATTATATTACACTGCTGCGGGTGTAAACGGTTTCAGCATTGGACTAGGACTGTGAGAGAACAAGGTTCAAATCCCCGCTTAGATGTGAAAACCCAGTGGGATGATCTTTGGCAAATCATACTCTCTCTGCCTTAGAGGAAGGCAATGGCAAAGCTCCTCTGAACAAATCTTGCCCAGAAAAAAACCACGATATGGTTGGGAAGGGAAACAAAATAGCCAAAAGCTCAGCCTGAGATTCTGGAATGCCCCACCAAATTAGAAGAGGAGCTGGTACTAAGATATCTCTTCCAATGTCGTTATGAATTTGCTGGAGTTGCAACTGTTTTTTCATAAATACAGCCAGCTCTACTATTAAACACTCTGTTTGCCTCTCTCTCTGTACGTGTGTTTGAAAAACTAAATAAACTGTTTTGGACTGTTTATTGACACAACTAGCTCCAGAAGGGAAAGGTGTCACAGAAAAAAAAAATGAATGAATTATAGGGCTTAGAAATATGCTTCTCTAGGAACCACAACTCTTACAGTCCTTTGCTGTACACAGTATAGAGCAGTGGTTCTCAACCTGTGGGTCCCCAGATGTTCGTGGACTTCAGCTCCCAGAAGCCCTGAGCATTGACCATAGTGGCTGGGGCTTCTGGGAGCTGAAGTCCACGAACATCTGGGGACCCACAGGTTGAGAACCACTGGTATAGAGCATGGACTGAAAGCATCCCCCCGGCTTTTTTTTTTTTTTGGACTATCTAACCCAGATTATCAGTACAAAAATGCTTCCAAACTCCAAAGGCACAGAAGAGATGTAAGTAATGTACCATCTGGGAAAGGATATAGAGCAAGGATATTTGGCAGGCTGGGGTGGGGACAGCTGTGGTTGTTGCTGTTTTTCCAACTTTTGGTGACTCTAAGGTGAACTTTTCATGGGATTTTCTTGGCAAGATTTGTTCAGAGGGAGCTTGCCCTGGACCTCCCCTGAGGCTGAGAGAGTGTGACTTGCCCAAGGTCACCCAGTAGCTGTCCACAGGTGTGAGTGATTTGAATCTTGCTCTGCAGAATCATAGTCTGATGCTTGAAACACTATACCACGTTGATTCCAGACAGGTATTGCAGGTGCCCAAATGTCTCCGTCTTATTTTTTCCCCCATGTAGGACTTTTATTGAAATACAGTTTATAAATCATTGGAGTTCTTTGAATATTTTTCACAGAAGTATGGACCAAGAGTTGTCTCTTTTTCTCTAGAATGGAAGCAAGATAAAGCACCTGCCAGCAAAGTTTCTCTTTAGGTGTTGACTTTGGTTGAAACTCACTTTCCAATCAGCCCTTAGTTCAGAACAGCAGCACCAAAAATGATCTTAATAAGATACTTATACGTTTCCATCTATTTTTTAAATACCTTATGGACACTATTCTATATCAGCTACCAAGTACACTGAGTAGCTGATATAGGTTATAGGCTATAACATATTAAAAAATACAGATGAAGACATAGGGGCATTTGTAATATTTATACTTAACTAAATAAGCTCTCCTGGTCTGAACACCCCCCAACCTGACAGAAATATCATTCATCCCTGTTCCAATTGTCAGCAGAATGAACTTCCTTTTCCCCAAGCAATGGATGTCCAGTAAAGTTGGTTTGGGAAGGAAAGTTGCAACCGTGTTTCATAATCATAGGTAACTGTTCCATATTCACAATCGCTACCTACGCCATTTCCACACTACACTGCTATAGTGCTATTATTCCACTTTCAACATCCCATGGAATGCTGGGGTTTGCAGTTGATACTCAGCCAAAGAGCTCTTTGGCCTCAGGAAACTACAAACCCCAGAATTCCACAGGAGGTTGAAAGTGGAATAATACCGCTATAACAGTGCAGTTGATTTTGACACGGTAGCCACAATTGTAATTCCACTGCCTCAGCCTCCTGTACTGGGCACCAGGTTTGTGGAGAAGAAGGGAGTCCACTCTGCTGGTGATCAGAGCACAAATGAATGACATCAGGTTTGGTGGGGGAGGTTGAGCCAGCAGAAGTTACTTACTTAAGCATACTGAACTAAGTAGCTGATGTAGAATACTGGTCTGGGATTTTTTTTAAATCATGATTGGTTGCTTGTGCAATATGCAGGCGTGAAAAAGATTTCCTATCTAGTCACTAAGATCTAGGCAAATCCATGCACAGAGAGATTGCATGCAAAGAAGCAAACTTGCAGACTCACATAAATAAAGTGAGTATAGAATTGCTCTATATAAAAATCAGAGGAAGAAGGGTACCAAGTGCTGTTGGATGAACACAAGACCCATCTAGTCCAGTATTCTTTTTTTGTACCCTGATCAACCAATTGTATCTGGAGGCCCAGAAGTAGGACAGGAAAGCGACAATGTTCTCCAAACTGTTCTTACAGACTGACAGCAAGGGAATTACATATCTTCAATGGTGGCATTTTCCAGTGAAGCAATCTCAGTGTATAGCATCCTTCTGCCTTATTAAGAACACAGAAACCTGCTTTGTCTTTTCCATTTATTCATCTAGTCCTGTCCTGCCAACGCTGACTGGCAGAGGGGTCACAGATACACAGAGATGCTGGAAATCAAACCAGACGCTTTCTATGTTGTGCAGAGAATGTGCTCCTTCCAACAGGGCCTATTCCTTCCCCTAAGGTGCATTGGAACATATGAAGCTGCATGAGACTGCATAAGCTCATCAATCTGTCTACCCCAATATTAATTGCTCTGACTGGCAGCAACTTCCTAAAGTCTCACGTAGAGGCCTTGCTCATCATCTGCTACCTGGTCCTCTGAATTGGAAACACCAGGGATTAAACCTTGAATCTTCTCCAAAGCAAGTATATCATCTGTGCTGCTGAGATACCCACATAGATGTTGAGCCAGACCCAATTTTGTGTGTGCATTCATAGACGAGAAGGCAGGAGAAACACAAACACAGAAAGAAACAGAGCGAGAGAGGAGAGCAAACAAATGCAATATTTGGAAAAGTTCCATTTTGGACTACCACTCTCAGAATTCTGAGAGTGATAGTCCAAAAATGGAATTTTTTCAACCTCAGGTTTTTATTCACTCCTTTCATCCCAAGTAATCTTCCCAACAGTGTATATTTGGGCCCACTGGGGCATACCTTGAAACCAGTACCCCAAATTTGGGAGCTGAGAGTAACAGTCACATTTTTGGAAAAAGAAAAGAAGTAGCATCGACCGAAATCAACCCTACACACTGCTGCTGAGTTTTGCAAAGTGCCAGTGCCACCCAGGGATTCCTGAAGATTTTTTTTTTAATGCTTTCCAACCTCAACTCATGCGAGATGCAGTTGGCATGGCTGATTTGGGATCTTGCTCTTTTTCCCTCGACAAAGGTGGTTCTCAAGGAATGGGGTTAAGAGAGTGTGTTGGGCTAGGACCAGGTGGAAGGAGAGGAAGCAAAAAGGAGGAGGAGGAGAAGGGGAGGCCCAGGAGGAAAAGGAAAAGAAGGAAATGGTGAGAAGGAAGAAGAAAAGGAAGAGGAGGGGAAAAAAGAAGAAGAAGAAGAGGAAGAAGAAGAAGAAGAGAGAGAAGAAAAAAGAGAAGGAGGGGGAGGAAGAGCAGGAGGAAGGAGGAGGAGAAGAGGAGAAGGAAAAGGAAGAAGAGGAAGAAGAAGGGGAGGAGGAAGGGGGAGGAAGAGGGATAAGAAGAGGAAGAGGAAAAAGAGACAAAGAAAAAGAAGAGGAAAAAGAGGAGGATGAATAAGAGTAAGAACAGGAAGACAAAGAGGAGGAGGGGAGAGAGTGGAAGAGGAGGAAGAAGAGGAAAGCAAGGAAGAAGATGATAAAGGGGTTGAAGAGAAAGGAAAAGAGGAGGAGGAAGAGGGGATAAGAAGAGGAGGAAGAAGACAAGGGGAAGAGGAAGAAGTAGAGGAAAAAGAGGAAGAGGAGGAAGGGGAAGAGCAAAAAGAGGGAAGAAGAGAAGGAGGAAAAGAAAGAAGACCAGGCTACGGATGAGGAGAGGAAGAGGAAGGATAAGAGGAAGAAGAAGAGGAGGAGGAAGAGCAGAGAGTGGGAAGACGAAAAAGGAACGGGAGAAGGAAATAAAAGCAGGCCCTTCCACACAGATGCCTCCAGAGGAAACCGAGCGGTAACCCAGTAAACCCAAACCCAACACCTTGGAAGGGGTCTCCTTCTCAGCAAAGCGGGGGCAACATAGCAACCACCGGCGGCGCTCACCTTGCAATCCCAGCAGTCCGTGCAGGAGGAGGAACCCGGCCAGAGGGGTCCTGAGTTTGGGGATCATGGTCAGCCGCAGCTCAGGTAGATCCCGAAGCAGCCCGCCGAGGCGGCGGCGGCGAGGTCCTGGCCAAGGATGCCCGCTTGGACCACACGCGCAGGTGCCGCCCTCGCCAACTGGCCGGGCTGGTGGAGAAGGAGGCAGAGAGAAAGGAGCCCAAAGGATTTCCTCACTCGTCGCTTCACTCCCTTCTCCTGCGCCTGTTGCAAAAGAATTTTCTCTCTCTCCCTCTCCCGTTTCCTTGTTTGATGCAAATGTGGGATTTGCCCTCCTTTGGAGTCCTTAGAACCTCTTCTCCTACCCAGGAGGAGGTTTGGTGAGGACAGGCGAGCTGAGCACGCAAAGGGCAGGTCCCACCAAAAGTTTGTCAGAAAGAGGTGAAAAAAGCCACTCCAGAAAGTTATTAATATTATTATTTTAAAAGTTTGCAGTCAACTGGGCGGCTGGTTCCGCAGCTGGGAAGCAAGTAGCCAGATCGCTCCTTGCTTTGGGCTGGGCTGCGTCTTTGCTGCTTCTCCTGGACCCGGGAGGTGAAGGGAAAAGCAGCTAAGGGGTTGCAAAGCGGTGGTCGCTGCTGATGCCCCTTTGAGGACCCCCTGGGGGACGCCCCCCCCGGTTTCCAAGAGAAGGGAGAGGAGGGGATAGAGAGAAGAGGATGGGGTGGCGAAGGAAGAGATGCCCTGCATCCAACACCGAGGCTCTGTCTCGGGATGATGGGACTGCCCCTCCAGGCAAACACAAGAGACCCCCAGCTCTGGCGCGGCGCGTTGCAAAGTTGGCAAGTGGTCCAGGACAGCGTAGGTACTTTTCCTTAACCTCCCTCCCTCCCTCCCTCCCTCCCTCCCTTTTTTACTTCCCCTCCCTTCCGCCCCTCCCAGACGAATTTGCTTTTTTGCTGGGATGTTTGATGCGAGTTTGGAATTCTTTATAGGGGAAGAAACAGAGGAAGGAGAGACGTCACCAGCAGCAGAGAGAGAGACAGACAGAGAGAGACCTCCCCACTTCCCAGTCTGTGTCATTGGTGGTCAGAACTGCTGCTCTTCTTTTTCCCACGTGCTTCGTTTGGGACAAAAACCTCCACCCTCCCGGGAGCGCAGGCAACACCCAGCGCGCACCGCGCCTCCCCGTGGGCCTCTCTTTGGATCAGGTTCGGCTTCCAGAACCTGATCAGGGAGCAGCAGGTGGTCAGAGAGGACAGACCAAGCCCGGGGAGGGGAGAGTGGAGACCAGGGGCAGTGTGGGATAGTGGTGAGACCTTGAGGCCTTTTGGAACTGGAGCCAAAGACTGGGGACCTTCTTATTATTTTTAAGTGGGACTTCCTTGTTGGAACAATTCCTAACCTTGGACATGGGATGGGTTAGCCAGAGTTTGAAAAGTTACATTTCTTTTTGTAGAGAAAGCAATTTCTGCCTAGCGACCCATGGCTGTTGCACATTGCAGCACTGAAAAAAATTGTTGCGCGATTTCTGCCACTTGCTGTTTTTCTATCAATTCCCACGGCGTTTTTATGAGAGAAAACCCTGTGACAGGTTCATTTTAGGGTTGGTATGAGTCGAAAATGACTTGAAGGCACACAACAACAAAAACAATGCTCTGTATCCCCCCTTGTTAGCATGATCACTGGCTGGGGGATTCTGGGACCTGTAACCCACCCACCCCCGCAAAAAAAACTTTGACAAACTCTGATAGATGGACTGAAATTCTTCCAAGGGATGAGGCAGCTTTCAGTGTTCCTAGGCTTGCTGTAGTGGAGGAACAAGAAGAAGCTTTTAGGTGCAGATTGGTTGATGGGGAACGGATTCACAGACTCAGAACTGGGAGAACTGAAGTGCGCGTGTGTGTATTTCTGGGTAACCAAACAAGAAACAATCAGGGAGGATGTACAGTTTGAATGGCACACTACTTTCTTAGGGCGTTTTCGGAACACAACTGCTCTTCCTGTTGGAGAACATTGTTTGTTAGCGAGCAGGACTTTTGAAATCAAAAAGTCCTCATTAGCCAATGTCAGCTTTGCATGGGCTAGTTTGTGGGTATGCTTATAAATACTATCTCTTAGCAGATCACTAGCCTGCCTTTCCTTGTTTTCTCCCTCTCCATTTAATCCTCACCACAATCCTGTGAGGTAGGCTGGGCTGCCCACATAATTGGTTCCACTGGCAAACACACATCATAATGTGGGCTCTGATGCCATGGTGGCTGGTGATTCCATGTCGGCAGGGTGGTGAATCCACTCTGGGTTTTAGGCCATTTCAGCACTACAGTGCTATTATTCCCCTTTCAACATCCTACGGAATCCTGGGCTTTGCAGTTTAGGGAGGCCTTAAACTTCAAAGGCCCTTCCCTGAACTGTAGACCTCAGGGTTCCATAGGATGTTGAAAGTGGAATAATAGCATTATAACAATCTAATGCAGAAATGGCTTTAGTCTGAATTTTAAAGGAGGTCTCCCAGGAGCCTAGCAGCTACCCAAGGAGCCTAGCATTCTAAACTGGAGCATCCATTTGGGTTAGACATCCAAAAAGAAAAAAAAACAAAACACCTTGGATCTCTCCTTTAAAGTTCAGACTAAAACACAGAGTGGATTTACCACTCCTTTGATATGGAGTCCCGCTGGCTTCTGGATAACACCAACAGTGTATGGGGGTGTAAGAGCTGTTAGGAAGGATCTAAATGCTGCAGGAAAACTACATATAAACTCCACAATACTTTCCCCGATATCTATCCCTTTAGAAACAGATACATTGATAGAAATGGAGGCTGCAGTCTGCCCCAGCTAAAGAAGACCCATTGAATCATGTAAGTTTACATAAGCATTGTGTGTTGTTGTTTTGTGCCTTCAAGTTGACTCCAAATTATCCTATTCTAGGCTTTTCTCATCAAGCTGCTTTGATAAGTAGGTTTGCCCTTGCCTTCCTCTGAGGCTGAGAGAGTGTAGCTCACCCGAGGGGCCCCAGTGGCTTTCCAGCTTTCTGTTCAGCAACTGATTCAGTATACTTGCTTCAGCTGGGACGAGTCGTTGGATTTCTCTTTAGAGACAAGAGGAGGATGGACCTATATGTTGATGTGTAACTTCAGGATCAGGGCAAGAGAAATTTCCAAATGTAGTGGGTTCTGGGAACCGTCATCCCATCATACCAGTTTCTTTCTGGTGTTATAACCTGAGGTTAAACCACACAGGTATCATGGTGGCACTTCTAGTGGGAAAACCTGAAAGACTACTAGATCTGCCTGAAGTGTATGGGCGTCTGTGCTTTAATATTTGCCTTTTGTCACATGTAATTTGACTTGCTAGAAACTGCTGCCATTGTCTCTTGCTTTCCCCTCCAGATCAGGTTTGTGAACGTTTTTGCTATCCCAGTTCTCAATAGTGCCTTCGCTTCCTAGCATTCTGTTATTTCAAGGGTGGATTTCCTGTCCGCCTCCCATTTAAACTCTCGGCACAGCCGCAATTGTGCGAGAGAGCAATCATGTGAAGCGCAACTCTCAAAATTTCATGTATGCACGCACAACCAGGCTAAAATAAATCTTAAAATGGAGGCAGGTAAGTGAAGGGGCATGGGACGGAGTCAGAAAGGTGGCGTGCGTCTTTGTTTTTGGCATTATCGTAAATTACGACGGAAGCAACTTCTCCCGAGTCAGAGAAACTCGGGTGGGGTCTTCTCTTTCTCCCCTTGGGACTTTGCTTGTGGGAACTCTAGCCTTAGTCATGGCTACAGGAAGCCTGTAAAGGACAACTCAGCGCCAGAAGGAATGCCTTGGCGCGTCGCAGTGGAGCGAGGAAGTGAAGAGGGAGGATCCCAGTGTGACAGAGTCAAGTGGAACAAATAGAAGAGAAAGATGGAGGACCTCTCAGGCTGAGGGCCAAATTCAGTCTCGGAGACATGCTTGAGGGCCGACTTCCAAAAGTGGGTGAAGCTAAAGGTAAAAGGAGTGGGACTAAAAAAACCTCCAGAATTTTCCAATGTGAGTGAACCAAGTAGAACAGACAAAACAAAAACTAAGACAAAGATGGGGGGAACCTTTTCCACTCAGAGGGCTGAATTCACTTTTACCAGAGTTTTGGTGCCCACGTGCCAGTGGCGAAACTACGTGAAAGCTTCTTTAAAAATGGATGACTTTTTCTTTCATCACTGTCCCCCATTTTTAACAATGATTTCCATTTAGATGGCCAGATTTCTAGATCAATGCTTTTTTAAAAACATATTGGCATTGCCATATTTGCTGGCATATAAGACGCACCGGTGCATAGGACGCACTTCATTTATACACCAGCACATACTATTTGCCGGCGTATAAAATGCATTGACGTATAAGATGCACCCCAGTTTCAAACAGTATTTTGGAGGAAAAATGTGTCCTATACACCAGCAAATATGGTACTTGCTGAGACAGGCTCATGGCCTCTCCCCCTTTTTTTCCTGTTTTGCTGTTCATGTGTCTTCAGGATGGGATCCTGGAGTCAGCTGCTCTTCACTTGGCCTGTTGCGGACAGCTACAGCAAACTAGAGTAGAAACCTGCTATTTCTCAGCCCAAGTCCATGGTTTGCTGCAGAGGCACTGCTGTACATTGAATGATTCTGTGAGGAGCATAGGCAGGGATCCCTGTAGTGTCCTTTTGCAAATCTTCATCTCAGCATCACTCGCTAATGAGAATGGTTGGTCTTCTCAGCTGCTGCGCAGACTTCACTTGCTCCAGATAGTTACCTGACTGGCTTTTAAGGTGGGCTTCAGGGTCATTTGCAGTCACGGCAATAGAGCCACAATTATACATGAGAATAGGAAGCAGTTGACGACGCTCCAGGTCCTTAAGACGTCATAACTGAACAGCGGGACACCAGTCAGAGTCTGACAAGGCAAATTTCTGAAATGTGTTTCCTCCAAATGGTTTTGCATTTTTTTTATTTTCTCCAGAAAGTCCTACTGAGAGTGAGTAGAATCTGCTGCCTTATGTTCAACACACTCCTTTGTAACTTCTCTTTATCTCATGCAGAGTCAAATGCAAACAATAGAATGGGTTTTCCTTTAGATTAATATGTGCGGATACTACAGGACATCAAGGAAAGATAAGAAGTCAGTTGTAAGGTTGATATTTATTTGGACAGAAATCCTTTATTATGTGTCTTATTAATGGTGATCCAAAGGCTATCAGAATTTATGTTTAAGTTTCACCCTGTAAATTTACAAAAATAACAAACATAGCCCTACGTACATTTGTTCAGGAATAAGTCACACAGAGTTCGAGAGGGCTTGTTCCCAAATTAGCCTGTGCAATAATGCAACTATAGTCTAGTATTTGCCAAACAGGAAAACTATGTCTAAGATTCTGGATCAGTTACTTAGTTATATAACTACCTTAGTCACTTAGCTAAGTAACATCTCCTGACCCCCCAATCCTAATATTCCTGAAAGTGGAATAATAGCAATATAATAGTGTAGTGCGGGAATGGCCATTGAGTACTAACCCAGTTATTCACAGTTTGTCATTCAAACGGGGGTTGGGGGAGAGGGGAGGATGTGTTTTGCTGTTGAAAATTCAGACAGAAATCTTAGCTGGGGGGTACTCCCACATGAGATAAAGAGCATTTAATTCTAGCCAACTTGCTTCTAGCTTAAAGGCGGATGCAGGGCAGAGTGGAAGGTGAGCCCTGGGGGCACCATGAATAAGAGGGGAGGAGGAAGTTCATTAAGGCAACACACAGACCCTTTGGAAAGCATTTTTGCTCCATCTTACAGCCAGAAATCAATTAGGCCTTGTAAATTGTCGCAAGCTGCTGCTATACTTGGTAAGTGGGAGATTTGCCCGTGGTCCTTTGCTCTTTCCTGGAGCAGAACAGGCCAAAACTAGAGAGTTTGCACCCTTGTGTTCCCCGCACCCAGGGATGACCCATAAAAACTGAAGGCTCAGGGCCAGCTCCTAAGATCTGGCAACCTTGCTCCCAAAACACCATTGCTTGCTCTGGATTAATTGCCATCTTCTGTATTCATCTCAGCATTTTGTCTCATTAACAAACAGACTAAGGATGATGGGGGAAAAAAAACCCAAAGAAAGAAGCACCGAGGTCTGGCTCAATCGCCTCCTTTCTTTCATCCCCCAAATAATGCATTGCGCCTGCACATTTACATTTATATGAGAATTTGGAATAGCGTCTTGTTATAAGGACTCCAGTTCCCTCATGGTACCTGAGATCATAGCAGTATATGTTCCATGCAGTAAAATAAATAAATAAGTAATTCCTTGTTGGGAAAGGGAGAAGGCTGCCATCTGTTTAAATTATGCAAATTGGCTAGCTCTAAACAGTTTTTGGTGTTGTTTTTTTGCAGACTTTATTCTGCTGATGCTGGTTATGCTCGAGTTAGGGAGCCATAATCAACTATGCAGCACATGAAAGCAATTTCAGCTCGTCATCAGGAGCTCACTTTAGACCCGACTTCTGGTTTCTGAGATTAGAACAGGTACAGGACTGCATATTTTTAAACGGAGCACCTCTCCAGCAAGCATGGGCAAAGTCTACTCCGTGGTCCATGTGTGGACTTCATGGGTGACCACAGTGCAGCATGGGAGAGACCTACCGATTCCCACGTGCACACATATGCATGGAAAATAAGACTTTCCTTTCCTGGAAATTTTCAAGAATGGTGATCCCCCTCTAAAATATGAGATGGTCCCCCATGCGTGCCTTGATTTCCCCACTGTCCTAACTAAGGGAGGTGTTTGCAAAATTGGAACCCTATCTTGGTGCACCATGATGTCTCCTCTCCCCCCAAAAATGACTGTGGCAATGTGGTCTAGGTGCTTGGAAGGCCTTGTAGCACAGACCATAAGGTACTGCATGAAACCATCCAGCAAAGTATGGTTTCGTTTCAGAGCTGGAAAGAAATTAGTTGCAAAGAAGTTGTTGATTGCAATTAATTCCTTCTCCCAGTAAAGGAAAGCATAGTTTCATTTCCATTGCAACTGTAACTTCACACTCCTTTCATTGTCCCTTTTATCAGTTGTTTTTATAGTTATGGTGGTGCAACTTCATTAAATGGTAGAGAAGGACTGCTGAAACTTTATGACGTAACAGAACTAGATAAATTAACAATAATGTTATTGGAGAAGACAAAAAAAGATGTATGGAAGATTATTTCCCCTCTGTGGGAAAAGAGTTGGGGAATCTTAGAAACTCCAGGAATGATGGACTCCACTGTAAAAAAGAAACAAAGAATTCAGACTGAAGGTGAATTGTATATATATAAAAATTGAACTTATGTATTAATCACTCAAGAGGCTTTTTTAAAATTCATATTATGCTCTGAAATGTTCCATCTTTCTGTTAAATTTCACATGTCAGTGTTTCGCATGTCTGCAGGACAAATCCTGAATTTATCATTATGTTTTCAGATTTGTTAAAGTCAACAACAGGAAGAGAGCTTCAGTGTTGTTGAAACTGCAGTGGGAGAACGGCAGCCAAGACTACAGAGACAGTATTTTTGTTCTTTCTAAAAATTATGATGTTAAAGCCCCCACTAAAAGCCTAAATTATAATTGTGGGCTGAATACATTTTAATGCAATTTACAGCCAAGAAAAAAATAATGGGTTATTTGTGTGTGCGTGAGTGTATAATTAAATCCAATAAAATTTGTTTTGGAAATGAGCAATCATAACCCCAAGATGTTTTTATAAGCAAAATATTTCATTGAAAAGTTTCCAGTCCTTTTTAACAATATTAAGTCAACAACAGTTAAGCAGTTGGTTGCATTATTGCATTATTAAAGTTTTGCTAGTAGAAGTCTGGAAAAAAATTATGATAAAATATTGGACTATGACCTTGGAGACCAGGATTCGCTTCCCTGCCTGGCCACTGAAACCCACTGGGTGACCTTGGGTGTGTCACACACTCTCAGCCCCAGAAAATCCCCGATAGGTTCACCTTAAAGTCGACCTAAGTTGGAAAGGATTTGAAAGCGCACAACACACACACATCCCATGAGACCCTCCTCTCAGCTCAGACCACTGCGCCATCTTCAGAAACCATATTCCAAAGGACCTGCTCTTCCAAAGAAAATGGAGTGGTTAGTGTGAAGGGAGTAGCCTGGCAAACCTGGTTGGTGCCAGCTGATCACAGCTCAGGGAATACTGTGAATGGAGGTGGAGGAGAAAGGATACAAAACTGAGGCTTGTATCTGACAGAAGACAGAGTAGGAAAAGATGGCCGAGAAATGGGGAAAAGATTGTGGAGAGACAGGGAAAGATGACACAGAGGCCATTTCCATGCCTTACTGGTTCCTGTCATCGTCCCTTCTTGATCCTGGTAGGGCCTTTGCCAGGATGGGAGCGTGATGCGAATGGTCCCCTCTGCACCCACCTGGCTCCCTGCGGAACGGTGCACGAGAGACACGTGCCTTTCTTCTGCAGTGCAGTCAGCCCTTTCCCCATGCTGCACTGAGAAGGAAGCGCCTACGTCATCCTTCCTCCCATTCCGCATGGCCGGTGGTGATGGGAGTGTTTGTGCAATCGTGGGCCATTAATGGATTTTTTTCCATTAATGGAATATCCCACGATTGCAGTGGGTGGGGGCAGGTTGGCAGCGGGACTGCGATGATATGTGAGAGCATGATTCGTGGACCACTGCGAACACGTCCTCATCCAGGACGACGATGCCACGCAGAAATGGCCACAGAGTTAGGAACAAGATGATACACAGATAGGGAAAAGCTGTAACAGAGATAGGACAGTCAGCCAGGGGGAAGAATTGAATATGGTTTTGGAGAGCCGTGCACGATTAAATAGTTCAGGGGTTAATGTGTTACCTAAATGCATCAAAACTTCTTCTCCTTCTTACATCTGTGTCTGTCTATTCCTATTAAGTTTGAAACAAGGTCTGGGCACACTCAGCACAACAAATCGATAGAACGTCACAGCGATTGGTCCACACAAGGATAACTTGGAGGCCCTCCTAACACCTCTAACTCACATCCCTAACTCTGACAGTATCTCCCACTCTCTGACTCTGTATGACACACCATCCTTTTTAAAAACCCTTTTATACATTCAGGCAATCACCTGTCCCTCCCAAAATTCCACCCTCTCATCTTCTCCCAAAAGAACCTTACCTCCCAACATAGCCTTATCCGCAAACTGGAGAATTTGCACCCGTGTGTTGCCCCCGCAAGAGATGAGCTTAACTTCCCTAGTAAACCACAATAGCATAACATCAAGTCCATAACATCACATACTTTACTTACTAACTTACTTATTTCTGATTCATTCTATATCAGCGGATCTCAGTTGGGTTCTGATCCATGTAGAGCTTATATCAAAGCCATCATCAACCCTGCCCCAAAGTGTACTGCTGGCCAGGGAGATTTTTGTGTGGTTTTCTTACAGCGTTGCTGTCCACAACTTGTAATGGCTTTATCTGCAGCCTCCATATAATCTCCAAGGGCCACATGGAGCATACTGCAGTAGTCTATCCAGGCAGTTACCAGTGCGTGGACCATCGTGACCAGAATGTCTGTTCCTGGAGACCACCTTTCGTTTGCAGCAATCAGTTTTTCAACTAATTAATAGCATGTGGTTATCCGTGAAGTTAATGACCTTTGTAACTCCTTTCAAAGACTTACAGAATTTGCAAGAGTTTGGCTATCTTTCATAGCTGCATAATTATATGCTTCTCCCCTCTTGCAGATTCAGGATGTTATCCCACCTCGAGTATTTAGCTTACAAGCCTGTCATGCACGTTCTACGTCCTCAATGTTTATATGCTGTGTTCTTAGGAATTGTCAACAGGAACACTGGAAGACATTTTCTCCCCATGTGTGGTCATGTGCTAGACGTCCTTCACTGGAACTTGACTGAAACAATATTGGCAAAACTGTAAATAGCACAGAAACATCAGAAACTGCCTTATAATAATCCAGACTGGGAGTCTAGGTCAGAAAGGTTTCTTTCTTGCTCTACTTGGAGAAGGAACCCCAACAAATTAAGATATGCCGATGACACCATAGTACTAGCAGAAAACGCAGAGACTTGGAGCGATTACAGAAGAAAGTCAAGGGAAGTTTATATATTAGTGAGATCAAAAATTGGTTGCTCCAAATATTCTTTTTAATTTGATGATGACTCTTTTGACCAAAATGGACATTATCTGGAAATCCATTGTGCATTGTATATATGTTTTGATTATATTACCTGATATATTTTGTACTGTATATATGTTTTGGTGATAGCATCCTATACATTGTATATGTTTTGAAAACTATTATTTTCATACAATCCTGCCTGGTTTTGGCTTTGGCACCTCTAGTGTTTTCTCTATTGGGATTCCTCACCAATACCAGTATTTTTATGCTGATTGTTTTCTCTTAACAATAATAACCTGTCCCATAAAGACCAGAAATGAGTAAAATAAGTAGCAATAAAAGAAGCAACTCAATGAGTTATTTTCTAATGAGCAATCTTCTAATGAACAACAGCAGAGGACTCCTTTTCAAGCACCATATCAATTCACAGAACAGCATCAGCTGGTGGCTCCCCTTGTCAGAGAGAAAGCGAATCCACTCTGGGTTTTAGTCTGAACTTTAAAGGAGCTGTCCAAAGTGCTGAACTTTACCCCAACTTGTTGTTCAGCACCCTGTTTGGACTAAAACACAGAGTAGTATCACTGATGAGAGCTACCAGCTACCACTAAACAAGAACAAGGAGCTGATCTCTGGCCAAACTGCATCATCAAATCATGCTTGTAAGGAAGCGCTAGTAACTGCCTAATGAGGGAAGCTCCACCAGGGGATAACTTAACAGGATTTTAGTTCCCTTTCAGCAGGTGGAGGGGGGAAGGAAGGAGGACCGGAAGCCAGAGTTGCACGTAAATTTACCTCCAGCACTTCTATATGATCCACCGTGGCTTGTGCACTGAAGTTAGATAAAGGGAGACGGAGCATTCCCCACAAAATGCTTCCCATATCCCACTTGCCTCTGGAAAGTGCAGAGCACAGGTATCAGGGGAGCGGAGAAATGCCTCTTGAAATTCTGATCAGGTCTCCTGTAGCCTCTCTTTTCCTGGGCAGGTGAGTATCACTAGGAAGCCTTTGAAGCCTGACCGTTGTAAGGGAGTATGAAGGGAAAAAAAAGAGTCCTCAACAACACAGGGCCTTAGGTGAAACCAAGCCACACCAATGGTGCCTGGAGTCAAAGGCGAGGGGTGATTCATCTTTTGCATCAGAATTCCCCGAGCACTCTCGAAACTTTGCCCACGCAGAGGTTTCAGTATTAGAACATTTCAGCTTGCAGCTGGTGAACAAAAAGTCTACCAGCTGCTATTTTGTAAGTGAGTGTAAACATGTGTATCTCTTTCTCTCATTTCTATCAATAACCAGCATCCTGCTGGTGTCCTACAGATAAAAGTTCCCTTCCATGTGTAGTGCTGCTTTTTTCTGGCTATCATGCCATGGATACATTCAGTTCATGGTTGCATAAACTTAGTTCCATGCAGACCTTGGTCCCATTGCTACTAACATTAATCCTAATTTTATTTTCATTGATGACCATTCTTGGTCTGACCCAGTGGCTCAGGGTTATTTACATCTCTTTTATCCCAGACATGATCGTACCCTGCCTTTTCTCTTTAAACTGGGACATGGTTGCCTTATGGCTCTCCAGGTAAAACTGGGTGGTTTACAAATTAAAACAAATATAATATCATTAGTTTTCACAGCAAAAATTCTTTAAACTTGGGCCAAAGTCTGCAGTATACAAATTGTCAGCGGGCCGTTTTCTCCTGCCTGGTGGTCAGTATTCAGTGTCATTGTTCGAGATGCAAAGATATCACTAGAGCAGCTGATAGGATCTGACAGCTGCCAGGAAGAAGACGTCAGCATTTGGCAGCTATCAGAATACAGAGATCTACATTTCAAACCGTCTGACAGCCGAGGTGCAGGTAGCAATCAGGATCAGTTGATAGTATTTGACTGCAGGCTTGCCATGGAATATAGGATGTTCGGGAATGAGTTCCTTCCCAGAGCCAGATAAATCTACAAGGACAGAGTCTCAAATTCTGTGATTCACTTACCACTTGAACATGGAAACAACATATTCCCAGATCAAATTTTGCCATCTACACGCTAGTCTGAAATTGAAGCTGGTTGTAAAATCTTGCAAAATACCGTTTGAATTTTAAGTTGTCAGGTAGGTACATGTGTGTCTATGTAAAGTCTTCACCTCCTGATGGAAGAACGACAAGGATGGGACGATTCTAGTCTCCCTGTCAAAAGTGTAGGGGCAGTCCCCGAAAAGACCCTGTTCTGCCTCCCAATGCACAATGCAAATAGAAATAAAAAGACTCCAGGAGCAAGAGGATGGTATCTTCTTCATGTTTCCAGATGCAAAATATTGCTGAGTTGGTGCCCCATGCCCTCACCATGCCCATGGGTAAACTCTGACAGCTACCGCGGGAGCTGTGCATATATGGAGGGACGTATGTTTGGTGGTGTCACACACACACACCTATCCCAGGACCCAGACAGGACCTTTCCCAACTGCCACAACACAGAGACATGAATGGGACAATTCTTACTGCAGCCAACGTAGGTGGAAAAGGGAGAACCCAGGAGTCTTACTTTTATATAGTAAGGACGCATTCATTAGGTAAACAGCTGGGAGGGGCTGTGAGCCTATATAAACAGGGAAAGTGTGTGGGGGGAGAAACCATTGCAGACAATATCAGTGGAAGCAGCATGCCTAACTTTGAAACATTGACCTTCCTCTTGTGTATAGACTTTGCTCCAGATTTACTAAGAACTCAGAATGCAAAATAACATCCAGTAGCTTGCTAACTAACTGTTACAAACTTTGCTCATGGCTTGCTGATAACAGACTCTAATGAGAAAGCTGTGAGCCTTGGCTGGCTGCCAGCACAGGACAGGTGGAGCTTTGCACTCCACCAACCCATATCAGATTGCAACCTTTCATTCCTACTATCTACCTGATTTGGCCTTTTCCTCTCTTTCTTCTCTGTCCTTCTTGTCAGACTCCGGGTGAGCAGTCCCTTGCAGACACCTGTTTCCCCGTGCAAACCCAAGGCAATTTCACCCATTTCATTTGGGACGCTGTGCTTGTCTTTGGCCTCACCTTGGACACTCCTGTTAGCTCTCGTCAAACAAAGCAGCCGGTTAACTTCGCCCAATGCTGCACCGGTCTCGTCCGCGACATATGAATTAAGTGGCGTGTGGCTGATTAGTTTCGTCCAAAGCAGGCTGTGCCTGAGTGACAGATCAATCATTTCTCCTAACAGGAGGTGCATTTAACTCACCTGGGGCTGGCAGATTCTCCAGGAAGAAGAGAAATGGGCTGAAATGAGGTTTAAATAATGCTGAAAACCTGATCTAACTGCAGAGGAGAGGGTGGGATTTTGTTGTAGGTACTCTCTGCCTTGTAGCTGCTACAGAAGTGGGAAAACATGCGGTCCAAAGCCCGTGAATACTAATTCCACAACTTACCCTCCTCTCACCAGTGGGCAAAGACCTTTCTATGAAGATAAGCATTTTAAGTTTCAACTTGTCTTTTCAGATGGGTCTTTTACAGGAGAATGCTGTATTTTTGTTTTCTGGATTGTGTTTTAAATGTCTCTAAAACAGCACTGGGAGACCAGGGTTTGAATCCTTGCTCAGCTATGGAAATGCACTGAATGACCTTGGGCAAGTCACACTTTCTTAGCCTACGAGGGAGGAAATAGCAAACCTCCTTGGAAGAAATCTTCCTGAAGAATGACAGGATTGCTGTAAGTTAGAGTCAATCAGCCTGTGTGGGAACACAACAACAATACACAAGCTGAATGGGTCCAAAGGATGGAGACCAAAATAGTCAATGGTCTGGAAGACAAACTGTTAATGAGGGAATTGGGTATGTTTAGTGTGGAGAAGAGACTATTGTGAGGTGATATGATGGCCATCTTTACATATCTGGAGGGATGTCATGTTGAAGACAGAGCAAGCTTGTTTTCTGCTGCTGCTTCAGAGGGTGCAACCTGAATCAATGGATATAAATTACAATCAAGAAGAATCTGGTTAAATATTAGGAGGGACTTCCTAAATGGTTAGAGCTGTTGGACAGTGGAGTAGAGTGACTCTGATATGGTGGGGTATTTTTCATCGGAGCAATGGCTAGATCGCCCACACCACAGGGATGTCATTGTTGTGGGTTCCTATGCTGGCTGATTGGGCTGGATGACCCTTTCTGTACCTTCCAACTTCATAATCCCATGATTTTTTTGCAGTCATAGACTACTATTTAGCTCTATGTTAAAACTGGCCACTGAGAAGCCCCATGCAGACTGACAAATGGCAATGAGATGAAGGAATCCTGCTTGGTTGTAACAGGGAGAGTTTCCAAAATTAATTCTGCAGCTGAAGCAAACGCAGCATGGTACATCTTCCCCTCCCCAGTTCCCCAGGTTCACTTGCCCTCATCTTTCCTCCACATCACTGAGGTACAGCAGGGAAGCAGTCTTGCGGAAATCTGGCATACGGCTGCACGATGATTATTATCACGTGGCATTTTATTGATGTGCAAATGTTCCCTTGAACATTGGCATCATACTATGTGACAGGCATGTTGATTTTAAAAAGTATGCACTGTCCCGAGATCATGGAAATCTTTACTTCTTTCATTCTAGCACACAAGCATGAAAATTTCCTAAGTCTTTTCTGCCCCTGAAATGGGAGATAATGGGAGGACTTGCAAGTGTGTGGCTGTCTTGGAATCTGTCTGCGAGGTGGGGCTGATTGTGAGGGACATTGACTTAAGGCCCTACATCGGCATACAACTCTGCACGTGCAGTTCCACCTGGAAGCTGTAACACCCCAAGAGGGACAGCCCCAAGTGGGAAGGACATTCCGGCCATGGAGAAGTGGCTGGTCTTGGTTCAGACACGGGAGAAATTGGGGTGCACTTTTGGAGTGTCGTTCCCTTCCCTCAGGAGCCCAGGACAGCCAGATCTTCATGATCTAACTCACCTCCTACCTCCTTCCCTTCCCTGGCAGCAGAAGCCTCTCCTAGACCTTGACAGCAGCCAAACATGGGAGATTTTTGGATGGAGTGCATGGCAAGTGAAAAATAAGATTTCACCTGCACATGATGCCCTTACACACAGGCAAGTCATTAAAATGATGCCTGTCACACTCTCTCGGGACTGACAGGGGACTAACCAGCACTGAAAAAGCACTTTGAAGTTAAATCACTGAGAAAGCAGGCCTCCCTTAGAACAGTGGTCCTTAACCTTTTCTTTACTGGGGACTCCCTGTAGATATAATCTGTTGCCAGGGTCTCCCAAGACTTAACTCAAGATCTAAGTATTTAAGTTTAGATTTAAATATTCAAATATTTATTTATTTAAGGCTTCTGGAGACTGTGACTGTGAGCACATGACACACTCTCAGCCTCAAAAAGCCCTGTGATAGAGTCACCTTAAAGTCACTGTAAGTCAGCAAGAACTTGAGGGCACACAACAGCAGCAAGTGAGCGTGAGAAGCAGCATGGTGCAGTGGTTTGACTATTCAAAGATGACGCTGGAGACCAGAGTTGGATTCTCTGCTCCGCCATGGAAACCCATTGGGTGACCTTGGGTGTGTCACAGACTCTCAGCCCCATGATAGGTTCACCTTGGGGTCACCATAAGTCAGAGACAACTTGAAGGCACACAGCAGCAGCAGCAGCTAAACTGAGCCTCCTGCTAACCCAGCTGATCTCTTCCTATCATTTTGTTAGTCCAGTAATGTACAGATGTATCCACAGGATACAGTACGGCTATATCCATGGGATAGCTGGGCCATTCTTTTGTACTCTGCCTGCTTTTCAGAAAAGCTGTGGCACTAAGTATGTGGTGCCAAGATCCATATGCTAATAACGGATGAGGTGCCCATGGAACAAAGGAAGGCAGGGAGAACTCAAGCAAATTTTCCCATCCCCAATTCCTTTTGTAAAACCCTGTCTTCAGAGCCCAGTATTCTGTTTGCTGCTCCTGCCATGAGAAGCTCAGTTTGCTTCTTCCAACCTGTAGGGTTCATCTTGTAAAGTTTTGCCTTTGATTGCTGTACAGAACCACTGAGCTAAGCACGAACCCTCACTTACTATATTTTAAGATGATATCACTATTTCTGCAGAACCCAGGTTTTTAGCCAAAGAATTTCATCAGACTATTCTGGCTCAGAGGACCTCTGCTTACTAAGGACATAATTCTTCTCAAAGTTTCTTCTCGAAGCAAGCCACATGTAATTTCGGCAATTTTCTTCCATTTGCGAGGAAGTCTTGGGACCTTGATCAAGGCCTGGACAGCTCAGATGGGAGAAGCATTGCAGAGCAGATTTGTGTCATCTCTAGTGTATGGGATTGCTTCCTTAGGCATCCATGTTGTTTGAAGACACAGTCATAGAGCTGGACGAGACCACAATGGCCATCTAGCCCAACTAAATCTTTCCTGGAAGAGGCCAATCTCACCTCTGTTTAAAAGCCTCCAAGGAATGTATTAGCATTATAGAGTGGAAAGGAAACACAGTGCCTTTGTCTTCCCTGCCATTTGCACATGTAATTCATGCACCTTCCTGACACATCAGCTCCGCACTGAAGTGATAACTAAGGACTACAGCACTTCAAGAAGTGACGGAGAGACTCACACAGAAAGAATCTCAGCAGAAACTTCTTTTGCAATACCAGCTTTTGCCCAAAGGAGTCATCAATAATTTCAGCAGGAACTCAAATTTCTCATCAGCCATGTCTGTGTTTTCTGGCAAATGCAAGCATCTCGTTGCAAATTCCACACAGGTTGCTATGATTTATTGATATGCGAACCGGGTGGGGAACCCTTGTCTTTATGCACATTTATTAACAGTGAGCAGTTAAAAACCTCTCACGTGGAGATGAGTCAACATGCCAGGTTTCAAGACAACCTGAATCTCGACTTTAATTTTTGGGCTCACCCAGCCGTCCTTGGTCAGTAAATGCCGTTGGAGACAGACAGCACATCCTGGAAGATGGAACATCCTGTTGGAGAGCTAAATAAATACATTAAAGAAAAAAAAGATGCATAGGAAGTTTAATCTATGCCAGAAATGTTTGTGCTTTCCTTTTCCTTAAAAAAAGAGAGACCTTTTTGATTTATTTTTAACTCAGTAAACACTCTAGGTAGATGAATGGTTCCATTTTTTTTTTATTGTTTGTATTGCAAATGTCACTTCAAAGCCTGTAACAGCCTTAGTAATTTTCATGATAATCTCTTGAAGCCCTTCTTTTCCCTTCTCATTTCCAGCCTCTGTTTGCCTCCCCAGGTCCTCTTATTCTGATCAACCACATTATCAACCCGGGGGGGGGGATCCAATTTTAAACCTAAATTTTACTAAAAGGCCAAGACATAAATAAACCTATTCCCCTGCCCCCAAGGAAGATCTATTACACTTGGGTAGAAAATGTGCACAAATGTTTCAAAAAGTTTATTATTGTGCAAAGAATCCATTGTTTCCCATGCAAAATGCTCTTGCTTTCCAAAAAACAATGATGTTGAAAAACTAGAACCTGAAAACTATTGGTTTGTCTCAATGGTTGTTTTGTGCCTTCAAGTCATTTCTGACTTACGGTGACCCCTAAGGCAAAGCCATCACCGGGTTTTCTGGGCACGGAGTCCTGAAATGTGAGTCCCTTGTGAGCAAATCCCATTGAATCAATGGGTTAACTCTAGCGGGGGCTAACAATAAGATTTAGGCCAATGCAATTTGTATGTCAGTGAACTATTTTTCCAATGGGATGCCTCAGTGCATTGAGACACCCTTTCTTATCTAGAATGAGAAAAATAATGTGAGCATTCTTTATATTCCTAGACAAGATGGTAATACGAGGTCCTCAACATCTGGAGAATCAAAGACTGTCACCAGTGAAATGACACTTGATTAGATACCAGGGAGTCCTCTTGTTCTGGCCATTTATGCACTGGACTGTTAAAGTACTATTATTCTACTTTCAACCTCCTATGGAATCCTGGGATTTGCAGTTTAAGGAAGGGCATTTAGACTTCTCAGCCAAAGAGCTTTTGGGCCTCTGGAAAATACAAACCCCAGAATTCCAGAAGTGGAATAATAGCACTATAACAGTCCAGTGCAGAAATGGCCTAGGTTTGATGTGCATGAGAGGACCTCTTGCCTTTTCCCTGTATCTGTCACTTGGCGCACCTGTATCAATGAGACTTTGTCCTTGTCTATGGCTTTGCTGTCTGAGGGAATCTGGGGATTGTAGTCCCACAAAGAAACTTCTCTAAGCTTTTTTCCAAACTTTTCTACCTTGCCCTGTGTCTGCAGGTTCTATTTATTTTGTCTTTGTATGGTGTCTAGATCGAGGGAGGTACTGGTACCACTCTACTCTGCTTTGGTTAGACCTCATCTTGAATCCTGTGTCCAGTTCTGGGCACCCCAATTCAAGAAGGACATGGTCAAGCTGGAGCAAGTCCAGAGGAGGGCAGCCAAAATGGTGAGGGACCTGGAAGCCATGAAGCCCTATGAGGATAGACTTAGAGAGCTGGGGATGTTTAGTCTGCAGAAGAGAAGGTTGAGAAGGGACATGATAGCCATGTTTAAATATCTGAAGGGATGCCATGTAGAGGAAGGAGAGGGCTTGTTTTCTGCTGCTCCAGAGACCAGGACAAGGAGCAGTGGATTCAAGCTGCAGGAAAGGAGATTCCACCTGAGCCTCAGGAAGAACTTCCTGACAGTCAGGGCTGTCCGGCAGTGGAATATGCTGCCTCGGAGAGTAGTGGAGTCTCCTTCCTTGGAGGTTTTTGAGCAGAGGCTGGATGGCCATCTGTCGGGAGTGCTTTGAGGGTGTTCCTGCATGGCAGGGGGTTGCACTGGATGGCCCGTGTGGTCTCTTTCAACTCTACATTTCTATGATTCTATGATTCTCTTGCAAGAGACACAGGTCATGAGAAGCACCACAATTCAATAGGGAGGACGAAAGCTATCAAAATTTACACAGTTAATCATTAAAACAAATGATCGTATACGCTTTCCTGAGAAGACCTGGAAGTCATCTTTGGCAGACACACCCCCACTGAAAGGACAAATAAACCATTTTTTTCCTTTGCAATCTGTTGCTTAACAGAGATGCAGATTGATGTCAAATTAACAACAATGTTTGGCAAGAAGCTGTTTGCAATATCTGTGTCTCAGGTTATAATCCTAAAACTCATCAGCTGGCTTCTGATGAGCAGTAGGATGTTGTGAAAGCTTTAGGATGTTGTGTTCCACTGGCAGGAATGAGAAAACCTCCCACTCTTTCAAACTGTTGCAAAAAAGTTATAGTTCTTCCTGCAAATATCGATGGTTGGTGTCCTTTGGCACCACCTGGCCTGAATATCGCTGCTAGTCCTAACTTGAGTAGACTCATTGAATGAGTGGGATTTACTTAGGTGTTGATTTAACATTCAACAATTAATTGAATGGGTCTACTCTAGGTGAAAAAAAACAAAAACGGAATTCCAACCACAGTCTGTAAAATGCAGTAGGGAGGATGTAAGAAGCTGCCATGAAGCGACCAATCCTCATGTACGTCTCATAACAGCAGCCATTTCCGCACTGGGCTGTTATAGCGCTACGATTCCACTTTCAACATCCTATGGAATCCTGGAGTTTGCAGTTTCGGGAGAGGCCTTTGAGGATTCCGTAGGATGTTGAAAGTGGAACAATAGCACTGTAACAGTCTAGTGTAGAAATAGTCTCTGTTCAGACCAAATACCTGCCAAGAAAGTGTTATTGCTTCCTTCCCCTCACTCTACCCAGCTCCCTCTGTATGATTGCTATGTTTATGGGACACAGAGATGAACATCATGAATAATCATAGAATCATTAAGTTGGAAGAGACTTCAAGGGCCATCCAGTCCAACCCCATTCTGTCATGTAGAAAGACACAATCAAAGCATTCCTGACCAATGGCCATCTGGCCTCTGTTTCAGAGCTTCCAAAGAAGGAGTCTTCTCCACACTTCCAAGCCGCATATTCCATTGTTGAACTGTTCTTACCTTCACAAAGTTCCTCCTAATGTTTAGCTGGAATCTCATTTCCTGTAGTTTGAATCCATCGCTCCGTCTCCTAGTCTCCGGAGCAGCAAAAAACAAGCTTGCCCCATCTTTTTTATGACATTCTTTCACATATTTAAAAGTATCATGTCACCTCTTAACCTTCTCTTCTCCGTGCTAAACATACCCAGCTCCCTAAACCTCTCCTTTTTGGGCATGGTTTCCAGTTTTTTTTCCCCATTTTGGTCACCGTCTTCTGGACACAATCCAGCTTGTCAATATCCTTCTTTGATTGTGGTGCCCACAACTGGACACAGTATTTCAGGTGAGGTCTGACCAAAGCAGTTACACCTATCTCAGCCTTGATCGTGAAAGCCTAGGGCAAGACATAAAAATAGACTCAGTCTTGTTTTCACATGTTAGTCCAGGCTTCTGAAGGTTCTGCTGTTCCTATCTGAAGCTGTGCCCAAAAATCCATCAGAAAAAAACAGAAAACAAGACACATATCCTAAAGCAATGCTATTGTAAAGCAACCTTTTTTTTCCCCTCTGAATCTAATTCTTCTTTGTTGGCAGCAAACCAGAGTGATTAATAAATTATGCTAAGTATGGGCCCACAGTGAGAGAGGGAGGACCTGGTTGGAGATTAATATAAGATACCATGAGCCAGTTGGCTGCTAGAAGGTGGAGGCCAAATAAAGACATGTTTATGAAGCTTACCGGCAATATTACAGCATTTCACCCTCCGGCAAGTTTGTTTGCTTCTGCAGAACTCAGCCTGAATGGAATTTGGTGCCAACCACCAGGAGTGGTTCACTGGTTAGGTGATGCCAGAGGGAGGGAACCACCATAGATCCAAGAAGAAGTGTTCCTTACCAGCTCTCTAGCATAAGCTATATCTCAGAGTAGCAGCAACTCGTGGGTTACATGTCAGTTTCCTGGTGAACCCTCTCCGGAGTTTCGTCCAAATTTCAAAAGAGCTTTCCAAGTTGCTGAACCCTCTTTCCTCTTGGAAAGCTATTTGATGCAAGTCTGTGGTTCCCGAAAAGTATATGCAGGTCTGTGGTTGTTTTCTCCATGTACTGCAATAACAACCTGCATATCTGTGTTTGATGTACCAGTACCAGATATTTCAGCTTGGAACATCACAACCCCTCCGATATGACTTTGGTACCGGGGTTCCATCTCTCTCAAGGATTTTGGGAAAAAGGGGGATTTCTGGATTTATAGACTTAGGACCCAACACCACATGGCCCCGACCTAGAGGATAATGCCATCATCCACTGAAGAGTGTTGAAAAGATTGTTCCAAACTACCACCTTGGAAGCAATTCAGTTCCAGCTTTAGCAACTGAAGAATACAGAAGCAGAAACATTTTGCTCATTTTTCCAATTCTGTTTGTTAATCTCTCTGTCACACAGATGTACATGTATACATGTAGTTGTGGTGTGCCTTTGAATCATTTCTGATTTATGGCAATCTATGATGGGATTTTCAAGGCGAGACTGCTGCAGAAAGGGTTTACCTACGCCTTCCTCTGAAGCTGAGAGAATGTGGCTTGCCCATGCTCACCCAGTGGGTTTCCATGGCTGAGCTGGGATTTGACCTGGTCTCCAGAGTCACAGTCAGCATGATGTGGTGAGTGTTGGACTACAAACCATTGGGCAGATCACACACTCTCAGCCCCAGAAAAAACACCTGATAGGTTCACCTTACGGTCGCCATAAGTTGGAAATGACTTGAAGGCATGCAACAACAATTCTGGAACAATGCTCAAACTGCCACCTCACGCTGCCTCTCATATATATATATATATATATGAGAGAGAGAGAGAGAGAGATTGAGAGAGAGAATGAGAGAGGGAGTAACTGCATCTTTTTTTCTCGGATGGAGGACAAACTCGGGAGAAGGGCTGTTGGTTTGCTTTTCAATCATTCACATGCACCCAACACACACACACAAAGGATCTGAGATGCTTTGCACGCTGTAACTTTGAGAAGAAGGTAAAGGCCTTTTCCTTCCAGGGAAAAGCTCTAATAGGAGGGGCCCCGTGCCTTGGAGAAGGTTAAGGACAGGAAATGTCCTTTACCCGTGCTCATCGCATTCAAAGAAATAAGCAAATCTTTTGTTCCCTTCGCAGGAAGGGCAGGTATTTACATTTGTATCCATTTTTATTTGTTGTTATTTCAACCAAACAGCTTCACTGGAAATAAGTAAGGCTCAAACGGAGATTGCCTTGGCATTGTTGGACAGCCTCCTGCCCTCAGAAAAATGAACCAAGAGCAACAGCCAGGACGCAAAGTTGTGCCTTGAGCGGCGTTGTTATTTCCTGGGTGATGCCACAAGAAGAAACCACAGGGCCTCCCAAATTGTATGGTCTGAAGAGAAGAGCCAAGGTAATGGGTGGATCAAGAGGAATATGGTAGTCATCTCAGGGCTCTGGCCAAAGAAGAGCCTGGACCATCAAATGGAGATCAGGAGAAGATTATGGAGGTACTTCATCCTGTACAGTGTTCTAAGTTAAAATGCTGGTTTCAAAGGAACAGGAAATGCCCTGACCCACTTTAAAAGGAAAACACTGAGGTAATGAGGCCACCTGAGCCATAGGCAGCTAACTAGAAATTAGATTGTTGTGTGCCTTCAAGACATTTCTGACTTATGGTGACCCTAAGGCCATGGGGTTTTCTGAGGCTGAGAGTATGTGATGCACCCGAGATCACCCAGTGTGTTTCCATGGCTGAGCGGGGAATCCAACCCTGGTCTCCAGGGTTGTAATCCAACCCTCAAACCAGTACACTGGCTCTCATAAATTAGCTCAGCCAGGTCCATTCAAACAAAACTTCTGCAACACTGCCTTTGTGATCTTGTCTGATGGATCTCTTAACTTTGACATGTACTACACTTTCTAGTGACTTCCTTATTGGACTTCAAATAGTTTATCAAATCCAAACTGCCTTTCATGTTTGAGCGCTGGACTTCTGTTTCCATGGGGTTTATGGAACAAGGCCATATGTCTCCTGAGCCATACAAAGTAATATGTGTGGCCTGAGACATGCCTGATTTCTCCATTCTCTGTTTCTTTAGGTGCACTCACCTGAGGACACATTGCAAGACCTGAGCAGCAGAGCTGTTCCTAACAGGCTCTCTTGGAGACTTCACATTCATAGGGTTGCCATCAGTCAAAGCCAACTTGATGGCAGATAACAACAATAAAGTTGCGCCGATTGCTCTAGTCTTGCTTCACACCCGCCTCCCTGCCATGAATCCCTCTCATGGCATGGCCAGAAAATCCCTTTCCAAATTTCCAAGAAGAGCAGTCCCTTCCTTCCCCCCCCCACTCGCCTATCATTCATAATTACAAAGCAGGGCTGAGTCTTCTTCCATCTGTTTTCTCCTTTTGTGTCATGGAATGAAGGTTGAGTAATTACACCCTACTGGGCACATTCAGTGGAGGCAGGTTAGGGAAATACAATTTCAGCCTCTGCCTTAGGGCTTTGGTTTTCTATCTGCTCTGAATGTGTTGCCAACTTCCTTGTAAAAGGCTGCTGCAGTTAGAAAAGTGGGTGAGGCTTTAGCAAGCAACTGTGATCTGATGGAAGTAGAAGATGGGGGGGGAAAAACAAAGGATAAGATCAACACAGAAGAGAGCCAGAAATATATAAATTTGATGTCATTGTTTAATTTCCTTTCAAATTTTCTTTCCTGTAATCCCTTTAAGTGCCCTAAAGGCACCAGATCCATTCTGATTTTGGAAGCTAAGCAGGGTAACCCTAGTTAGCACTTGGATGGGAGGCCACCAATGAATACCAGGTGCTGTAGGCTATATTTCAGAGAAAGGAACTGGCAAAACTACCTCTGAGTAATCCTTGTCTAAGAGAATCCTAAGAGAAGTCAACAGGCGACTTAATATGCACAATCCCTTTTAGTGAACTGTATCTTTCTCCCTCTAAGGCTCAAACATGTTGAATTGTGCAGGAGTGGAAGTGAACCTACTCATAAAACAGCCGCAATGTCCAGGATTTGCTTGCTACTTAAGTCCGCTGCCTTAGCCAATGTATAAAATCCAGAAATTGCAACACTGGACTACCTTGCAAGATTGATGTGATGGAAGAGACCACAAGGGCCATCGAGTCCAACCCACTGCCATGCAGGAATACACAGAGCTTTCCTGACCAATGGCCATCCAGCCTCTGTTTATATAACCAGTAAAAATAGCTTGTGTCACTATAACATATTTTGGTACGGAAAGGACGGTTATAGGGACTTGGCAGGTATATTAAGATTGGGTGTCAGCTGTAGAATATTGGGCGAAATGAATTTGTATATGGACGGTGATTGCCGGAAAGCCTGAGAATGGGAGGAGCTATTGGGATGATGCAGAGAGGAGAAGGAATCCAGTGTAGAATCACAGAAGCATGGAACCAAAGAGTTGGATGGGGCCTCAAGGGTAATCGAATCCAACCCCCTGCTCTATGGAGGAACTCTGGCTGAAGCATCCACAGCAGGTGGCTCTCCAGCTTTTGTTCGGAGACATCCAGATAACGTAGGAGGCACATCCATGGTTAGTCTTGTTGGCCACGTGGCAAAATATAGCAGCTGCAAAAGAAGACATTGTGGCAGTGCTGTTATTGGGCCAACCAAAAGGTGCAAAATCTGTCACACAAGCTTTCAGGGCTCACAGGTTTCTTCCCCAGAGAGAGATGTTAGAAGTCATTTTTAGGGGAGGAAATATGACAATGTATGATCCCAGAGTGGCATTTTCCTGAGTTTAAGATGGTGCTGGAAGGAGGTTTGATGCAAGCAGAGGTCAGACCCTTTGCTCGCCCTGAGTCACTGGGGACATAAAAGCAAGGCAAGGAGGGAAATCTTTTTTCCCTCCATTGTTAGAAACAAAACCCATCCCTTTGTGATCTATCCTGCATCTCCCCAGTGCAAAATTATGGGCTCCTCTGTAGGCAGAAAACAGTGAGTCCCCTGAGAATTCTCTGTCGTGACAGATTTTAGATACCCTGTGTCATGAGCTCCAGGACTTCACTTGGGAACATCTTTCTGGGAAATAAAAGTGTTCTTAGGCTATAGGCTGACTCTACTCATTTTAGATGGCCCTTGAGCCTTTATAAACAGGAAGCTCCTGTTTGGCCTGAGAACTTTGTTTCACCAGCAAAGGTCTTCCTGGCCCTGAAATGTTTGAGTGGCTCTCGGACCTTTTTCCTGACTCTCACAACTGAGTTCTGACCTCAGGCACATCCAAGCCACACCCAGAAGACTTTGGTGGCCGGTGGCTTCCATGTTGGATCTACTCTAGGTTTTGCTTCAGAATTCAAAGAGCTGTCTAAGGTGCCCCAGCCCCAAAATACATTCAGCACCCTGGACAGTGCCTTTACAGCCCAGAAGGAAACCAAACATGTTGGATTTCCGCACGAGGCTGTTATAGCACTATGATTCCACTTTCAACAACCTATGGAATCCTGGGGTTTGCAGTTTTGGGAGGGGCTGGCCGGCCCCTCCCGAAACTGCAAACCCCAGGATTCCATAGGATGTTGAAAGTGGAATCATAGTGCTATAACAGTCCCATGCAGAAATGGCCATGGTCTCACCACCCAGCTGATGTTGAAGCTCCTGGCTGTTACTAGAGTATCATTGAGAGTTGAGGGCTTCCTTGGGTTGGTGGAATGGTACCACTGTAAACCTAGAACTCTCCATTGAGACATCTAACGGGAAATGTCTTTTGGCTTTCAAGGATATAAGACACTTCATTTTTGCTAGCATGAACAAATAATTCTACCATTTTCCTCCTTGGAGTGAGAAAGCCATTGAAAACTGAGTAGTGTTTAAATACTCATACTTATAAATGTTAATTCTTATTCTGTACTTGTTTTTTGTATCTTACTCCTCACATGCTTTTTGTAAAGAAAATAGTATTTTCTGCACAGAAATAGCATTTTCTGCCCAGAAAACAAGCTGTTTGCTCATAATGTAGCATTTTCAGCACAGAAAACCCCAATTTTTTTGTCAAAAGAGAACACATGTACTTTTTGTGCTGAACTGCAAAGATTTTCACTTATCTAAAATTACCTTCATCAGTTTTTCCTGATAATCAGGGAACTAATCTTTTTGGCTACTTTTTTAATATTTTCAAAAAACCTTTCCTTCCCTATTGACCTTTAAAGCTCATCACATGACGAAGCAAATGAGGGATTGGTATGAGAAAGAAAGCATCTAAGATCCAGTGAATATTAACCTGGCAATAGATCAACCAGCTACTTTGTTTGGTCTATGTGCAACCACTTTCTCAAGAACAAAATTATTCTGATAACACCTTCCAAAGAAAACAGCCCCTGTTTCCTAGTGCCATGTGAACACCGGGCAGCTAAGCTCACTCTGGCCAGAAACCTGTTCATACTCACTTGCAAGTCAGTCCTACTGGACTCAATATTTATCTCTTCATCTATGTACTACATTCCAAAACCCCAAAATACAAACTCCCCATCCCAGGACCCAAACAGGAGCCTCCCAGCAGCCACAACACAGAGACATGAGAGGGACAATACTTACGGCAGCCAGTGTAGGTGGAAAAGAGAAAACCCAGGAGTCTCAGAGCATTTATATGGTAAGGACTCATTAATTAGGCAAACAGCTGCGGAAGGCTCTAAGCCTACATAAAATGAGGGAACAGAATGGGAGGACGCTCTTGCAGTCAACCATTCCTATCGGTGGAAGCAACCCGGCTTACATTCGGATTCCTTGCTTGTGAACCCTTGATCTTTGCCTTGCGTACAGACTTTGCCACTGGATTGTTGCTCTGGATTTACTGTGAACTTGGACTACAAAATTTGCTAACAGACTAAAACAAACTGTGCTCATGGCTGCTGACAACAGGCTCTAGTTAGGGAGCTGTAAGCCTTGGCTGGCTGCAGACATCGGACACCAGAACCCAGACTGGAATGGATCAAGGACCGGAATGGTGGGGAAGGAACATGGGTACTCTCCTGGATGTATGTGGCCCAGCCCAACCGTATGGAGTTGAGAGACCATCGTTAGACAATTAAAAGCCACTAAGGCAGTGGTTCTCAACCTGTGGGTCCCCAGATGTTTTTGGACTTCAGCTCCCAGAAGCCCTGAGCATTGACCATAGTGGCTGGGGCTTCTGGGAGCTGAAGTCCACGAACATCTGGGGACCCACAGGTTGAGAACCACTGCACTAAGGGCAAGTGACTACAACTGAGGGAAAGTCAAGGACAACATCAACAAGCAAGTGAATGTTTGCACAAGGACGACTGGGGAAATGTTTGCAGCCTAAAAGCATTAGGAACTTGCTTTCTCCATTGTGCTTCTAAGGGAACTGGGTTCTGCAGCCAAAACCACATTCCAACCTGTGGCTTTTCTTTGCTTCTGTGGAACTGCAGCAAACACACACAGCCCTGCGTCTCCTTTGGTGTAAGCCTGGCTGACATATTGCACTCTCTTTTGTTCATTCAGTGGCTTTCAGAGGTCTGAAGAAGCGGTGGCCCGTTGTGTGACCTGGCTCTCCGGGAAACTTGCCAGCTCTGTTTCCCGCTTTCTGCCGTTTCAGAGGGTGACGCTTGAAGTGGAGCTGAAACTAATTGAGGAGGACATTTATTCCCAAATGCTTAAAACACTTCTTAATTATTATTACTAATTGCAGCAGCCAGAGCTGTAAAGATTTGGTCCAATGAATGCATTTGAGGCCTAGTATCTAAAACTGCCAGCAAGGAGAATTCAAGGACCCCCGTTTTATGGGTGCCTATTAAGAGAAGAACAGGGCAGAAGAGACAATCTGTACTGTGTAAGGCATACTGCACGTAAAGTTTTTTTGGAGAGGGGGGCAAGTATAGCCCACAGATCATATCTATATCCTGGTCCCCACATTTTTGCAGCTGTCAAATCCATATTCTTAAGAGTACAGCACTCAAAAAAACCTGGGACTGGATGAGCAAACCTCTCCATTTCAGTTTCTTTCATGTTCAATTTTGTGTTTGCATTTGAAACTTCAAGCTCTTTCTATCCGCTTTGAAAAAACGTACATTTTTGATAAATTCTGCAGTAACATTGGTTAAAAATGCCTTTCGAAAAAGTTTGTATTAAGAGGGTTTTACCTATTTTGTTTGAACTTATAAGCCTTATAAAGTGCCTGCAATGCTAGACATTTTGAGGATAAAGGAAAATCCCATGGGAGAGGGAGAGTTTTTATTTGGGACCACACCCATATTTCCTTTCTCCCCATAGCTACACCCCTGAGCACTCCCATTTCTAATTAAGCAGAGCATCTTGGGTTGAAAAAAAACACACAGAGGTCTATCAATGCGACAACTTGTCTTAGGACTTTAAATTGACACAGGCCTGTTTCTTGCCTGCTTACAACATTTCACATCTGTCTTTGTGAGCCCACCTGTTCTCCATATCTTACTTCGAAGAAAAACTCACTTCCCCTACCCTTTCACTTTGAAAAGAAACAGTAATGTTTGCGTGGATTAGTGGTAACCTTTCTTTGTGGATGAAGAGGAGGAACTTGTATGTTCCAGTGCCATCTGGCGACACTTGCTGTAACTACACTTTGTCAGGGCCCTCCATCTATTCTTGGAAGAAGCCAGTCCCACCGTGTGTGCTTTTCCACTGACCATTTTTCTACTCCAAACAGATTTCTCAGTTCTACAGAGAGGACGTCTCTTCTTCCAAATGTACATGAGAAAGACGTGTGAAGACCTCATTTATTTTCACAACTATATCCTGAAAGCTGACATGACATGTTTGGGATACGTTGCTGCAAAAACTGAGACCATTTCCGCCCTACACTGTTATAGTGCTATTATTCCACTTTCAACCTCCTGTGGAATTCTGGGGTTTAGTTTACCACGGCCAAGAATTCTAAATACCACTCCCTGAACTGCAAACCTACTTCCTCCACCTCCTGCTATCTTTCCCCCGGTTTGGGACTCAAGAGAGCTCACAGCAGATTTTTAAAAAATGGCTGGAATTCACTTGGGGACTTACATTTTCATAAGTTAGACTTAGCATCTGCAAGAAATGGAATCTGACAACATCATGAACACCCAGGCACCAGCTAGGGAGTGCCAATGTGCAACGGTAGGGCCTGACACACACCAAGATGCTCTTGCTGGTATCCTGGAATGGCTCCCCCCAATTCACCAACAGGATTTCCTGGCACCTCTGCTATGTTGATAGCTATATACACAGTTACATAAAGTAGACCACAAAAGAGAACTTCAGCCATTATAGTTAAAAAATCACAAAATTTTAACTGGAGCTGATAGGAATTGAACCTGAGCTCTTGTGCATGAAAGGCGTGTGTTCTTCCACTCATGGATGCTTCCCTCTCTTCCAAACAAAGCCCAAGCAACCCAAGACTGCAAGACTTCAAAAGCCATCTAAGGCCATCTTGCAGCGTGACATGTGGGAGAACATGACAGTGACAGAGGGCAGGCTAGAAAAACTGTTGGGCGCTCAGGTCAGCTTGCACTATGGCTTGCGTGATGAGTCAAACAGCCAGGTTCAGTGAATCCGTACAACTCCCAGCATTTGTCTTTCCTTTGTGAGATAGGACGGAGCACGATGGATTGCAAAACAGCCTGGTGCCAGAGAGAAGCCTCCCCCCCATGTTACCAGATTTCTTCTTCCTTAGAAACTAGATGTCACACTGTGGTTGCTAGGATGGGATTATTTTGGCTGTGCAGACTAAAAATGGAAGTTGTTCATTCTTTTGTGCATTTCAGATTATCCAGAATTGTCTTCCATTTTGTATTACATTTTTATCACAATCATGCCCAAAGAACATGGGGCCTAATCCTATGTAGGTTTCCTCTGAAGTAAAACCCTACTGGATTCAACAGGGTTTAACCCCTAAACATCATTCCTGAGGTTTAGCTGTCCCTCTTGAAAGACCTCAAAGAAGTCTATATGGTCCCTCCCCACCGGTGGCACCCAATGTCTCCATTGACTTGAAGCAGTGACTCCACAATGGGTCATACAGAAATTACTCCAGATTTAATACAAGTGGGCTGTCATTCTGTAATGCAGTTATGCGTTTCTAACCCAGAGTTACAGATCTGTAACCACTCCATATTCAGTAACACAACAGTCACAGTTGTGGCACTGAATGATCTTAAAACCATGATCTTAAATGCTTCCCAAAGACGCCATAACAACCAGCAGCCACATCAAGTGAAGGTGGCTTGCACAAGTGGAATGACATTTTCAGCTCCTTTCTATCAGCAAATGAGGCTGCAACAATCAGAGCCAGGGTGCCCGTTGCAATTCTTCACCGCAGCCTTCCTCACTGGCGGGAGGGGCTGGAAACATCATCCTTCTTGCATTCTGACTGGCAACTGAACAGATCTCTTTTGCTTGATGTGACTGCTGGCTGTTAAAGTGGGCTTGGACCAGGAAATATTGCTTAGTTACACATTTGTAACTAAGCAGCCAATGCAAGAGTTATCCAGGGTCCTGAATTCCATTCCCAAACTAAGATCAGCGCCATGGACATCTCCTATAAAATACTCCTGTGAAACTCAGTGTCAGCTCATGGTCTGGACACAATGAACTGCCATTGCTCCCCATCCCCTTTTTCCTACTCTATAAGGTAAGTTAGACACAGATGACTATGCCAAGGACATGCAGAGATGTTCATTATTAATTTGGGATTTGAACATGGTCTCTCCCCTACAGCCATGGTCCAGCAGGATGTTCTTCTGCTGCAGGAGCCCCACTGACATCAAGTGGGGTTGTGCTCTTTGATACCTTGCACTCATTGCAACTGAACCAGCAAAGAGGAAATTTACATGAGTCCTGCACATCTTTAATGACGGCCCACATTAGCTGGTGAAATGGGGTCCCTTTGCCCTATGGAAAAGGTAGCCCTACAGTAGTAGCATGACGAAAATGCTTATGGCTGGAATTCTGTGATGACATAAGCCTGATTCACAACACTGTAATTAAACAAGTTCATTTTTATGATTACGGCAATGATGAAAACTGCTCCTCCAAACCTACCTTTTAAGCCATGAAGCCCCAGCAAAAGAGGGATTTCCAAGGCAGCAAGTAATGATGTGTCCAGTCCTGTCTCTGTAGTGGGGCATTTTGAAAAAGACCACTGCCAAAGGATCCCACAGGATCTTCACCTATGTGTCTCAGGGAATAAGTATTACGTGGCTAAACCATGGGATTTCTCTCTGGTCAGTTCCTTCTCCCTAAAGCAGCAGCTATGAACCTGGGTTTGTTCTTCATTTCCTTCCCAGATATAAACACTGTGATTGCTGCAAGGATTTGGAAGCTTCATATCATTTTAATGAGAACTTAGAAATAATGTGTGTGTGTTTGTAACTGTAACATTTGGTATTGGTGGCATGGTTATTTCTGCTGTGACATGCTTTTGTAGTCAATACTTTTTGGTTTAACATGTTTTTTGCAACCACAGCCAGCCGACATCCTTTACATCAACTTTCATTAGATTGATTATCGAAGCCCCAGTACAACGACCACTTACCATAACTATCCAGGAAAGGATCTGAAGCCAGGATTTTGATGATGATACATTGCATTTAAGAAGGCATTTCACTTTCAACACTTTTTGGCTTAGCATCTCCTGATTATTTTCACTGTTGGCGGTCTTGTAAAATCAAGTCCTTTGTGAGAAAAGGGCATGGAATAACTAAAAGTACGGCTCACTTGAAAGACTGGCACTGATTTCAAACTGTGGCATGAATAGAATCGGCAGCCAAATGCAAAAGTATGCAAAAGTATTCACAGGAATCCTTGTAAGACCATTTACATTATGTTATTTTACATATCACCTAGTTACACAGCACAGGTGCTAAGAAACACCTTTACTGAATTGTGAAGATGCATAAAGAGGACACCAGCAGGAATGCCTGATGCACATTGGTGCATGACGACATCACTGCACGATGCACATCGGTGCATGATATGCTTTGCACCCCAATGCGCCCCATGCACTTTGCCAGCTCTGGCGTGTGGTAATGTAACAGCAGCCCTCTATCAGATGTGAACACCACGCAACGGTGCATTTCTAATTCCCACAGAGATATGCCCACTTACAAAGAGGTAAGGCCTCAACAAGAGACAGTAACTACTTCCAAAAATAGACTTCTGGCCAACAGTGTGATTGCTTGCTGAAAGAACAACTTTGCAAGTTCCAGCTAGCAGCCCACCAGGTGGCCTAGCAAATGGGATGTTCCAGCAGTGGAAAGATCACAGTGGTCCTTGGAAAAATGGAATGTTCTATTAGAACTAAGTTGTGGGTTTTCCAGAAACTTTAGCTAGGTGTCTTGCTTTAACGTAATTGATATCAGCCTGAAATTGGAAGCAGAAAATACTCTGAACTTACAACCTAATGCTATGAGGTCTCTGAAATCTGAAATATTGCAGAGCTTCAAGAGGTCCTAATATGGCCATATCCAGGTATGGAGAGAACCATCTTCTTCTGGTTGAACCTCAAGGTTGACCTCAGAAGGCTTCCTTTATCCTGAAACCTTTTGATTAGTCCCAACTAGAGCATATTCGTTGAATCAATGGTTGGCTGGAGAGTCTACAAGTAGGTGAATCCCATTCATTTGCAGCTCTTCTGGAGTTGGGATTAGAAAAATCTTTTAGGCCCAGTGTTAAAACTCTGTGCTGTGTATGTATACCTGAACCTCTAAGATTATACATCTTACATTTGACAGATGCACAAAAGCTCATCCTTTAAAGCTTTATTCATTGGAATGGTTTATACAGTCCTCAATTCTACTGTTAGTCCAGCTAGAGAAGAACCATTAAATCAATTGGATTTACCTCCATATTGACTCACCTTAAAACAACCAAGCCCAGAGGCTTTCTTTAGGGGAACTAACTTGTTCCAGCCCCCATCTTTTCACAGAAAGTATTGTGGGGAGGGGGGCTATCTCTAACTGGTGTGAACTTGACTGGGGACACACTTTTCAAAGTGCTAGTTTGACACTGTCCAAAGTTTGGGATTCGGCAATTTAGCTGCTGTAAAAAATCATTTGTTTAAACAAGGTGTGTTTAGTTCGGGTCCCATAAAAGCTCTAAAACTCACCTAAATACAAACGAGTGTCATTAAATCCCATTGATTTCTGGATATTCTTAAGTGCTTTGCTAGACAAGGATGAATGATAAGTCTCAGGGCTTCGATTCAGCCAAGTGAGGAGGTGGTCACTGTGCAGCCAGGCAATTGTGTGAGGCTAGCAAAACAAACTGCTGTGCTACCATCTGGGAAAACTACCTGCAGCCCAACAAATCATTCAACAAGGAAAAAAACTAGAATTCAATGCCTCTTCTTTTCATATTAAATGAGGCATTTTACTTCTGCAAACATATTATACTTCTGAGAACTGTTTTGAAATACTTAGGAAAAATGTGAAACCTGGTATCTAGGCATCTTTTGATCTACACATCAAAACTGGACAAAGAGGAATGGATCCATCCTGTTCACAGTAGAATTCGGAGAGATCAGATCTTTAAAATCCATGCCGTTGAGCCTGGGAAAGCTACTGTTTCAGGTTATGACTCCCAGAATTGGGATCCAGGATAGCCACTAGCCATGGTGGCCGGGGAATCTTGGGACTTGTAGTCTGCAAAAGTAACTCTGGTTCTCTTTCTTTCCTTTCACAATAACTGGTTTATCATTCATCATTTGAATCAGCATTTCCCAAATTTTCAGGTGTTTTGGACTTCAGTTCCCAGAATCACTTACCATTGGCCAAGGCAGCTGGGACTTCTGGGAGTTGAAGTCCAAAATGCTTGGAGGACTAGAGTTTGGAAACCACTGCTCTAAATTAATTGGCTGCTGTAAGAAATATCACTTTGTTTAAACGAGCTCGTGACATCATCAAGTCATATGTATTATACCGGGCCCTATCTACTTGTCTGTCTGCCTGTCTGCCTGCCTGCCTGCCTGCCTATCTATCCATCCATCCATCTATCCATCTTCCTACCTACCTACCTACCTAATCTAGCTATTACCATGCAAATCGCAAAAAACAGCAGCGCAGACAAATTATTCCAAGGACAATGATAGCAAAGAAGGAGAAAAAACTATACCAAAGACAGTGAAGGCAAAGAAACTGCCACGGCAATGAAAGAACATTGGGCCAAAGCCGTGTCAATGTCTCCTTTTCAGCCTGACCTGAAAATGGAAAACCATATTTTAGCTAGGGATGTTTTAAAAAATGGTTGGAAAATGGGTTTCATGAATGCCAGGAACCCCTCGTAAGAAGATTCCTGGATTGGTGAAAACCTTCACAGTGAGTTCAGAAATTATTCTGCACAGAAAATGCACAGAAACCAAAGCTCATGTGCAGAAAACAGCATTTTGGGGGCAGAAAATAAGAATTCTGTTGAGCAAGCAAGTTCCTTGAAGAGAAAAACAGCATGTTCAGGGAGAAAGCAGCATTAGATGCATAGAAATGTCTTTTTTCTTTTTGTCCTGCATAGAAATGTTTTAAGCACAGGAATTTAGGAACTTAGGCAGAAAAAATGGTATGCAGAAATATAGGATGGGGGACACGTGGCTGGCTAACAGTACGTGTGAAAGGGATCTAGGAGTCTTAATAGACTACAAGCTGAACATGAGTCAGCAGTGTGATGCAGCAACCAAGAAAGCCAACGCAATTCTTGGTTGCATCAATAGGAGTATGGTGTCTAGATCGAGGGAGGTATTGGTACCACTCTATTCTGCATTGGTTAGACCTCATCTTGAATACTGTGTCCAGTTCTGGGCACCCCAATTCAAGAAGGATATGGATAAGCTGGAGCAGGTCCACAGGAGGGCAACCAAAATGGTGAGGGGCCTGGAAGCCATGCCCTGTGAGGACAGACTTAGAGAGCTGGGTATGTTTAGTCTGCAGAAGAGAAGGTTGAGAGGGGACACGATAGCCATGTTTAAATATTTGAAGGGATGCCATGTCGAGGAAGGAGAGGGCTTGTTTTCTCCTGCTCTTGAGACCAGGACAAGGAGCAATGGATGCAAGCTGCAGGAGGGGAGATTCCGCCTGAACCTCAGGAGGAATTTCCTGACGGTCAGGGCTGTCCGGCAGTGGAATGTGCTGCCACAGAGTGTGGTGGAGTCTCCTTCCTTGGAGGTTTTTAAGCGGAGGCTGGATGGCCACTTGTCGGGAGTGCTTTGAGGGTTTTCCTGCATGGCAGGGGGTTGGACTGGATGGCCCTTGTGGTCTCTTCCAACTCTACATTTCTATGATTCTATGATTTTGTTTGGTTGGCAAAGCAATGTCTTCTTGAGTACGTACAATCTTTATGTCTCTTATGCAATGTATTATCCACACACTCCAACTTAACCAACATGAAGATAATTTAAAGATAATTTAATATTATAAATTTAGCCAAATTATACTCTAATTATATACATAGATATATACAAAAAAAATCCTGAAGAAAAAATGTATTATATGTCTTCTATCTTTGGTCTTTAAAACCAGCTGTCACCTTGTCTCCCAAAATATTCCAGATAAACTTGAGTACATTGTTCCATTCAATTGCACAAGTATCTAGTCCACCTACTTTAATTAAACAAGCCAATTTGTCCATCTGGGCTATATATATGAAGCTGGCAGAGCATTCTGAAAACTCTTTTCTAAACTGCAAATGGTAAGAATCAACAGGATGTTGCCATGTAAACTAAAGGGGAAATCATAGCACTATAATTTTGCAGTGCGAAGGACGGCTGATTGCCCTTGAATCTGTTTCACTGTAGTGGTCCCAACCAACCCTTCATTTGATACAAAGACCACAGTAAATGCGCAGATAAAAACACATGATGTCATTACTCGTGTCATTGCCATGACCCATTCACCAGCACTTTCACACTGCTTTAACATAAAAATGAAACAGGGGGTGAGATCTGTGGAGGGACCCCCACTCTTTTTAAAAAGAAATGCCTGGAGATGTCTTTTCACTTCTTTTTATTTGACTCCATAAATATTTTTTTTCATAAGGCTCAGTGTCTTTACAACACTTTTTTTTTTTAAAACACTGTTTGTTTTGTTTTTAATACACACAACTCTGACATTTTTTGTTTGACAGGAAGAGTCAAACAATCCCATAGAAACAAAAGAATAGAACTGGCAAGTGGGAATCGGCTGGGTTAACCCAAATCTGTTGTTCATCTGCTTGTTCAGACTATTAACAGCTTCCTCCCACCAAAAAAATTAAAATTAAAAAATTAAAAATTAAAAATTAAAATCTCAGCATTTGGCCTCAAAACCAGGAATCCCATTCTTCCTGCCCTCTCGCTTTCGCTCTCTGGCATGAGTCCGTCTCTCCATCCATGATGCTCTTAAGCTCCGACAGGCTTATTTCTCGCCCGCTTGAGGAAATATAAGCGTGGTGATGTCATGCAGAACTTACAATAGCTACTAAATATACATGTTCCCTGAAATGTAGCTGCAATGGGGAAAAGATGACTGAGCGTAAAGAGAACAGAACCAAAAACTCAAAAGCACCACAGTGTACTATCAATAACATTGCAACGGATGGCGGATCTCCACCCGAGAACTGAAACCGAGTTCAAATATATGTTGTTGTTGCTGTTTTCATCTTCTATTTATCGTCTATTTACAACTGTTAAATGCACCTAGGTTGATTCTTGCTTTACTTCTTTTTTCTCCCCCGCCTTAAAATTTAAAAGAAGGTAAGGAGACAATAATTTCGACAATAAATCCATTGTACTTGCAAAGTCAAGGTGATGTTGCGGGGGGGGGGGATGCTTATTGTTGGTCGAAGGAAAGAGGGTCAAAACTTCTCCTGCCACGTATAAGGTATCAGTAATGATGCTCTTTGTTTCAGCCAGAGGGATCCTGAACGCAACAGTGTCTCAGCAACCTTCCGGGTCGAAAACTTTGTGGCAGCCCACGAAATGGTCACGGTTTCCTCTCTCGGTTCTGGAGAGAAATGTTGAAGTCTACATGACAGGCATGCTCATGGCCACCTTCCCACGTTTGATCAGATGGAAGCTTTGGAGGATGCTAGCCAGGTCGACCTGACCTTGGCCCTCTCCACCCAGAGCAATGGTAGGTAGGTAGGTAGTAGAACTGGAACCCATATGGCTGCTTCTTCGTTGCAGTAACGCTTCATTCCACATAGCACCTGGGTGACGTTTGGAAAGGAGGCGCGTTCTCGAATGCCACCGGCCACAGCAAACAGACTCCGTAAGCCAAGCCTCCGCTCTGCTCAGGGACTCGGTCAGCAAAACTCTTCCCTGTGGGGTGGTCCTTTTTCTCCCCCCACTTTTAAGAAAGAAGCTGAGAGGCCAACAAGGAGCTCTTGCCAGATCAAGCGAGTCTTGATTTATGATGCAAATAATGGTGTGACGATGTTGGTTTTCTTTTTTGTTTGTTTGTTTGTTTTCCCCCTAGTTGCTGAATGCTTAGGAAGCTTCTTCTCATAAAAATAATGGATGTTTCATTTTCGCTCTCTGAGGCACAAAACAGTAAATGAACAGGCTTAACTAATGTGCTTGTTAATCCCCCCCCCCGACAGCCCACAACACTTCAGCAATTAAAAAGGCAAAAGAATAAGTAGAATGTTCATCATGCTGACAGCTTGTCCAACATTTTCTGCTCTTTCTCTCTCGCCTTGGTAGAGTGACTAGTTGTACTCATAAGCATCAGCCCAGTTTAGTACCCACCAGTCTTAACTAGCATGTGGTCCATCATCCCTCAGAATGCAGCTATGAAAAGGGGTGCGTGTTTATGGATATTTAAAAAAATGGCTGCAATCCTCTATCGAAGGTTACCAATTGCATAATCTAAAGTTGAGTTACATATTCACGATATATGGGGATTGTGAAAGTCCTCCGTTTCTTTACTGGGCAGCAGCCATTGCAAATGACGAGGGTCAATTCCCTTTTCGATAAGGAAGCAGTAGGCTGACGTTTGCACCCCCTCTCTTGCACAAACAATCTCTGGTGCAAGGGGGGATCGTGACAAGGTTCCTGCTTTTGCTCATTGCACTAGAGATTGCTCAAGGAAAGGGGCAGAAATGGCAGTCAGATGATTCCCAAGAAAAAGAGGAACAGATCCCCACCAACTGCAAAAGCTGCTTCCTAGTAAATGGGGATTGGAGGAGGGTCAGGCTAGAATTCAGTATGTTCCACTGCAGATACAGTGCGTATGCACATGTATCTTCCATACAGGATTCCAGCCATCATCCTTAATTGGTATGGAAAGAAAATTTTCTATTATTCACTTCCCAGTAGGGACAATTATTCATTCCCAGGTGAAAAAAAAAGTTTCCCAAGAGCTGGGAAATTCGGTTACAAAAACAATAGACCAGCATGAACTCTGCACTCTGTTCTCTTGGTATCTGACCTCCTGATGTGATGCCCAGGAGTTATTCTGCTGAGAAAAACATGGGAGTTATTTTGCATCAAAAAATGTGTTTTCTGGTCAGAGAATGGGTTTCCTGCACAGAAAACACTGCTTCCTGTGCAAGGGAATGGCTGAATGCAGGGAGAATACTACAGAGGAATAATTGTTTTCTTCACAGCACAGAGAAAACTACTTAAATTATTCACCCTTGCATGTAAAGATGAATTAGTTGGGGTTTTACATCTCTAGTTGCCAGCCAAAATATGGCAGCAGTGAAACTTTTTTTTTGGCAGTTTTATTCCAGCATTTCAACATGTCAAAATGTCCCAAAGGACATTTTTTTCTGCACAGAAAAATCTACATGGAAAATATGTTTCCTATGCATGTGATTTTCTGCACAGAAAAAAACTGACCACTCTGGGAAGTTCAAATTAGGGGGAATGCTGTACAGAAGCATTCATTGTGGCTACTAGCAGAGGAGAAACTACAGTAATTACTCATCCTTGCATGCAAGGAAGAAATAACGGAGGATTTACATTCCTAGTCCTTGGTGGTACAAAACTAGATTATTGTCTTATCACCTTATAATTTGGGGTATGCCAAAATCCATCTGGGCTTTGCTGGGGAGGAGTGTGAAATATGAAAACAGCACAAACCAATGATAAAAAATTCCCATTTAAGGACTAGCCAAGTTTGTCTAGAAGGCAGTGAGAAACTGGTGAGCAAAAAATGGACAAGAGTGACAGCAAAAAGCAAAAGGAAAAGCAAAACAAACAAAAAACTCATCCCAAAACAAAGTGGAGGCCACACCATTTATTTTCTGCTTCCAAAGGACTCAAACTGACCTTTCTTATCCACCTTACTTCTGTCAACCAGAGGCAACTATTGGCTTCCATGTTCGTGGAGCGGTTAATCCAGTCCAGGTTTCAATCTAAACAGCAGAGGAGCTGTCCAAGGTGCTGAGCCTAGCTGGGGTACCTGATTCAGAACTGTGGACAGGTCTGCTCAGAGTGGATTCAATATGGAAACCAACAGCCACCGCTGACATAAACTTAACTTGAAACTAGACATTTGGGGGACAACATGGGTGCCACCTAAAGCAGCATCTTTGGCTCTCCTCCTCTTCCTCCTTCTTTCCTCACCTCTTCCTTGGAAACACCTTGGAATCTGAAATCTGTGATGGGATGTCTCTGCATGGTGGGTTTCTGTTCTTTTGGAAATGGTAGCCAACATTATGGAGAAATTTACAGTGAAAATGATCCTAACTCCCTAGCCTGAACCCTACTTTTATACCCAACTAAAGTAGGCCCATTGAATCAATGGGATTTAATGACATATTGGCTCACTTTAAAACAAACTGACTTAATGAGCTTACTCTAGTTATGGAATAATGAATAAGCTTCTGGGCCACATTGTTGACTAAGATACACAAAAAGCAAAGGAAGCCCTGTTGGAACTTCTTTCACGGTTCAGAGTGTTTTGGATCATACCCATGTTGCATGGGTATGAGGGAGATGACTAGTCTAGAGTGTGGTCCCACTGAATTCTATGAGGTATCATTTGTTGTGTGCCTTCAAGCGGTCTTTGAATTATGATGACCCTATAGTGGACCTATAATGGGGCTTCTTGGCAGGATCTGTTCAGAGCAGGGTTTGCCTTTGCCTCCCTGAGCGAGTGTGACTTTAATGAGGTTGCCCTGGCTGAGGAAACAGAATTCATACCCTGGTCTCCAGAGTCATAGTCCACTCTACCACATTGGCTCTCTCAGTGAGGCATGTTCCCAAGTAATGGTACCTGAGAATGCAGCCATAAGCCAAGATCCTACAAGGTTGAGTGCAGAGTAAGTTCCACATGTGGAACTGCAGCTCCCCTGTCACCAGCCTTGGGATTCAGCATGTTGCTTTGATACCCTCCTCTCAGTGTCCATTTCAGAGCTGCCAGAAGGTGGAAGGGGGAATTGGAGAAGTACCTATGTTCCCCCAGACAGATGCAAACCGAGGACATCTTTCACAAAGTTCAACTAGGGTCCTCCAGACACCTTGGTGGACAATGTCATTGGTCTGCGTCTGGCTATCCATCAGCAAAGGAATGGCTGTTGCTGGAGGCCTACCACAATAACACAGTGTGTCCTGGTTGGGGTGGGTTTGGCTGTTGCAGAGGGCAAAGGGAACACCAGCCTCTGCAATGAGCCAAAAAGTACATATGCAAGTTAAGAGTGGTTGGGAGCCAGCACAGGGTAGCAGCTTGAGCACTGGACTATGACTATGACTCTGGGATATGAGATTTCTAATCCCCAACTGGCTATGAAAATCCACTTGGGTGACCTTGGGCAAGTCCCACTCTCTCAGCCTCAGATGAAGGCAATGGCAAACTCTCTCTGGACAAATCTTATGAAAGAAAACCTCACGACAGGGTCACCTGAGGGTCACCATAACTCAAGAACAACTTGAAGGCACACTTCAGCAAGTGTATCTCCAAAAGGACCCTGCCTTGTCATGGTTAGACCAGGGCACCCAGCTGCAACCACAGATAAAATTGACAAGGTTGTTTTGGAAAATATAACTTCTTTATGAAAGGAGAGAGGAGAATCAGAAAGCAAGAGACTGAAAAGATAGCAAAAGACTGGATATTGGAGAGGAAGCCCATTGAAGGTGAGTTCTGTTTCCTGAACCACAGTTACAACCAATACGGGAATTATCACCAGCTACTGGATTTCTCAGCCCTGTCATTTTCTCTGTCCAAAGGGCCACTGTGGGAACCAGTGAGTTCATCCAGAAACTCACAGCATCAGGCTGTTTCTCTGGATCTGATGCCTTAACAATCAGTGGAAATGTTTTTTGATTATTGAAGCAACAACGCTGCTGCTAATAGCTCTTTATTACTAGCTAATGCAGTAAAGCAGACCTCAGGCTAAAACAAAGGATCAGCTATAACAGGCCAGACAGTGAGGTCTCTATAATGGTTTGTCGTCACTGAGACCAGTGCGTCTCGTGCATAAAAGCTGCATCATCTGCAGTGTATATGGGGCAGAACAGATGGGGTTTTCTTGGTAAGAAAACTGGCCATTTCTTGAGACCTGAGAGGCACCTGAATCTAAGCTAGGAAGCAGTTCTTTTTTTCCAAATCTTTAGATCCTGTTGGTTGTGTTACTTAGAACATTGGGTACATTAAGCAACAAAGAAAACAGAAAAGAACAAACTCAAAGTGGGGTGGAACCCCTGTATGCAACAGAATACAAAACCAAAATGAGAACAACATTAATGGTGCAATTAGACCTTTTAAAAAGAAAAGAAAAGGCTATGCTCAAACCACATATTAAGAAGGAAGACAGCACAGGTAAAATGAATGCAGCGAGAGCAGCCTACGAGACAGTTTTCCTTTCATTGCAAAAGAACTGGAGGCCACTCCAACCTCTTTTTAACTATCCCACTCTCCCTGCACACCTGGGACAAAGTCCACCCAGCATTTCTGCTTTGCAACCTCTCTTTTCCAAAGGAAAGGAGCGGAATGGGGCATGCAGAATGGAGAAGCCATGCAACTCCTGTTTCTTTATCAAAACAATGGAAAGCAACAGAAGACCTGAGCAGCCCGTTCATTACACAATGCACAAGGGAGCATGGATGCAACACAGAACAGAATGCGGAGAAACCAAAGGTAGCTCGTTTCTTTCTTTTTTTTTAAAAAAAAAAATCAGAACATTCAATGGTGCAACCACCCCAGCAAGTTATTGGAGCTCATTCCATCGAAATCAATGAGACCTACAGACAAACACCCCATGCCCATTCGCCTCTCAAAGAAACGTGGACAGGAAATGATTCCTGGAGGTTTGCATCCGTGATGGGCGGCAGGAATGAGATGGAAGGATAAGAGATCCGTTTTTTCCCCCATCCCTGTATCCTGTCCCCTTGGAAACGAAGGCAGTCCACAAATAAAACTTGAAAAGGAAATATACACCTGTATGGAACATGTCAGAGGCAGGAATGCACAGACGAACAAGAAATCATTGCGGGAGACAATTCGGAGACAAAACACAAAGTATAAAAATAAAATAAAAAGGAACAACGGTAACAACAGAGAGTCCAATGGCGCCCAAAGGAAGTAGGTTACATGGTCAGAAGTACTTGGTGCTTCCGGGAATATAATAGCAGAGACTATTATCCCAAAAGAACAACAACAAAAACATTTTTGGTCCTTCGAAAGTTTATATATATATATGATATGATCATATATATATATGATTTTTTTTAAGTTGCAACAGTGCTTTTTCCAAAAAAAGTCCATCTATAAATATAATTTTTTTATCATTTTTTAATAATTTTTTTTAAAATTTATCTATTTATTTTTTTAAAATTCTCCACCTCACTCTATATATTATTTTTTGAACGGCGTTAACCTGCTGAAGTTTTGCCAGAATGGAGACTGGCTGCGTTTGGGTTCGGCGAATTCGTAGACCTGTGTTGGGGCTATGCCGTCGGTCACCAAGTATTGTCCCTGATTTAGTGGATCCTGGGGTGGCGGGTAAGCGGGAGGAACTGATCGGGAGTAGCCGACACCTGCGTGGATAAAGGAACAGGAAAGGGGGAGAGGTAGGGCGGGACAGGTGGGGAAAAGAAAGACGTGCATTAGAATATTTCAATTTCTGATTTCTACATATGGTTATGAAAGCTGGACAGTGAAGAAAGCCAACAGGAGAATCGGCGCATTCGAAATGTGATGCTGGAGGAAAGTTCTGTGGATATCATGGGCTGCCAAAATGAGACATAAATGGGTCCAAGGGCAAATCAAAGCTGAACTCTCCCTAGAAGCTGAAACTGTCATACGTTCAACATATCATGAGAAGACAAGGCTCATTAGAAGGGAAACCCAATAACTCTTGGTAAGGTGGAAGGCAGTAGGAAAAGAGGAAAACCACACTACAAATGGGTGGACTCAATCAAGAAAGCCACAGCCCTGAGTCTGCAAGTCTTGAGAAAGGCAACTGATGATGGCAACTTGGAGCTTTCCCAACCATAAGGTGGCCATAACTCAAAGTCAGCTTGGCAGCAACTAACTGCAATAAGGTCAGAAGATAGGAGGCCAAGAGAGAAATCTACTTAACCATTCCAGGAGTGGATATTCTACCGAGCCTGAACTTCTATTCGGAATTGAGTCCAGCACCTGTAATATTCCCATGCATCCTGGGTCCCATTCAGACTGCACAATTATAGAAGTATGATTTGACTCTAAGTGTCATTGCTGCTTCCTATGAAATCCTGGAGTCTGTAGTTTGGGGAGGCACGAGAGCTCTCTGTCTGAGAAATCTAAATATCCATGATACATTGAACCCATCAGCAACATTCAGCTGAAACTGGTAACAACTGGAGTACCAAGAAAGCAATAGCAAAATAAGGATTATTCAGTGCACTCCTGAATGACAATTCCAATTAGTGATCCAATTTTGGGGGTGGGGTGGAGGCTCAATCCCACCAGCTGTGTCTTGTGGGTGAGGGGTACTTGCGTTTTCTTTGCCCCTCTTCTCATCCCGGGGAGCATTCCAGTTCCCAATATTCCCGCATGACAAATCCAGCACTGGGGAAAGCTGGTTTGGTTCTCAGTGGCTTCTCTTGAGTTAAATTTCCTTCTACAGAGACAGACCATTTACCTCTATATTCTTCTGCCTCTCCAGGCATTGAAGCAGGAGTATTTTTTTCCCCTACTAAGAGATTATTGATTCATCTAAGGATGTTTCTTTCACTGTTTGAAAATGCCACACATTGAACCTTTTTTCTTTGCAGAAAAAAAGCATGTGTTCAACAACTAAGGTACACCATCGCAGAGCTCATAAAAGTTACTTTTGTAGGATAACACCTTGTAGAATCCCCCAGCCAACGCTAAAGATTCTTGGAGTGCATCCAAAAAAAAAAAAAGGATGGCTTTCTGGATAAGCTCATGGATGATGGGGCTACCAATGGCTACTGACTCAGGATGGCTACCTACCATTTTCAGTATTAGAGTCAAGCTGGAGAGCTTGAGATCAAAGGCACAGTGGTACTCCCAGAAGGGATGTAAAGAATATTCAAAAATATTCTAAAACATGGTTGAAATGTAAGTTTCTTGAGAGTTGAAAACCCCTGATGAGATGGATCCTGAACTGACAAGAATCTTTGCATTTGGGGACTTTGTCTGTGCAAAATTCACACGTGGTTGTTTCGCACAGAAAACAGCATTTTCTGGACAGAAAATATTTCTATGCAAAAATACTATTTCATATATAGAAAAAGCTGCTTCCTGCACATGAAATACTGTAATAGGGAGTATATTGTGCTCAAAATCAGCATGCAGTTGATTTGCATGGAAAATGGCATTTTCTGCACAGGAAACAGCTATTTCTACACAAAAAAGGGCTGTTTTCTGTGCAGAAAATGCTGTTTTCTGCATAAAACAACTGTGTGTGAATTTTGTGTAGAATAAGTCCCGAATTGTCACTAGTCTAAAAAACTGTGTAGTTTTTGAAGACGTTCTCACAACGGGAAGAAAATTGTTAAATTCACTGCTTCCTTCGAGAAGAAGTTTAGTGAAGAATTATACCTTTACCTGTCAGTGAGTTTCTCATGTGCAACTAACTGTGAACAGAATGTTGGACTAAACGATTTTGTCGGACTAAACGGCTTTCGGCCAGCCAGTGAAGGTCTGGAGAACTTTATAATTAGGATTTGACACTACCAACAGCTTGAAGGACAAGAAGGTGTTGGGCCAGGAAAAAAAAAAAACGTACATGGGAAAGAGTTAATCACTCCTGTTCTTAGCTCTGCTCCTTTGATTAAAACATGGCATCTCCTCTGGGGACGCTAAATTGAGCAGAAGCACCAGAAGACATCATCCAAAGTCTCGTGTCATGTCTGTTTCGACTCTTAAGCCTGCAGTCCACACCCACTGATCGGTGAACGCAACACTCTCATCAGGTAAGAAGAAAAGTATCCAATTTTCCCTGAGCACTTTTATGTTAAGCCTAATGGAGCTAGGGGAAGCACAGAATTTGTCCAATGCATTATCTCAAGACTGATTATCTAATGTGGTGAGGCTTTTTCAATCCAATAATGATTAAAAAAGCAAATCTCGGAACGCCCGTGAAATCCAGCCTTTCCATCCTTGTATCAGTTCTGGAGTAGATCTAATCCATGCAAAACCCAGGAACTCCATCCTCTCAAGATTCTCATCATGCAAATATCTTCCAGGATTAAAGATTTCACAGTTAGCCAGTCTTATTTGTAGATTAGGGGTGGAAAGACTCTATTTTGTTTCCTGGCCAAAGAAAATGGGTTTCCTCACACTTGAAGAACCCTGGGACATTTCCACACCACACTGTCATAGTGCTATTATTCCACTTTTAACCTCCTCTGGAATCCTGGGGTTTGCAGTTTCGAGAGGGGCATTAAAGAATTCTCAGCCAGGGAGCTCTTTGGCCTCAGGAAACTACAAACCCCAGAACTCCACAGGAAGTTGAAAGCAGAATAATAGCACTATAACAGTGTAGGGTGGAAATGGCCCCTCTCAGGAAACAAAACACAGAGGTGAGACTTTGCACAGCTTTCTCCTGGTTTCTGAGAATTCTCTTGTGCAGAGAGACCTATGTGCTTTTTTTTCTGCACACATACAGACACACACACACAAATCTATGCCCCCTGATCCTTTGTTAATACTAACAACAGGAGAGCCATTGAATCAACAGGATTTGTCTATGTGTTGCACCACCATTCAACAATTGACTTCATGGGCCTCCTCCAGTTAGGATTAACCAATCAGAGTCCAGTCTGTATTTTCTGTGCTGATAAAGGATTTAACTACCCCATGCAACAACAGCAGCTTCCGTGCAATTGTATTCCCAGCATTTTTGGTTGTATTTTTCCTGTGCATGCACAATCCCTCCAGAAGGAAGAATCTATGCAAGCCACAGGAAGAACGGCAGTCCAGCAGCAATGAACTATGGAGGAGACTTAAAGATGACTTAGGAGAGGCTTCCCCAACCTGGTGCCGTCCAGATGTGATGTACTGCAATTGTGGCTGGCTGGGAACGATGGGCTTTGCAGTTCTTCCCATCTGGATGGCCCCGGGTTTGGATGGAGAAGAGGGGCTCACTTTGGAGATATAGGAACCATATTGACCAGCTGGAATGTATCCAGAGATGGAGGGGCCAAGGTGGCCCGGAAGCCAAATGCACTGAGGAGTGTTTGGAGAGGCTGAGTGTGTGTTCAGCCTGCAGGAGAGAAATCAGAAAGGTGATCTGACAGCCATCTTCAAACCCCTCAATGGCTGTCATGGAGAAGATGAGCTAATCTTGTTTTCTGCCACCCCTGTGGGTAAGGCAAAAAAGAAAAGAAAAGAAAGCAAGGGATGATTCCACCTCCAGAAGAACTTCTTGATGATAACAGCTGTTTGGAACAAATCTCTGAGAAGGCAATGGATTCCCCTCCACTGGTGGTTTTTAAACAGAGGTTGGGTGCTCACCTTTTAGGTGTTCTTAACAGTGGATCCCTGCACTGAGGAGGGTGGTGGATTAGACAGGTTGTGCTGGACCTAATCTTTAATGAAACCTTTTCTAGACCTATCCATGAAGGCTGAGTTAGGTTAAAATTGGACACTACGCCTATGTCTGAAGCAGGCTCCCGCCCTTTCCTAAGGCTGTGTTTCCTTACAAAATGCAACTTCTGTATTGTTGCATGCCATAGCATTCTTCCCTCTTTAATATCCTCCCCCACACAGTCACATCTTCTCCCTAAGGTGTTGCACAACACAAGTCACCTAAACATTTCCATTTGACAAGCCTGCCTACCGCTCTTCATCCTTCCAATATGGTGGGGAAAGATGGCACAGACAGTCTTGAAATAGGATGGAGTTTACTATTGTATAACATAGCCCCTCCAGATTCACCTCCATAAGACTCGCTCGTGCCTTTCTGTTTCCTGCAAGTTTTAAGTCTTTCTTTTTCATCGCTTTAAGAATTCTGCCACCAAGAGAATAAAAGCTCTGTTCCCTCAGAAGGATGATGAATACCACAGCTGCAGAGAAATGGGGTTTTATTTTTGCTTTTAAGAATATAACAGACAATTGCTGAAACAGTTCGCAAGCAGAGAGGTTTCCTTGGATGGGAGGTTATAGGTCATGGCTGCAATAATTTGAAATGACATCTCCAGGACAGAGAGTGAGTTGGGAGAATTTTGAACTGTTCTGCTTCAGATGGCAGGGGCATTTTGTTTTATTGACCTCCTGTTCTATTTTCTTTTTAAAGAGGTTTCCTTGGCAGGCAGAAATGAACACCTCAGAGAGAAGCTGCAGCTCATTTCTTTGCAGGCTAGATTACTATGTGCAAGGAGTGTCCTGGTCAACTGTTTTGTTAACCTCTGCTCCCCGTTTGTTTTTAACCAAAAAATAGTATTTGTCACCAAATGCCCTTCCCAAACCTCCCTAGGCAATTTTGCCACATTTTCAATCCTCCCAGGCTGTTTTAGGCCCAGGAGAGAAACTAAACAGGCAGTGATCTGCAAGCCAGCTTCTGCTTCACTTCCTATTTTTATAAAACAACAATAGCATGGAGGGACAGAAACATGGTAAAAATTGTCCCTGTGCCCTACAGGTCATTGGGCAATCTGTGGGAAGCTCAGCCAGCATGGCCCGTGGTGAGCGATTCTGGGAATTGAAGTCTAAAACATCTGGAGAACCACTGCCCTATAGGATAACTCTGCCCCTTTTATAAATTTGCTGCAGAAATCTATGGTAGCTACAAGGAACAGGCTTAATTGTTCTTCCCTCATTAGTATCTTTCAGTGGAGAAAAGAAAGGAAAAAAAATCAGGAACGAAATCCCATCTTAATTTTGTTTCTCTCCATTCAAATCTCCTGAGCCAGAGGACCAAAGATGCTGTATTGTAAAAGGGATTCCCAGGACTGTGGAAGCATCGTTTTATGCAAGGGAAGTTTGGCGTGATCAACTAGGGAACTAGAATCCAATTAATTCTCATATGTAGAAAAGCTTGGATGAATAAAAAGTGAAGATTCTTCTCAGGGCCCTCAGGGATAAAGATTGAGCGAGAAAGGGGAAAAAAACCCCTCAGAAAGCAATTGCCATGTCAAAAAGAAAAATTACAAAAATAAAAATAAATGAATACAATTAAGTATTTGCTCAGATGAAGGTCTAAAGCTATTTATCAGAAATATTCCCATGGTTTGACTTGAATTTCAATGAGATTAACCTCTTCATAAGGAGCCAGTGTGGTATAGCAGTCGGAGTGTGGAATTGGGATTCAACGAGTCCAGAGTTCAAATCTCTGCTCAGCCTTGGAAAGCATACTCTCTCAGCCTGAGAGGAAGGCAATGGCAAATCTCTTACCAAAAAACCCCAAGCCAGCACAGTATAGTAGTTCGAGTATTAGAGTAGAATGACAGGAAACCAGGGTTCTAACCCTTACTTGACCTGGGAAATCCACTGGAGGACCTTCAGCAAGTCACCCTCTCTCAGCCCCAAAGGAAAGCAATCTCTCTGTATGAGCGCTACAACTTATATTTGTATATGTCACTGATAATGATAATGATGCCAGCACAGTGGTGATCCACAATACAGTAACTTGATACCACTTTAACTTCTATAGTTCAGTCCCATGGAATCTTGGGATGTATGGTTCACCAAGGTCCTTGTCAAGGGCAATAGAAAAAGAGGAAGACCCCATTATAGGAGGATTGACTCAGTCATGGAAACCACGGCCCTGATGGATGGACGGACAGACAGTCTGTCCGTCTATCTATCTATCTATCTATCTATCTATCTATCTATCTATCTATCTATCTATCTATCTATCTATCTTTGTGATTCCTACTTTAAACAGTCAAGCAGTGAAATGTCACATCATGGACATCCCAGCTTTGGAGAATGGACCATAACTCAGTGGCAGAAGATATACACTGCATGCAGAAGGACCCAAGTTTGGTCTTGGACATCTCTGGTCAAAAGGATTTGGTGAGAGGGGATGAGGATGACCCCAGAGAGTCACTGTCAGTCAGCCCTGATGATAACAGCAGGCTAGGGGAACAATTAATGTAAGGTAGCTTCCCATATATTTGCCCTGCCTATCACACATGTACTGCTTCTGGGTACCAGCGTCCCTTCCTTGAGAATGCGCAAGGGGGTAGTCTCTACTGAGAGTGGATATTCAGAGGGTATAGAGCCTGCATGCTTTTTGACATGTTGATGCATGCTTTTTACAATCATTTGTGAAATAAATGACACAGCATAAGCCCGCTAAAGTTAGGGTTGGAGCAACCCTAATCCCAACCCTAACCCTAACCCTAACCCTAACCCTGAGCTACATTCTGCAATCCAAACTTCAGTCTGCCCCACCCACCCCTCTTGTGAACCGAAACAAAAGCCTTTTGGGTGCCCTTGGCAGACTGGAGGAAATGGGTTGGTTGGCCTGAATGTCTCTAAGACAGAGATAACTTTGAACCAGGAATGCATCATGCTGTATGTGCATACATGCATGCATATATATATACACACATGAAAAGGAAATGGTAGGAAGATTAAAGATGAGAAAGAAGCTGGATGAGAGAAATGACAGTGAATCTCTTTCATTCAGTTGAGCTGCACGCATCAAACAGACCATGTCCAGGTAGTTACCTTTTTGTTTACTGACTTTCCTTACTGTCATTGCTGCTTGCCGTTTTTGATTTTCAGAAATTTCAAAACCTAGGAAAGGAAGAAGGAAAACAGTTGAACACATCAGAGGCTTCCAGAAATCTAGTCAAGTTCACAGATGCTTTGTCCCAAGTCCTGCTAGATTGTAATATAAGCACCCCTGAAATGAATGCAACAGAGGGTTGGAGAGCCATCTGCAGGTCTTCTCAATTCTACATAGACTTGCTGCACATCTACCATTTTCCAAAACTAGAAGTGGCATTCCAGTTACTTGTTGTTATTCTCCTTCAGTCCCCTGCCAGAGAGTCTGTGGCAGAGCAGAGCAAGTCCAGTGCCATCTTCTTTGGTGTGGCAGGCTGTCTCCATTTGGGATAAAGTCCCAAAGGGAGATGTTGCGTTAACTTTGCAAGAGAGGCTTTGAAAGGCTTTTAAGCCAGTGTTCAAAAATGGCAGTAGTGTGGTGTCACATTGCCAGAGTTTAGAGCTTTCCCAAAGGCAGAGTGCTTTTTCTCCTTGCATGTTCATCCCATCTGGGCACTACCCATGGGCATTTAGTGGCTGGTGCAGGACAGACAGGAAAGAGACAGCTGTGATCCTACAGGTAGGAAAAGACAAGGGGTCCACAAGGATGCTTTTTCCTTTCTGCGGCCAGCTGGAGGGTTGTATCTGGTTGATGTCTGCTTTCTTCCATCCACTAAATGGTCATGGAACAGGGGACTCCCAGCCTGTGGACAGACAGGTGGTGTGGGAGGGTACATTGATGGCGGAAGTGCTGAATACCTCACCAACACCCTAAAAAGTATATATTCACGGGTGTAATTTGCAGTTATGAGAACCAGCGTAGCATCGTGGATTGAGCATTGCAATGCTGGCAGACCAGAGTTCAAATCCCCACCCTGCCATGGAAACCAGTGGGTGACCTTGGGCAAGTCACACTCTCTCAGCTTCAGAGGAAGGCCTAGGGAAATCCCTCCAAACAAATCTTATTGAGTAAATCCCATGATAGAGTTGCCATAAGAACTTGAAGGCACATAACAAGAATAATAATAATTTGCAATTACGCCTCCACATGACACTGATAGGATATCACCAATACTAATAACTGGCCAGCAGGCAGGGACGTAATTCTTCGCAAATTTTCTTCCTGAAGGAAACAATGAATAATTTGAGCAACTTTCTTCTCATTACAAGAAAGTTTTTGAAATCTGTGAAGTTTGCAATGGCCATTCGCAGTTCAAGACTTATTTTACACAAAATTTGCACGTGGTATTCTTGCACAGAAAACAGCATTTTTTTCTGTGCGGAAAGTATCTTTTCTGGGCAGAAACATTATTTCCTGTGCAGAGAACCCTGTATCATTTCCCATGCAGGAAATGCTATTTCATGTGCAAAAACATCATGAGTGATTTTGCACAAAATAAGTCCCAAACTGCAAAGATGCTCATCAGTCAGGGATTCTCCTGATCACGATTTCTTGACACTTGAGAGAGACATTTTTCAACCATTTTTCAAATATTCTTCCCATTCTTACCAGCAGGCAAAGGAGCAAGCTTTTTTTTTATCCAGTTGAAACCCCCCAATCTTACCTATCTTCTCATCTCTTGCACCATCTTCCGCTCCTCCCGGAAAGCTCTCAGCCACCTCAGTTTCTCCTCCAACTTCTTGGCAAAAAATAAGTGCATTTCCTCTGTCTCTTTGTTGTGTAGCTTGAAGGCATTCTTCATGCTCACATTGAAGTCATCGTCCCTTCCGTCTTCTATATCCAAAACCTCATACCTATCCATATCAATGCGCCCTTTGTAGTATAGGATGTCTCTCCTTATGAGATCCTAGGTGGGAAAAAAAGCAGAATAAGAAAGGCCTTGACAAATTGGAGTATACTTAAATTTCTGGCTGCAAAGTGTCTGGGAACTGAGTAAGTCCTCAAAGACTGAACTGAGAATGGCTGTGAATGAAGATGGTTGAGTGTTTGGTTGTGAGGTTTTAGAACAGAGGGCAAGGGCAAGAGAACAGCCTCTGCACCCCATCCAAAAACAGACTTAGACATGTATAAGTCACTGACAGAATGCCAGTCTCTGTATTTTAGCCTGTAATTTAAAAAGATCTGTCTAACATGCCGAACCCTTATTCCCCTGAATAGGTTCAACACTTTGGATAGCTCCATTAAAATCGAGACTAAAACTGATGGCTTTTGTGTCCACACACTACATTTTAGGCCATTTCTGCACTAAATCGTTATAGTGCTATTACTCCACTTTCAACATCCTGTGGAATCCTGGGGTTTGCCTTTGAGGCCCCCCCTAAACTGCAAACCGCAGGATTCCATAGGATGTTGAAAGTGGAATAACAGCACTATAACAATCTAGTGCAGAAATGGCTTTAGTTAGAATTTTACGGGACCTGTCCCCGTAACAGGTTCAGCACCTCAGACAGTGGTTTTATAAAGTTAGGACCGAAATTCACCTTCCGAGTCTCCAAACCTGTTCAGAAACCTGCCATTTACGATGATCGGCTATTCATTTCTAACTGTCCAGGGCTGTTGTCTTTAATTCCCTTGGGTTATTCAACAGCTCGATACGTCTGGCACAGCCCTGTATCTGGTCCTGCCACTGAGCGGTTGGCAAGCAATCCGCCCTCCGTCTGCCTGGCCTGGTATCTCATTCCATCTGGGTGGGAATGGGAAGCTCTGTAAATATTTGGAGAGATCTTATAGGAAACGCTTCAACAGAAAGCTCTGGAAATGCAGATGTTAGCAAATAGCCACCTTACAACAGCGCCCATCTTTCCCCACTTAGCAAGACAGATTGTGAATGATGCAAGGCTTAATTTTACTCACTGGATGTAAGAATCCTTACATGTTTCCAGTGAATTAGCTTGTGACTAAACTTCAGTGTATCCAAAAAAAGAACCAGGCCCTACTTTTCTAAATCATTTATATGACCTGCTATCAGAAATGCCAGCTCATGGGAAAGGAAAAAATAAAACTCCACAGATAGCAGCTGCTTATATAAAAGATGCAAATTTATCTGGAAAAGCACACAATAACCTTTCAAAATTTTAAATTGCCCATCTCGACAGAACTGAGCCAAGGCGATGTTTTACAAGAGGAGCCATAAACAGATCTTTGGACTGCAAGCTGTTGATTTCATAATCGTTCAAGCATTCAGGAGTACACATTTCTTGATCATTTTACTTCATGGTTTTATGTATGTGTGTGTAGTGGGGGGAATGCTGTGAAGATAAATGTCATGCTGAAATGCTAAACCTACCAGCAAAAATGAGAAGCAAAAAACCCAGTACGAAGCATCAACAAGGGTGAGTTGTCTGAAGGAGTCTTTGTTCAAGGTTAAAATGCAGTGCCTGATTTATTTAAAAACAGAGGTACATTTAGAACTATTCCAACTAAGGTTAAGGTTAAAAAAAATCCTGTGATACTATCAGGTGAGTAGCTAAATGGTAGGAACATCCAGTGATTCAGAAAATAGCAGAGGCAGTTGTAAGACCTCTGTTGAAAAAGCCTTCCCTGGATCCGCCTAACTTGGGCAATTATCAGCCATTGTCCACCATTCCACTTTTGGACAACACAACAGAACATGTGGAGACCTCCCAGCTCCAGCGATTCGTGAACAAAATGGATTATTTACGTCTATTTCAATTTGGTTTCCAGACTGATTATGGGACAGAGACAGCAAGCTGGTGGGTGATCTATGCTGGGAACTGGATTGGAGCATGTGTCTCTGATGGTTCAGTTGGATCTCTCAGCAGCTTTCGATACCATGACTATGGTATCCTTTTGGACACATTTCAAGGATGGAACTTAGAGAACTGTTTTACAATGGCTTCCTATTTTTCAAGAGGAGTGAACCCAGGAGGTGCTGTTTGGAGATTCTCGTTTGACTGCTTAGCCCCTGGAGATTGGACTTCCACATTCTGTTGCTTCAACCTCATGTACCACTCCTGGAATCAAATCTTGATTTATGCCTCTGAAAATTCCATTTAAGTGGCCAGTTTTACATCTCATTCTGATGCCTAGAATTTTATGCAGATTGACAGAGCTCTCCAGGGTGCTGATGGTTCCAGTCCGCACTATGTATAAAGCAACATCTGCTGGCACCTCTGGCCTGGCATTTGAAAATGCTTCTCTTCTGTTTAAGCTATGCTCAGATTCTTATCCGCCACCCTTTGGGGTGTGAGTTGATGCTGCTACTAAGGAGAAAGCTCAGGTACTCTAGACTTCCTGAGACAGTGTTCCTGGACTTCAGATGTTGCTATTCTTTCCTCCTTTGCTTTATTTCTTTTGAGGATTGGTTTTGCTGATCCTTGAAATCAGTACGAGAGAGAGAGACAAGCTTGCCCCATGAACTGCATGGTAGTTCAGCTGCTGGGAAAGCAGTGGCTGAGTTTTCTTCTACTGAGAAGGAACCTTGGCCATGGTTGCCTTGTTTTTGTCATTCCAACCCAGTCCTACTCAGAGCAATTCATGTCCATACCTTGCTGGAGATTTAGAGGAACCCTCCATTTTCATTTTGATTTGTACAGCCCCATACAAAACATAACTCCTGGTGCCCCCAGAGGTCACTTGGCTACTTCTCATTCATCTCTTACATATAAGCTTAGGGTCTGAGGAGGCATCCGATACTTCTCTAACTCTACCACTCACAACTCTGCATCTTGGTACTTATCTGTTCTTTTCTTGCAGTCAGGTTAAGACTTTTTTTCATTTTGCTGGCCTTCAAAGACTGATGTCTCAAGGGGGCTGAGCCTTGAAGCACTGTGCTGTGCCAGCTATATGTTTTGTCCCATTGTTTTTTTTTTAACAGCTGTGTTTTTATACTGGCTTTAATTTATGGATTGTTTAATGATATTTTAAATTTCTTTCTTTCTTTCTTTCTGTCTTTCTGTCTGTCTGTCTGTCTGTCTGTCCTTCCTTCCTTCCTTCCTTCCTTCCTTCCTTCCTTCCTTCCTTCTTTCTTTCTTTCTTTCTTTCTTTCTTTCTTTCTTTCTTTCTTTCTTTCTTTCTTTCTTTCTTTCTATCAACTACTGTAAGCCACCTTGGAGATCCAGCATGGTGTAATGAAGATCAGAGTTTGGTTCTCTGCTCAGTCATGGAAACTTTCTAGGAGACCTTGTGTGCATCACACACTCTCAGCCCCAGAAAAAAAAACCATGATAGGTTCATCTTAGGACTCAACCAATCAATAATTTTATTATGGTTGTAGACCAGCACGCATCTTAGGGCTGCCGTAAGTCAGAAATTACTTGAAGCAGCAGCAACAACAAAGCCACTTTGAGAGGTGAGATGTGATAGTGATGCTGATGACAGAATCCTAGGGCCTTTCCGCCCTACACTGTTATAGTGCTATTATTCTGCTTTCAACATCCTATGGAATCCTGGGCTTTGCAATTTAGGGAGGGGCATTGAGCCAGAGAGGGCAAAGAGCCAGAGAGCTCTTTGGCCTCAATAATCTACAAACCCCAGATTTCCACAGGATGTTGAAACTGGAATAATAGCAGTATAACAGTGTAGTGCAGGAACGCCCTATATCTATTCCACACTACACTGTTATAGTGCTATTATTCCACTTTCATCATCCTGCGGAATTCTGGGGTTTGTAGATTATTGAGGCCAAAGAGCTCTCCGGATGAGAATTCCAAAGGCCTCTCCCTAAACTGCAAGCCCCAGGATTCCATGGGAGGCTGAAAGTAGAATCACAGCACTATAACAGTGTAGTGCAGAAAGGTCCATAGAATTGAAGAGTGGCCCAGAGGCCATCATGTCCAACCTCCCACTAAACACAGGACCTCCAGCTACAGCATCCTCAGCAGGTATCTGTCCAGCCTCTTTGTGAAGATGTCCAGAGAAGGAGACTCCACCATTTCTCTGGGCAGTTGGCTTTATTACTAAACTGCTCCTACCATCAAAAAGTTCCTTCCGATGTTCAACTGAAATCTCCCCTCCTGTAACTTAAAACCATTAGACTGAGTCCTACCCTCAGGGGCAGCAAAGAACAAACCTGCCCCCTACCCCCTCTGACAGCCCCTGAGATATTTAAAGAGTACAAGCATGTCACCAAGCTGAACTTGCCCAGCTCCCTCAACCTCTCCTCATATGTCTTCTTCTCCACTCCTCTTACAATCCCTGTTGCCATTCTCTGAACCTGCCCCAACTTGTCTAGATTCTTCTTGAAACGAGGCACTCAGAACTGAATGAGATGTTGCAGATGAGGCCTGATTAGCACAAAATATGGTGGGATAATAAGGTAATGGTGATAGATGACAATTATGATTTGTAGCAGTCTGTGCATTCAGTACTCAGGGGGCTGACACTTTTCTGCCAGGACCTGACACGGGCTTTGTAATTGCCCTCATTCATATTTTAAACATATGATATGTCTGTATCCAATCGTAGTTTCCCTTTGGAAAGAGGTTATTAGTCAAATCGATTTTGTCTTGGAGCAACCTTTGAGTTTTGCAGATCTGCCTGTGGCTCTAAAATTATCTGTCGAGAGCTTGGAAATTAACTTCTGGTCAGCAGAAATGGATTCTCTCTACCCTTTCAGTGGCTAACAGATGCATATTGAAGAAATGGAAAGACACACAGTCACCTTCTATCACCAAGCAGACCATGAGCCTGTCAACATTGTTGGATATTTGGTTGCCTTTTTCTTGATGTTTTTCTATTGACATTTTCTTTCAGCTGTATTTTCACTTTATCCTGTGTCTATTTTTCCTTTATAATTAATCTCCACCTTTCCTGCCCCCTTTTCGTTTTCAGTATGTTTTTCGCACAGTTAAAAATCAATACCTCTTGACTTATCACCTCTCTCCTTCTCTGCCATGGTCATGTAATGATTTGCTGTGCAGACATCTGATTCTTGAGTAGATAGCAGTAGCAGGGACAGTTTATACCTGAGTGAGCAGGAACCTGGTAGGTTTTCAGCATTTACTGGCAAATTTCCAGCATCTACAGGCAGATCATCAGTATATCGATCAGTAGATCTTTAATGTCTATCAGCAGACCTTCACCATCTACCTGTAGATCTTCAGCATCTGCCAGTAGACCTCTAGCATCTACTGGGAAATCTTCTGCATCTACTGTTGTATCTTTAGCATCTACTGGTAGATTTTCAGAATCTGCTGGTGGTTCTTCAGCGTTGACTGGCCAATTTTCAGCTCCTGCTGGCAAATTTTCAGCCTCTATTGCTAGTTCTTCAGGATCTGCTAGTAGACCACAGGGTGATTTGCTGAATGCCAGCAAGGGTTTGTAATTCCCAACAACTTAACCTTCATTAGATCTAAATTAAACAGTGGGAATACTTCAGATGTAACGCCATGATGCATTACTGGGAACCAAGGTGTTTGGTGAACCTCTTGGTTCCCAGTAATGCAGAGTGGCTCTTAAAACCATAACAATGGCATGATAAGGCTATCCAGGCATTGTAGTTATGCCACAGTGACAGCCAACACAATCGAGTGAGTGTGCGAGTTATCACAGTGTACCCTGACTTGCATAGAGGAAGTGAATTAGAAGAAGAAGGAAAACCCAATTCTATCACATCAAAGTTAACTGAATAATCTGAAAGGACCACCTTTTGTCTGGGAAAGAGAGCTACCCAGCTCCGCCCCCAGGCTTCGATGCTGAACCTCTGACACCTTGACAGAAGAGGCCTTATTAAAGTTAATAAACATCAACATGAAAGACGGAGACATGAAGACCAGGGCTTCAAAAGCTGATCTGTCAGAAAAAGTCACAGTTTTCTTCATAATGTGGAATCCCTGGTGGCAAGAGGATCACATTTACTGTATCCTGATGTGATCCCTGTCTGCGACATGATATCACAGTCCCCTGACTTACAAGAGCTTCATTAAACTCTGCCAGAAGATAGAGGCTGGAACACTGTTGGTGTTCTGTGCATGCGAATGTCCCCTTAAACACGTGATTGTGCTTTTTTAAGCCATAGTGCAACAAACTCAGTTCATGGATGCACAAGCGGAATGCTACAAGTGTAACCACTTCCATATGCCTCTGACTCTAACATCATCATTTCTCTCACTTCTCCTATTTGATTTTTAACACTTTTGCTGGACAAAGAAGCCAGTGGAGCTTCAACAGCTTCATGATGTATTTTTTGGATACAACCTAGAATTACATTAGCTTTTTCTGAGACTGCATTGCATTGTTGACTTATGGCTAGCTTGTGGTCAATCAAGTTCTTCTTACCTTTTTGCAGAGAACCATCTGGTGATCAAAGAGGAAGAATACACGCTGCTGGCTTCGTCCATAAGGCTGATAAATCCAGGACATTTCACCTGTGTAGATCAGCTCAGAACTACGATCCAAGATGTCATCCCCCTAGAAGGCATAAGACAGTTGGAAACAGGTGACTGTGGGGCATTTGGCAAAAGCGTCATCTCATTGAAACCTAGGCAGTCCCGTGGTGGATGGAGCATAAAAAGATGAGGGATATACCACTGCTGGCCCTATGGAACAGTTAATAGACTTCAAACAGTCAGAAATCTAGCATGATGCTGAAACTATTTCCTTAAACTTTCTACATGGATTCTCCAAGAAGTGCAATTAATATTTGCAAATCCTTCAAACACAGTAGACATTCTTATTCTCTTTTGAATTTAGGATACAAAATTCTGAATGTCACATTTTGAATTCAGCCTTGCAAAAATTTCTTGCATTAAAAGTTGAAATTTGGTTGCTTTGATGCATCCTTGGATTTCTGCAATTCTTTTGATAAGCCTCTAAAGATGAAATCTCTTATAGCTTGTCAGCAGCTGTCACATGCTAAACACCATTACATGTTACCTCCACCAACTGAACTAACATACACAGTGCCAAACTAAGTACTATTGCATTCGAGCATCAAATACCATCTGATACAATCTGATAAAAATACACCACTCAAATGTAGCCGTGCATGTCTGAAAGAGAAAGCAAAACCCACAGTTGGGCAGTATCTTTATTATTAACACTCAAAAATGAAAAAAATGATTATGAAATACCACAAAATATTCATAAGCCGTGAAAGATTCAGTAAATATTTCAGAACCAAGGAAATATCAGATGTTCCAATTTGCAGCGGAAATTTTTAGAGAGAAAATGAACTGTTCTGGGTTGCAGGCAGACGTTCACATGGTATTGGACTTGAATATTCAGCAGGCTTGGACAGCCTGGGCAACAGGTGGGGATAATGGGAATTCTTGTCCAACGACTTTTGGAAGGACGAGGTTTCTCACCCTGTTCTACGTCCTTCAACATTGTTACTCCACCTTTCCTCAAAGAAATCAGTGGGATAGAAAGCAGATTTATTGCTTTCACATTTCAATACTAACACACTACGGTACTTTAAAAACTATAAGCCACTTATAAAGACCTGCGTCACCTCACACAGTGCTTTGGAGATTTATGGCCAGGGTCACAATCCACATCCTTCTGTATCCTATTGCATTCTATTCCACTTCCACAACTATGTAACAAGCCTGAAAAACTATAGCTTTGATATCCCTCTACCAGTGCAGCTGAAGTGGATTGATATCTATGAAAGCTCATCTTAAAGGTGCTGTGAGTTTCCCTTTGTCTCTCCTTCTTGATGCTTCAGCAGACAAATGCTGCTATTTCATTACAGATAGCTAGATTACAAGGATCTGTTTGCAAACACACAACAGATGCATTGCAGTAGCTTGGTTGGCATTAAAAGCCCAGCAACCTAATTGTTTGGGGTGGATTCCACATGAGCAGCACTGTCAGCCTATTCTTCCTGGATACCATGATCTGGCCTGAAGGATTTCAACTGGGTCGAAAGATGCTTGGGGGATATTGAGCCTGTCCTATAGAGAAAGGGTTCTGACCCACTTCTCTGACTGGGAAAAAGCATAGTATCTAGTGTCATGGTCCTAAATAGTCAAGCTTCAGGCTTCCTTCCTTGCCCCCCCATATTGGTCATTTCTGGCCCCTCCCGAAACTGCAAACCCCAGGATTCCACAGGATGTTGCAAGTGGAATAATAGCGCTATAACACTCTAGTGCGGAAATGGCCATTGGCTGGCATCCTATTAGTGAATGATGATGGCTGAAGTTGAAATAACACCATCCCAACTCACTTTTATGGTTGTTGCATAAGTTAGACTTCTTTTCCAACCTACACAATGACCCAAATTCCCTCCTGCTTCACCTTCTAAGTGACACAACCATTTTTGTGCTGCTGGAGAACTGGAGGACAAGTGATGATACTTCCAGCTGTTTTCTCATAGCTGGATGTACAGCAAGGATGCCATTCCCAAGGACCCCCTGAGGACCACTGGAAATCGCTGCATATGCCCGTCACAGCACATCCAGCTATAGGAAAATCACTGGAGGTCTCCCCACTGATCCCCTTGCTCTCTGGCAGCATGGAAATGGCTGCACCACTTACAAGGCAAGTTGAGGAAGCCTGGCATCATTAGGTATAGCTACAGAAATAAAGCTGCATGATACACGAACATCTTCGAATGCAAGTTCCCAGCTGCTGTTCTGCCACCCGATTACATTACTCCACAGCAAAACACGTTTAGGAAACATGCTGGCATTTAGCTGTTTTTGTTGCTCTTGCTGAAAAGGCATGAAATGCAAGACGCTGGAAAGGCAGGAACACCCGTGGCTGCTAAAAATAGAACACAAGTTGCTTCTAGAGCCCATTTGACTCGAGAGACAACAAACACAAACACCCAACAAAGCCCTTCGCTCGACGCAATCTCATCTGAGCGGCCTCTCACCCACTGACCACTCATCAGGGATGCAAAGTGCATTGGCCAATTTCTCCATCCTTAATGAAAGTGTCTAATGATTTATAACGAGGCTCCGTCAAGAAAAAAAAGTCCATTAGGAGATTTATGGCATTTCAAGCCCTTTTTGTGAAAATTTCATTTCTGCAAGAGTGTGCATGTGTATTTGTGCTCTGTTGCTGTGTGTATGATTTAAAGGCAAGCAAAACTCACACGTTTGACCATGATCCCAGAAAGATTCTGTTAATCATGCCCAATGTGTATGTGTGTGTGTGTGTATATTTAAAGTGATCAACAAATAAAATTTACTAGTTCAACTAATAAGCTGAATATTTTGGTTTTTGTCTTTCTTGGTTACTTAACCTATAAATGAACTTGTAGCCAAGGTGGCAGTTTAGAACACACTATCAGTAACATTCTTCAGTGGATGATGTATTGTCTTGTAGGTTAGGGTTGGAAAAGGGTAGCCCACGGGCCACATAAGGTCCCAGGACCATTTCTGTGAGCCCTTCAGCCTCGAGAATGATCCATCATCCACTTAAGGATATTACTGCCCAAAAGACAACAGCTGAGATCCAACCTTGGGGTTACATAATGTTCATTTCTGCATGCAGAGTTCTGTGTCAATTGTGGAACACATTGGTTGTGCGTTCAAGTGTTCATAATCCCTGTGTTAGATGCTCATGTTGCTGACCTGGAATGTATGTGGCAAGAGCAGACCCTTGCATGAATAATGTCCCTGCAGACACAACTCTGCCTCCACCAATGTGCACAAAATATGGATATTCTGCATTGCACAAAAATGTCCCATCACTTCTGTAGGGGGCTTTACATGTACATTCTGGCTACTGTGCTAAGCACAAAACCCATTTTTGGAGGTGTTAACATTTTTTTCCCAAAAACCCTTTCCAAAATATGAAAAAATCATTGAAAAGATAAGCAAGAAGTTGTGTACCTTAATCCAGCCATCGGGGAGGGGGAAATTTTGGAAATTCTTAATTCTTGAATTTAAGAAGGAAAGAAGCATAGATTTATACCCCTGCCTTTCAGTGCCCTTGAAATAGGAGCTGTTCTCCAGTTCCTAAGAAACTATGGATTAACCAGAGTTCATGTAAGGAGAGTTAAGAGGAAAAATAAACCTTGGTTTCTTATTGTCCTATGTTCAGAGGCAATGTGCTAAAATTGCTGAGTGCTGTGTCTCCTTGACCCAGCTGCTGTTGAATCTGGTGTACAATCAGCTTGCTTTTCTTATTTTTCTATCACCACTTCCCTGGGAGGCCAGTGATGTCCCCCGAAGACACTAGATTCTTTCCACGTCTTCTAAGAAATGAGAATGAGGTTGAGGAATCAAACACTTGTGGCTATGAGTGGGCATCCATGAAAAGGCCGTTTCAAACTGATGGTGGTGCCCATCTGCAGACAATATAGAAGAAGAAGTAATCTTCTGCCAGGAACTTAAGGGTAAGGTGTTTTCAAAGAAATAGGCAAGAACTTGACATAGGTTCAGATGCCACATCTGTCCCCACATCTACCCTGGGAGCAATATTACAGGGGCCAAGAACATCACCTACAACATTGGAGGTGTATTTACTTGTTCTTCCTCCAATGTGAAACATGCCACCCAATGCCAGCAATGCCTCTCTACACTCTATGTTGCACAAACAGGAAAATTTCTGTGCAAAAGGATAAACAGACACAAATCTGCCATTAGAAATGGGAATAGCTAAAGACTAGCTTCGGAACATGTCAACCTTCCTGGACGTACAGGAAGGGATTTACAGGCTGTGGTCCTTGAACAAGGAAATTAAAAAAGGAAGACTAGGGAGAGAAACAGCTGAACTGAATTGTAATCACCATTTCCAGCCCATTAGCAGAAATATGAACAGAGACAATAGCTTCACGGTGCACCACACGTATTAATGCTTCACTACTGCAACGCCAAGAAAAGGAATATTCTCAGAGAATGTGGAACCCAGTCAAAGCATTGTAAATATCCGAAAGACCTGTATCATCTCATGCAGCCCTTTGAAAATTTAAAACAGGGAACACGATTTGCATTTTTCTGGAGCTTGCTACATTCTCTGTCCCACTCCCAAAACTATATAAATATGCTTTATACCTGAGGTCTTCCTACCACTCTATACTGCTTTGGAAGAAGTGGGCTTATAACCATGGAACCTCATGTTAAAATAAAAGCCAGTTAGTCTTAAAGGTCCTGCCACATTCCCTTTTTCCCCTCCCCGTCCCTTCCTTCTTTGTAACTGCAAGGTGTGAATTACGTGGTTAATACTTTAGGGTTTTTTTTTAATGTCCTCCCCAGACCTGCCAAACCCTCTCCTCTACCTTTTGGTCAAAAGCTATTTTTTCAGACAAAAAAAAAATCACTCTTTGGGGCTTGTTTTATTGTGCTGTTCTACCTCTCCATCATGTAAGAGCAAAATTATACCCCTAGATCCCTCCCCCTCAGAGAGAAAGGGGTTGATAAAATGTGATTTCTGGTCACCCAAAATGGTGGCTAGAGAGTTGCAAGGTGTTGACCACACAAGGTTGACCAAATTGGCCCTCCACCCAGCCAGCACATGTCAATCCTGCCCAAAAGAGTTCTTCTGCTGCTGTGATTATATTTATTTATATTTGTGATTACTTCCATTTATATGTTGCTGTTATATCCAATCTCCTTCCCAGTTTGAGATTCAAGGTGGGTTGCAGCAGTTGAAACAAACATAGTTAAAAATCAACAGCCTACAACAGGTAAAAAGCAGTTAAGCCATCATAAAACCGATTAAAACAACTTAAAACAACAATAAATAAAAGTCCAGAACATTATACAAGGCCTGCTTCCCCTGAAAAATCATTTCGCAAAGAACAAAAATGTTTTTATCTGTTTGCAGAAAAATAGTAAGAGTTCAAGGCTAGCCTCTTTAGAAAGGGAGTTCCAGAGCTTGGGGGCCACCACTGAGAAGGTCGTCCAACATACCTCACCTAACATAACTGTGAGGGTCATATTAGGCCCCAGAAAGTCTTGATAACAACCTGAAATGACTACACTGTTCAACACAGATCCAGTACCTAGGACCAAATGATATCTTTGGCAATGCATTGGTGGCGCTGTTGAAAGTGGCAAGTGTTGGGACCACCCTGTGGAAAAGACAAGGTGTCCTCTGCAAGCAGTCACCAGCAAGGCCATTCCCACTGATGAAGAAAAGTCAGAGGATAAGGACAGAATAAGGTAGAGTCATACTGAAGGGAATGGAAAAAGAAGTATCTTCAACCAGGGAAAAGTGCTGAAGCTGCAGAGTTACTAAGCTCCTAAGAATCTCAGGGAAAAGCAGATTAAGCATTTCCAGAGGCCCCTGACCTTTGCATCGACTAACTGGCACTTTCTACTTATAACAGGAACAATCTGAAGTGTGGTGCTTGCTTGGGAATTTTCCACTGGCTTAAAAACCAGCTAAAATATGTCTAGTACACTCTTATGATTTGCTACAAGTTGTTGTATGCTGTTGCTGGGTAGATCGCCTAAAACTTGTATAAATGGCAAGGTGTAGGTTTCGTTTGGGGCTACACTGCTCAGCCAGAATGCCAGATACCTCGACTGGAATGTGCCTAAATAGACTGCTGTTTACAGTTCACTCTTGTCTCCATTCATGAATGAAAGGGGATAAGTTTCCCCAACAGTATCCCAGGAAGAGATGAAGTCAGCTTTGCCCTAGCTGAGGTTTATTGCTCCTGCTCTCTAGGGGTTGAGCAATCACAGGGAGGTCTCACAGTTTAGCACTGCAAAGGAAAGCTGTCGGTCTCCCCGATTCCAACCGACGCCCCAAGGAATTCTTGACATGGCCAGGAAATGGGACAAGGGTAGAGAATGAGAGAGAACAACCAAAAGGCCCCAGTTCACGCTCTGAAGACAAGCTTGAGAAACAGGAAGAACAAGCTGCCCAAAATGGGCTTTGCCATTCATTGTTGTGTACAAAGCCTATGGGCTGGTGAAAAGGGCTCTGAAACTACTATTCCTTGGAGACTTTCACACGATGGAACAATGGTGCTTGGGCCATTTCCGCATTACTTTGTTCTAGTGCTATTATTCCCCTTTCAACCTCCTGTGGAATTCTGGGGTTTGGAGTTTTCTGAGGCCAAAGAGCTCTCTGGCTGAGGATTCTAAATGCCCCTCCCCTAAACTGCACGATTCCATAGGGTGTTGGAAGTGGAATAATAGCACTCTAACAGTGTAGGGAGGAAATGGACTTGGATTCTACTTTAACTCCCATGGTGACATCCTTTGGGGTCCTGGTGTTGGGAGTCTGGCACAAAAGCTCTCTAGGTGAGAATCTGAAAGACTCCTTTCTAAACTGCAGATCTCAGGATCCCATAGGATGGATCCTTGGTTGTTAATGAAGAATCATACCACACACATTGTACAGTGTGGAAGGACCCTTCATTGCTGTCTGTCAGGGATTAAAGATACTGGAATATTGATTGATTGCTTATTTTTGTCCTAAATGTTTTTCCTTTGCCATCACCCAGAACTTCACATTCCAGAGGCATTCATTTCCACGTCACCTTTCCCACTACACAATTACAGCACTATGTTTTCATTTTAACTGCCATGGCAACGTCCTATGGAATCCTGGGATCTGCAGTTTAGGGAGGGGGATTCAGCCTGAGAGCTGTAGTGCCTCACCAGAATCCCATAAGATGCTGACATGGCAGTAGCAGTTAAAGTGGAATCATAGTGCCATAACTGTGCAGTCTGAAGAGAACATCTCCTGGCAGCTTCTTGCCAGGCAGAGAGAGCATCCCTTTCTTTTGGCTGCACTCTTGAGCAAAGCAATTTCCCACTTTTTGTGTTTTGTATCTGGCACTTCTGTGCTTTAATGAGCAGCCAACGGGTTCGATTATCTTTCTAAGCGGTGGGAAGCTCAGAGAGAAAAGAAAGATCCCTCTTTTTACAAGCTTCACTTAAAAAAAAAGAAAAAACACCCTTCTGTCATAGGGTAGAGAGTGGGGGAAAAGAGAGCCTCCTTTTGTTGCAGCCTCTAGTTTGATTCTATGCCCCTAGGAAGGCATCTCTCATCCGGCTGCTCTTGCTGAAGAAACAGGATGTTAGCTGCATGCATCGTATTTTTATTCATGCTGGTCTTTGGATTTAATAATGCAGCATTACGTTGCAGCCAGCTCTCGTTCGTTACATAATTAAGGGCACAAAGCCATCCATTAGAGGATCCATAAATAACTAGAAGGAATTGGAGCTGGGAGAAATTTAAAAGGACAGCAGCCATTGCATATTTCTTTTTTTTTTCCTACAGTTATTCATTTTTGCATTACAAGCACGCCTCAGTTAACAAAGTCTCTGATAAAGTACAGGCAGCCCTCCGCATTTGCTAGGATTAGGGGCACAGGACCCCTGCAAAAATGGAAAAATCGCAAATGTCAAAACGTGTGTGAGAGAATCTGTGGGAAGGGGGCTGAGGCATGGTGGGGAGAATAGGCAGCCAGCATCCAAACTAGGACAGGGAAAAGGAATGGATCAGCATGATGGACTTATATTTCTTTTCTTACTCATCTCCTTCCTTGGGTGTGTGGAGGGCTTCAGGAGAGGGTTTGTGGTGCTGAGAAATCAGGCTGCGAGCTCCCCTTAGCCAGCCAAGCAGGGCTGGTGGAGGAGGAGAAAGACCAGAGGTGGGTTTTTAAAAGGATTTGTAGCCCAATTAGAACCACTGAGAGGGAAAGTTCCCCCAGAAAAGAAGTACCCGAGGTAGAGGAGAAGGGGTTGAAGAAAGTCGCAAATAACCAAATCCATGGAAGTCAAACCTGCAAACATGGAGGGCTGACTGTAGCTCCTTTTTTACAGGCTTTTCACACTCACCCAACTCAGTCTTTTCTTTGTTGTGCTCTGCCTAGTTGGAAGGCTTTTTTTTTAAAGCAGAATTGGTGCTGGGAGAAGGAAGACAGGATGGACAAACACAGACTACCGGTGTTACACTGCAGCACCGTGTCTACCGTAAACAGAGAGCAAGATTCTGCTGCAGCCAGCCCGCCTGTAGCTGTGTATGTCCCTGCCTAGCGCAGGAAAGCTAAACAGCAGCTGCCTCCAGAATCCCTTACTGAGCGTGCGTGAACAGCAAAAGAGAGAGAGAGAGAAAGGGAAAGCAGATAATCCTGCCTCACTAATCACCCACACGATTCAAACTGGATGCAGTTTTTAAGAAGCCTTCAAACGGTCTCTGGAAGATTCAGCATTGGTTGACTTCTCTCATCAGGAATCCCCGGCTGATTAACTTTCAGCGTTCAGTAACCCATGATACGTCATGGGTGGAGAGAGAAGTTGTCAATGGCTGAGATCCTGGGGTGCAGTGCATAATGCTCCCCATGCCTAGTTCCATGCCCTCCCCACAGCTTCCATTAAGTCCCACAGGGCTGCTGCTACAGTTGTTAAATGGCTTGGAGAGGGAAAACAGGGGAAGGACAGGAGGAGGTGAAAATGCAGAAGGCATCCTGTTCTAATTTCAGTTCTCCATAGAGAGGAAATGACTTCACTTCTTTTCCTTTCTCTGTAGAACTGCAGCTGGGAGAGGATTCAGCCACTGCTGTTTGCTCCCCCTCCTCTTTTCCATTCCACAGCTGCAGGTCCCACAGCCCTTCCAGCTAGTGGGGAAGAGGTTCAGGATGGTGTGCAAGACATTCGTTGAATAGGTCTATCCAAAACAAGACATACTCGTACATAACCTCGAGTTATATTCCTGTATGTCACAAACAGGATCCCAGCCCCTGAAATCCAGTGAAGGAGTCAGCTGCAAGAAGAAGCGTATAGCTGGCAATGGAATTTGATTAAACAATGGGTGGTAGAGATGCAGAGCTGAAGACAGAGGAGCTAAGAAAAAAAGCAGGGCTGAAGCCACGCTGGTGGGAAGTAAGACTACGACGCCTAAATACTAGGAGGAAGAATGGGGATCGGCAAAGCAAGATAGAGAGCTGAGGAGCACAAGTGATAGATGCACAACCTTTTCAGATCCAATACCAGCATGAGAGTGCCACTCTCAGAGGGCTTCCAAGTCAGGCTCCTCTGCCATGCTAGTCATGCTTAGCTGTGCTGAGGCTATACTGCTGTGACAGACTTGATATTTGGGTAATGGGAGGGGGAACCTGGCTGGAGCACGGGTACCGAGCTCATCCCAACAGACTTGTACAATCTGGTGTTGTGTGGGAATGGAATACAAACAAGAGAGTGTTAGGAGCGGGTGAGGGGGTTCTTAAAATCAAAGCTTGCATTGCAGCCTCAGTTCTTGCAAAAGTGTTCTCTGTGTGCTGAACCTAATTTCCAATAAAACCTTTCTGGACTCACTCATGAAGCCTGGTTGTTGTGTCACATCATGACAGGATATTACACCCACCCCACCTGGCTCCCTATTCTGTTTGATGACTTCAGAGCATGAGCTATTCACTCTCCATCTTGACAAAGACTAAGAAAACATGCTGGCATCCCACTAATGTCTTACGAAATTCCTCTACAGAACAGGCTGGGCATTCTTGTCTTTTGCAGAATGTCTGTATTCAGTTCAAGGCTGCAGAACCAGAGTTCATGTATGTCCTGCCTATGGTGCACACACATCGCGCATGGTACACGGAGACGTACACTGCAGGGGCAGAAGTGCTCATTGCATTGCACATGCAAATGTATGTGCACATTTTGGTGCACCAAACTACAGTTCAGAAACAAGGCAAGACTGTGCAACTGTTGCATAATTCCTTTTGACTCAAGGTGAACTCCAACTCCTTGATTTGGAGAACAAAACCTGGGCTCATCTTGAATTCCCTGTCTGATTGGAGGTGGGGAGGGGGAATTTCTCCTTAGTTCACCCCACAGGCATTTATGTTTTGTAAAGGCCAAGTCCCAACTTTTAACCTTCAAACCACAGGATTAGCAAAACAACCTTGGGGGCCAAGCAGACTACAAATACCAATGCTGACACAAGTAGGCCAGCCAGCCTTGTTGTTTTGCCTCCATCCCCAAATACGAAGCTGTCATTTTAGAGAAATATAACTGGATTCTGGCAACAATGTGTCCAAATGTGGGTTATGGGGTCTGGACAATCAAGAAAGCTGCCATAACACTGTCTTGGAGCCCATGCCTCCAAAGGATGCTTGACCTCAAGAAAAGGAGCATGCAGTTTGTCCAATCATACTGTCCCTGCTGTTGTTGTTTTTGTGGTTCACAGAAAGCCTGGAAGAGATCAGAAGGGCCATTGAGAACCCCATTCTGCCATGCAGGAATACATAAACTAAACCACTCCTGAAAGATTCCCATCCAGCTCCTGTTAAAAGACCTCCAAAGAAGGAGTCTCCAAAGAAGCAGTCTGCTCTGGGACACCCAGAGGTTTTCCATGGCTGAGCAGGCATTTAAGCCCTGGTCTGCCAGAGTCCTAGTCCAACAGTCAAAACTCTAAATCATGCTGGCTGTCATAAATAACCTCTAGGCACATACCTCAAGGGTCCTCTTAGTGTGCACGTCAAGTTTCAGGAACATAGGGCTTCTGGGTCCATGGCACAGACAACATATAGACACAGTATTAGCTTCAACAAACAAGACTGTTGGCTAGTGGAAGTACCTAGCAGCAGGAACACATGACTAAACCACTGAAAGATTCCCATCCAACTTCTGTTTAAAGATCTCCCATGAGTCACCACCACCACTATCTGACGGAGTTTCTTCCACTGTCAAACTGCTCGTACAGTAAAGATGGAACAGCCGCAGGGACCCTGACTGGGGCTTGTCATTGCTACATTCCTCATAAAAGCACAGGGCAATCACATACATCTCATATTGCAAATTTATCAGCCAAAACCCTACACTATGGCAGTGTAACATAAATCTCCAGAGGTGGAATTATGCATTGGCTGAGCTTAGATATGGGTGTCTAGCCATACATATGCAATTCTACATCCTCCCACCGCTTGACAGCTGTCAAGACCCTGCTCTTGTTGTTTACTGGTGGGAGGGGACGGAGATGAAATTCAGATCATGGAGGAGCAACTGGCCTCAGCTTGGAGGAAGTAAGAGATGACAGTGCACTCCATTTCTTTCTCCCCAGGAGCTCAGAACAGCCAGATCCTCTTGGTCTCCCCTCCTTCATGCCCCCCACTCCAGTGAGTCACAACAGCGCTCCTCTGGCTGGAGCACAAGGGCAGAGAATAGCACTCTGCAACCTGTCTCAAATGGGACTCAGGTGTATATAAGCTGCACTTATGAATACGTAAATCACTAATTGATTGTTCTAGCCAACTAGGGTGAGCAGGTCTGAAGCAGTTGAGACTAAAAACTGAGACTAATCAACACTCTACTATGGATGGTACAGAGGGTGAGCCCTGGTGATGTTGTTAAGCATGATACATGAAGCACTAGCCACAGTTGCTTAGAGATGTCATTCTAATAATCAACTTTGAGTCTAACAAATGAGAAAATACTTATCTGGTTGGGAATTTCAGTTATCCAACCTCTGCACTGAACAGAGAAACAAAAGCAGCATTCCCACAGCTCTATTATTTACAATTCTGCAAACAATGCTTTTAAGAACACATGGGAGCTGTAGTCTAAACCAAAGAAAGTTTTCCAGCTTGGAAAAGCGATGAAAAAAACCAGTTTACAAGAGCTGCTCTAAAGTATCCTACTGAATTGAAGGGACAAAAATACATAACTTAATCTAATGTGATGCAATGTAATGTTGTGTGCAGCATGTCACATTAGATTACATTATTATGTATTCTTGTCCCACCAGCTCAGTAGGCTACTTTGGAGCACCCATGTGTGAATTTTGCACAGAGTAAGTATCCAATTACAGCATTTTCTGCACAGAAAGCAGCATGCAAGAAATAATATTTCTGCTTCCAGGTATTAATGATGGCAGGATAAAAATAGTTATCAATTGGATCCAGAGGTCACCTTGCTCCTCCACCTTTAAGAGAATGTTAAACATCTTGAAGCCAATGTGGTCTTAATTTGGTATTTACTGTGTGTATGCAGATACTCTTTCAACATATAGGAGTCATGTTGGCCTCCAGTAAAGGAGGGAAGGAAGCCAGATCTGATAAATTTCTACCTCCCTGGCAACCACTTCCATCCACAAGCAATAATCCATAATCACGCCTGTGTGCCACTGGTTTAATGCTCCTGCATTTGCTGTCTAGATTTTGCTCCCTGTCTCCTAGCTACCATTGCTCTGGATGGAAGAGCAATCCATTGCGTTTGCATTTTCCTGTGGAAAAAAAATGATTCCATACCTCTTAAGAATGGTTATGGGACAAAGCACACCTTGCCACAGAAATCCATATATTTCTGAGGTTCACAATGTATTAAAACACGCACAGAACGATGCATATATTGGACAAATGTCATGTGTGTGTATGTGCCTTCAAGTTGCCTTAGCAGTCAAAGGAACTGAAGGGTTCTGACAGCTTTTAATGGACAGAAGCTTCCCCCAAAGTTTCCAACAACAGTCCTCCACATAATGAAAGGCAACGTTGCAGTCTAGAGCAGTGGTTCTCAACCTGTGGGTCCCCAGATGATTTTGGACTTCAGCTCCCAGAAGCCCTGAGCATTGACCATAGTGGCTGGGGCTTCTGGGAGCTGAAGTCCAAAATCATCTGGGGACCCACAGGTTGAGAACCACTGGTCTAGAGGTTGGAAGAGTGCATGGCCAAGTTAATTCCAAGAAGGGCCCCAGCTTCCATGATTCCATGAGGTCACAGCGGGGCTACTACTAAAGATCAGGCAAGACAGACCTAAAAGTATCCTGAGCCAGCAAAGTGGGACTGAATTTGCCACTGGACTACAGAGCCATGTGGGCAAGGCTTTCATGTCAAAAGCTCAGCGTCTGGCTTCCAGGAAAGTCTCACACTGAGCAGTGTTAGAAGGTGACTGCACCTACCTCCCAATCCAGAACCGAGGCTTGCCACTGAGCAATCTTGTCAATGTTTTCCAGTCTCCTTTTCCTCTCATTTATCTGCTGGGTCACATTCCTCATGACGGCAAGGGCTGCAGCCACGTACCTGTAGTCACTGGACAGGAGAAAGAGAGAGAGAAAACAAGCTGTAGCCTTTAACCTGCTTTCTCAATGGGCTGGGTATGGTTTCTTCGGCTCTGCCTCTGGATTGCTGTGCGCCGCTATGGGATTTCACCTGCTTAAACCCAAAATGTTATGGAGGGAGCCTGTACAAAAACAGGTGTGCCAGTGGTTGTGCTTTCTTTGAGGCTATGTAATGTGTAAGGATGGAAAGAACATTCAAAAATATTTGAAAAAAATGTCAAAAATACTTATTTTGAGTGTTGCAAAACCCTGACAAGGAGAATCCTGGACAAGAACCTGTAAAATGTAGGACTCATTCTGCACAAAATTCACATATGGTTGTTTTATGCAGGAAACAGCATGGTGGTGGTGAAGATGAGATGATGGGAAATGCAGTTCAGAAAGGGGATTTTTCCAAGCTCAGATCCCTTCTCTGTTTACTATAGTCTGCCTTGTTCACTCCAGGCAAGGAGCTGTTCCCTGGCTCCTGAGCTAAAATCATCTCTCTGGCTGCAGCCTCATCATATATCAGCATAGCAAATTCTAGTCCAGGGCTCAGTTGCTGGAGTCAGCAAGGAATCTGCAATGAGTAAGTGATCCGGCAGCCCCTGAAGCCAAGAAGAGAGAGCCCAGCCAGTTTGGCTATGCTGTGACAGGTCCATCACGGAGTGACTCAAAGAGTGTTACACGGTAGCTCTGCATATATTCTATCTACCCACCTACCCCCGTTGCTCCACACGATTTACTTTCCTAGTGGGTGGACTGAGATATTCGAGCGAACCAGAGGAGGTTTTTGGCTATGTCAATGGCAGTTACATTGATAGTAATCACCTTTCAGGGCCAGCAAGGGAAATAAGGATCCGTATTGCGGGGTATCACTTTCTGCCTTGTGCTTTCCTCTTTTACAAGAGATGTCATCTTCATTTCAGCTGTACCGAGAAGCCAGGCTTCAGGGGCCAAAGTAATTTACAATTTGCTCAAAGCCTAATGATTCATTGTGTACTCCTGTATGGCAAGGGGTTGGAATGGATGCTCCTTGGAGTCTCTTCCAACTCTATGATCCTATGACTGCTGAATGACTGGTCTGTAAACGACTGGTTTCAACCAGTGGATGAGGAAACCCTAAGGATGGGGTTATTCTTACTGGGTAAGTTCAGCAAGAAAGGAATGGTTGGAAAGGAGAAGAGCTACAGTTGCTAGAGATAAGGAGGAAGCCCATTATACTTCGATTAAGATAGCAAGATTTTTTAATTGTGCAATTAGGAGGGGACAAAAGGGTAAATTATATATAATGGAATTCCTGTTATGCATTGGTACCTAAGGTTGTATCTTTTATTTAGGGTTTTAAGGCTGCATCCAAATGTTGCAGTACTACCAAGCAGCACCGACAGAAGAGTCCTGCAACCAAGTTCTGCCCTGCTCTGCTCCCTTTTTCTTTCTGACTTTCTGTAAAATAATAAAAAAGCTTCAAGCCTAGTTCTTTAATTGTTTATCAGTCCAGCAAATGGAAAGAGATTTTTTCAGTTTTGAAAATTTCTGCTGCTAGTTGCATATATTGGTAGGTATAGGCTTTAAAGCAATATATAGAACACAAAGGGTATCATGACTTTTATAGATATAATTATGGGTTCTCCTTTTGATTTTTAATTTGTATTTGTTTCTTTTATAGGCCCTGAAGATGTCAATCAAAACAATTACCTACGAAACTATTATAACTTCTCCCATTGATTCTTGAATCCCTTCAGCAAGTCTTCTCTAACTAACATTAGGTTAAGTTTATTTTGAAGGGGAGACAACTCTCCAAGTGCTTTGTAGATGGTCTTTATTGATTATTAGAAACAAGCCCAATGTATTTTGGCCTCTGTAATTGTTTCAATGGCCTTCTTCAGGGGCAATATATGTCACTAGCAGCAGACATTTCTATAAAGAGCAAAAGTTCTTCAGTTGTTTATCAGTCTAGCCAGTGGAAAGAAATTTCTTATGGGAATTTTTCAATCCCTAGTCACTTTAAACCAGTGAGTTCAAAATTTGAGGATTTTCCTGTTATTTCATTGGAATTAGAAAGAGAGACTGAAACTTCAGTTTGGAATTTAGCTCCCTGGTCTCCCAGACACATAGCTATTAGCCGTATTAGCTGGTGGATTCCAAGACATGTAGTCCAAATAAGCAACTTTTTCAAGCTTTGGCTATGCTTCCCCTTCTCGACTGACACCATGCAACAATATTGTTGCCACGACTCCAAATGATGAAAGTCCCAGCACCAGCTGCCTTGACAACGCTTTGCACCGGCTGTGTTGTGTTCACAATGTTCCCTTTGCACATTTCAGCACTACCAGAGTTGCTCATTTTTAGCACAAAGTTTACTCTGGCCGCCTGCATGCACCTGGCATGTTTATCCCACTCATCAGTATGTCACAGCGACAGCGTGCCAACTGATCTTTTTTGTTGTTTCTGGGTTGGTTGCCACCACCCGGACGGCTTTTGCAAAGAGAAGACAAAAAAAATATGTTCACAAAGCCAAGGCAAAGCAGAGAGATGGCAACCTGGCAGGCCATCAGTTGTGAACACAAGGAATCTTAGATTTCTAACAGTTAGGCAACCCTGCAGGTGGGCAGAAGCAGAGGAGACAAGCAACAAGAGGACTGATGTATTATTTGTAAACTTACTCAGCTTTGTTCAAACCTGGTTTCCCTCCCCATCATGCTATTCCTCTTCTCATCCCCATTCTCTTTCTGTCTTGCTGTTCTTCCCTACCACATTAGTCATTTATTCTATACCACTCTTGCCTGGGCTATAGACCCCTTAGTCTCTGACAAGTGTTGCCGGTTCTGTGATCGTGGGGTGGTGCCTCTACTGCTGGGTTTAATGCAGCCTCCTCCACAGCTCTGGGAGCTATCCAGTGGCTGAAGGTATGTTGGGAACAGGGTTCAGTTCCTGGATAGCTCCAATAACACTCTGAAGAGAGAGGGAGGAGAACCAATGCAGTCAGAACCAATGGTGGAGTCACTGGCCCACAATAATAGACCTACTGGCTATGGCCATTTCAGCAGTACACTGTTATAGTGCAATTATTCCACTTTCAACATCCTGTGAAATTCTGGGGTTTGTAGTTGACAGAGGCCAAAGAGTTCTCTGGCTGAGCATTCTAAATGTCCCTCAGTAAACTGTAAACCCTGGGATTCCACAGGGTGTTAAAAGTGGAATAATAGCACTGTAACAGTATAGTGTGGAAATGGCCTATGTCTCATCCCTTGGTGCCCTATTTTTTTTCTTACTTTCTTCTGGTTTCTTTCATTTCTCTTTCCCCATCACTCTGACTTCCCTTTCTCCTTGGTCATTCTCCTCCCCCAATCCCACATTCTTTCTGTCATTTCCTCTTTTAACCCCCCTCCCACCTTTATCAGGCACCAGGAGTTTTTCTCTCATTAAAAATTACCATATTCTAGTACCGTAAACTGAGGCTGCCATGTTTACATATTAAGGAGGTTACTACACATCTGCCCTTCTGAGTCCTAATCTTCTTCTGATGTCTTGACTACAAGTTTTGATTAAGGATGTCAACGCCAAGGCCTGGCGAGCAGCCAAAGGAGCCGGCTACAGGTCTCTTGCAGATAAGGCAGGGAATAAATTAAAGGGCTTTACTTTAGCAGAACAGAACAGGAAAAATAGCAGTAAACACCGGCAGCAGGGAGACTCCCTGGCTGTTACGTCACAGCCAAGCGAGCACACAGTCAAAGTCTGTTCGAACGGAAAAGTTACCAAAGCTGGTCCGAGATCAAGAGGTGGCGACGTTCCAGCAGGTCGGGCAGCGTTTCAGGAGGCCAAGCTGGGATCCACAACAAGCACTCTCCCCCCAGAATGGACGGTTGTGAGCCGACAAAAGACCCAAGGCTGAGTGATTGCTTTTATAGGCAGATCACTCCTCCAGCTGTTATCGCAGCTGGACCCTGATTGCCTGGCGTTTTCTATTTAAACGTTCTGACCTCCTGAGAGCACTCTTTTGCTCCTGATGCTGCTGGTAAGTAGGCACCCGCTCTTGAATCTCACTATGCGACTCTTCTGGCTTGGCTGGGTCTGGGGCAGCCCCTGGCTCTGCTTCTGGGACTACTGGAGCCAAGGGCTCTGTGCCTGGGGCAGCCTCGGGAGTGGGCTGTGCTGGTGCAGCAGGCTCCAAGGACTCCGGCTCAGGCTCAGACTCAGAGCTTGTGTCCTGGAGTTCCAGGGTCCTGACATCACACCCCTCCCCAACAGTACCCCCACCAGCCTGAGGAGGACTTCGGCTTGTTGGGGTAGCGGCGGTGGAGGCGACGCACCAGGTCCGGGGCATGGACGTCCGATGCATCCTCTCACGAGCGTTCCTCCAGTCCGTAGCCCCGCCAGTCAATCAGATACTGGAGGCGCCCCTGACATCGCCGGGAGTCCAGAATGCGGGCAACCTCATACTCCTCCTCCCCCTCCCCCTCCACCAAGATAGGAGGGGGTGCCAGACCTTGAGAGGCATCATCTCGGACGTCACCCGCCATCACCAACAACGACCTATGGAAGACTGGGTGGATTCGGAGTGTCCGGGGCAGCTGGAGGCAGAAGGCCACTGGGTTTACCTGGGCCACGATTGGGTAGGGGCCGATAAACCGGGCATCCAACTTCCGACAGGGACGAGACACCAGCAGGTGGCGCGTTCCACAGCCAGACCCGATCGCCGACTCAACGGGGGACCAGGCTGGCGATGTTTGTCCGCTTCCCGCTTGTAGGCCTCCTTCGCGCGTTCCAGCTGCTCATGAAGGAGGGCCTGGGCCGCCTGCAATTCCTGCAGCCATTGGTCGGCCGCCGGGACCTCCGATCGAGCCCCAACAGCTGGGAATAGCCGCGGGTGGAACCCGTAATTGGCAAAACGGGGTCTGTCGGGTGGAGGAGTGGACCGCGTTGTTGTACGCAAACTCCGCCAAGGGGAGCAGGTCCACCCAGTTATCCTGCTGGTAGCTGGCATAGCACCGCAGATACTGCTCCAGGCTGGCATTGGTGCGCTCGGTCTGCCCATCTGTCTGCGGGTGATGTGCTGTCGACAAGCGAGGCTCTATATCCAGCTGGCACAGGAGGCTCTGCCAGAATCACGCCGTGAACTGGGTGCCTCGGTCCAACACGATTCCATCGGGAAGACCATGTAACCAGAATACATGGTCCACGACCACGCGCACCGTCTCCTTGGCGGTGGGAACAGTTGGGCAGGGCACAAAATGGGCCATCTTGGTGAAGAGATCCACCAGCACCAGAATAGCGGTCAGGCCCCTCGCCAGGGGCAGGTCGGTGATGAAGTCCATGGATATCACCTTCCAGGAGCTGGAGGGCGTGGCCAAGGGTTGCAGCAGACCAGCGGGCCGCCCCGGCAGGTCCTTGGCCCGGTGGCACACGGGGCAGGTTCGGACATAACGGTCCACCTCGGAGCGCATCCTGGGCCACCAAAACTCCCGTGACACCAGGTGCAGGGTCTTGTACAACCCAAAGTGGCCCGCCGGCCTCCCATCATGGCACAACCGGAGGACCTCCTCCCGGCAGGGGCCCGCAGGCACATAGAGCTGGTCCAGGTGATACAAGAGGCTGTCCCGCACAGAGTAGGGTGAGGAGCCCCCGGCCTCTGAATTGGAACGGACCAGCGGGCCTGCGCTTGCCCCAGCCGGATCCGTTCTGTGAGAGATGGGGTGTCTTGGAGGGCTGCGAAGTGTTCTGGCCGGAGTATGGTGGACTTGATCTCGGCCTCCGGGGTGGCAGTGTACTCCGGCTTCCTGGACAAGGCATCGGCCAGGCGATTCCGGGCACGTGGCACGTAGTGCAACTGGAAATTAAACCGGGCAAAGAACTGTGACCACCGCACCTGCCTCGGGGTGAGCTTGCGGGCCATCTGGAGGTATTCCAAATTCCGGTGGTCGGTGCGTACCTGCACCGGGTGAGCCGCACCTTCCAGCAAGTGGCGCCAGTGCTCGAAGGTCATCTTGATGGCCAGCAGCTCCTTCTCCCAGATCGTGTAATTGCGCTCGGCGGGGTACAACTTCCGGGAGTAGTAAGCGCACGGCAAGAGTTGTGAGCCCGATGTGGCCGATTGCAGGAGCACGGCACCCACAGCGACATCCGAGGCGTCAGTCTCCAGCACAAATGGCGTCCTCGGGTCCGGGTGCTGCAGAATAGGCTCTGTGGTAAAGCGGGTCTTCAACTCCTGGAATGCCTGCTGCACCGCCGGAGTCCAACAGAAAGGTGCCTTCCCCCGTAAGAGGTTCGTGATGGGGGCCGCCAACTGGGCGAAGTTCGGAATAAACTTCCGGTAAAAGTTGGAGAACCTGAGAAACTGCTGGACCTCCTTACGGCTGCTGGGTGGCTGCCAAGAAACCACCGTCTCCACCTTGGCTGGGTCCATCTCGATGCGAGATCTGGTAACCTAGGAAATCAATGGCCAGGAGATCAAAGGCACACTTCTCCAGCTTGGCGTACAGCCGGTGCGCGCGAAGGCGTTGAAGAACCGCTCGGACATGAGCGTCGTGGGCTGCCTGGTTCGGAGAGTAGATTAGGAAATCATCTAGGTAGATGATGACAAAAATGGTCCAGATAGTCCCGAAAGATGTCGTTTACAAAATGCTGGAAGACCGCCGGGCGTAACTAGGCCAAACGGCATGACCGTGTATTCATAGTGGCCATACCGGGTCTGGAATGCCATCTTCCACCCGTCCCCAGCACGGATCCAGACCAGATTGTAGGCCCCCCAGAGGTCCAACTTGGTAAAGACGCGAGCATGCCGCAACCGTTCCAAGAGCTCCGGAATCAGAGGCAAGGGGTAGCGGTTGCGGATGGTGATGCGGTTCAGGGCCCGGTAGTCATTACAAAGACGAAGCTCCCCACATTTCTTGAGGTCAAACAAGACCGGAGCCCTGGCCGGTGAGGTGGAGGGTCTGATGAACCCCCGCTGCAGGTTCTTTTCCAGAAAGTCTCTCAATGCAGCCAACTCTGGCTCCGAGAGGGTGTCGAGCCTCCCAGCTGGGATGGGGACCCCCCGGGACCAGGTCAATGGCGCAGTCGTAAACCCGGTGTGGGGGCAGGCGGTCCGCCTCTTTCTTGTCAAAGACGTCGGCATAGTCCTGGTACTTCGCAGGCAGCACGACCGAAGTTTCAGCCCCCTCCCCCTCAGGGGCTACGTGGAGCCGGTCTGGCCAACAATGCTCCTGGCAATACTCTGAAGCAAAGAGCACCTCGCGCCGAGCCCACGAGATGTGCGGGTCGTGCTTGGAGAGCCAGGCCATTCCCAGCACCACTGGAAAGTGGGGCACCGCTGCCAAGAAGAACCGAGTATATTCCACGTGCCCCTGGATCTCCAACCTCAGTTCCAGGGTCTGGGGAGTCACTGGTCTGGACTTGAGTAAACGTCCATCGATGGTCTCGACGGGCCGGGGTGCGGGCAAAGGTAGCAGCGGAATCTGGTGTCGGGTGGCAAAGTCCAAATCCATAAAGTTGCCGGAGGCTCCAGAGTCCAGCATGGCCCCCAGAGGCACTGGGTGAGCCTCCCCGACCCACACGGTTGCTGCCACCAGCAAAGGATCCCGCCTGGATTCTGTCGAAATGGAGCCCACTGCTGGGGGGGTGGGCTGTGAACAGTAGGCTCCCCCAAGCCACGTAGCCCCTCTAGGCTTGGGGAAGTCCGTTTCCCGACTGGCCCAAGCCGGGCTTCTTGGCTGGGCAGCTTCTAGAGAAGTGACCCCCCAGTCCACAGTACAGACAGAGGCCCACCTGCCTCCTGCGCTCCTTCTCAGCAGGGGAGAGGCGGGGGCGAGCTCCTCCCAGCTGCATGGGCTCCTCAGGAGGAAGTGTGCAGGCAGGTCCTGAGTTGGAACTGGCCTCTCGAGTGGCCACCACCCCACAAGGCCCAGGAGCCCGGGGAAGAGCTGCCTACGAGCCAGCCTGCGTGCCTCCAGGCGCCCATCGATACGCAGGGCTTGCTCAATCAGCAGCTGCAAGGTAGCCGGGGGGGGGCAACAGACCAGTTCGTCCAGAATCTCCGGGGCAAGCCCTGCTTTAAACTGGTCCTGCAGGGCGGGATCATTATAGGCCACGTCCTGGGCCAGGAGCCGGAAGGCCGTGACATACTCCCGGACCGGTCTCTTTCCTTGGCGCAGCTGACGAAGCTGCCGGCTGACGGTCTCGGCTTGCACCGGATCTGCCCACACTGACCTAAAAGCCTGGAGGAAGGTGGCCATGCTGTACAGAACTTGGCTATCCTGCCGCAGGAGTGGCGTGGCCCACTTGGCTGCGGGCCCTTGCAGCAGGCTGATGATAAACGCCACCTGGGCATGTTCATCTGGGAAATCTGCCCAGTGCACTTGCAGAAACAAGTTACAGTTGGCCAGGAAAGTCTCCGATTGCACAGGGTCTCCCTGAAATTTATCTGGCACAGCCACAGGGATCCGCTTGGTGTGGTGTGCCATGGCAAGCTGGGCCAATTGTCTCTGTAGGTCAGCCACAGCTTCTGTGAGCTGAGACACCTGAGCCTGCAGGGCTTGATTCTCCTGCTTTAAGGCTTCCATTCTCAGAGGCTCCTCTCCCCGGCTCAAAGCTGCTGGTCAGCTCACAATCTGTCAACGCCAAGGCCTGGTGAGCAGCCAAAGGAGCCGGCTACAGGTCTCTTGCAGATAAGGCAGGGAATAAATTAAAGGGCTTTACTTCAGCAGAACAGAACAGGAAAAATAGCAGTAAATACCGGCAGCAGGGAGACTCCCTGGCTGTTACGTCACAGCCAAGCGAGCACACAGTCAAAGTCTGTTCGAACGGAAAAGTTACCAAAGCTGGTCCGAGATCAAGAGGTGGCGACGTTCCAGCAGGTCGGGCAGCGTTTCAGGAGGCCAAGCTGGGATCCACAACAAGCACTCTCCCCCCAGAATGGACGGTTGTGAGCCGACAAAAGACCCAAGGCTGAGTGATTGCTTTTATAGGCAGATCACTCCTCCAGCTGTTATCGCAGCTGGACCCTGATTGCCTGGCGTTTTCTATTTAAACGTTCTGACCTCCTGAGAGCACTCTTTTGCTCCCGATGGTGCTGGTAAGTAGGCACCCGCTCTTGAATCTCACTATGCGACTCTTCTGGCTTGGCTGGGTCTGGGCAGCCCCTGGCTCTGCTTCTGGGACTACTGGAGCCAAGGGCTCTGTGCCTGGGGCAGCCTCAGGAGTGGGCTGTGCTGGTGCAGCAGGCTCCAGGGACTCTGGCTCAGACTCAGAGCTTGTGTCCTGGAGTTCCAGGGTCCTGACAAAGGACTGATCCCGTACAAAATTAAAATATGATATTATGCTGCCAATACAGAGCATAGTGATATATTGCCATGGGTTCCTATTCCCTAGTTACTCTTCTTGGGAACAGACATGTCGGTGGTGTTGATCTTACAGCACTAACATTCTTGATAATCAGGAACATGGAAGGAGGTGGAATGGAGTATATATACTTATGTGATCCCTGGGTGGGAGGAATTTGCATTTGTGATGCATTAGTGATGCAGCTGGCCTGTGAGATAGCCCATCGTTGAGTGGACTAGCCCTCAGGGTTGCACTGTTAGTCAGGGGATATGCATAACAGTTGTGTGTGCATTTAAGTACTCATTGGCAATCCATTGTATTATTTCCTGTAGAGAGACCTCCTGAGTCTGGGTAGTGTTCGCTGGCTTATTTCCGAGTCTAGATTTAGTGTTCTTCAGTACTGGTGGTCATCTTTTGTTTACTTTCTGAGTTTCTTCTTTCCTGTGGAAATTGTCGAGATGTTTATGGATCTCAATGGCCTCTCTGTGTAGTCTGACACAGTAGTTGTCAGAATGGTCCAGAATTTCAGTATCTTCAAATAGCATTCTGTGTCCAGGTTGGTTTATAACATATTCTGCTACTGCTGATTTTTCTGGCTGGATCAGTCTGCAGTGTCTTTTGTGTTCTTTGATTCGTGTCTGGATGCTGCATTTTGTAGTCCCTATGTAGACCTGCCCACAGCTGCAAGGTATGCAGCAAACTGTTATGCGTGTTCCCTGACTAACAACACAACCCGAGGGGCTAGTCCACTCAACAATGGGCTATCTCACAGGCCAGTTGCATCACTAATGCATCACAAATGCAAATCCCTCCCACTCAGGGATCACACAAGTATATATACTCCATTCCACCTCCTCTGAAGATGCCAGCCACAGATGCAGGCGAAATGTCAGGAGCAAATACACGGCACAACCCAATTCTGGGATTGTTAATGGTTGGTTTTCATAATCCCTCACCACTGATGATACGAACTAAAGGTGCCAGGACTTGCCAGTCCAACAATGTCTGGATGGCTTCATGGTTCCCATCTTATCTAGGAGAACTACCTGGGACATGGAAACATCTAGATTCTCTACTGTGCATCAAGACTCAAGATGGCAGCAGACCCCGAAATGGCAACATGGGAGATGCTGGGGAAGTGTGTCACCATGTATATGTGGTAAAAAGAGGGAACTGCAAGAGGGCAGCTGAAACAGCCATGAAAACCTCCCTTGTCCCTGTAGGTCAGAAGAACTCAGATGGCACTCCCTAACTTTCCCCAAAGCTTCTGGCTTCGAAAGTGCGGATTGGAGCACTAAAGAGTTTTACTTTTCTTGCACAGACACTGCTCCTGTTCTGTCTCACTGGCTGCCACTTGTGGAGGGAACCTGGGAGCATGACACATCACCCGTTTTGCTAGACATGCAAGAAGTAAGAAGGCATTCCAGTCCAATTCACACATTTTCGAGGAGTTGTTCCCCTCGCCCTGCCCTATCCATTCGCTAATACGATGAGAATTTAGCAAGAGCTTCAGCTGAACTGGCAAAGAAGGGCTGATGAAAAATGTCGGAGGAAAATCGGTTGGGCCATATGGAGTAATACGACAAAATTGTTCCCTAATGGGCCGTCATGGTTCCTCTTCAGTACTTCAGCAGGAGAGAAAGAGAACGACGAGGCTGCTTGCCAGCCCTCGTTCTACTTCGAACAATCAGAGCATCAGCTTCCAAGACGCTGCCACGGACAGCACTGTAAGACAGTAAATGTGGATGGCTGGAAGAGGCAGGAATTATTATTACTGTAGGAAATGGCTAAAAGCAGCTAACTGAAATAAATGGCTCTAAAAGCCTCATTTGGCTGATTTAATGCTGCCCACTGTGACTGGTAAGGGCTTGCTTTACTGTTCTTGCTGAAGTTGGAGGTTGTGGTCAGGAACTGGGGATGGAAAGAATTTTCAAAAATCATAATAGACAAAACATGCGTTTCTTGAGTGTCGGGAAACTCTGACGAGGAGAATCCTGGAGAGAGGAGAACCTTCATGGTTATTTGGCATAAAAATGTACTTTTTTTCCCCTTGCACAGAAAGCAAGGTTCCTGAAAAGAAAATATGATTTTCTGTACTTCCCTACTACTTTTGTACAGCACAGAGCATGCCATTCCCTGCACAAAAAACAAACCCATGTATGTTTCTCATAGAGACTGTTCCATGGGAAGGGGTACACCGAAACACTCCTTGAATGAGCTTGCAAACATAGCCAGAGTCTCTCAACTTGCTTAAAATATAACCTTCAACTGGTGGTCACGCCAGCTGAAGAAGACAGGCACAGTTGTTCACTGAAATCTCAGCACCAAGGACTGGCAAACACTACCCTCAGTTTGAGGCCAGGCTATCTTTGAAGTCTGGTATAAATGCCTTAGAATTACGTGCTTCTAAAACATTGAATTGCTTGTTGTTTGCATGTTTGTTAGAAGTCACCTTGAAAACTAGGAGCACAGTGATATAAATATTTAAAATAAAGAGAGAGTGCAAGGCTGTGAACTCTTGACTCTTGCAAATTAGTTCAGTCTCAGTACTGAATTCTTTAATTCCATCGTTTTGAAATAAAAAAAGGAATTGAGATGGAGAATAGCAGAACCTGGAAAAGCTACTGAGGGTGGGCTACAACATTATGCCCTCCCACTATCCCTATTTGACAGGGGCAGACCTAATTAATTCTCTGCCATCCCTTTTATTCAGCTGCTTTTAAAATGCCCTGGATTTCTTCTTTCCTCTTTCAACTTTTCCCCTTCGTCCTCAGCTTGCATCAATTGCTACAACCCAAGTTCAAAGTGCAAAAGCAGTTTGCTCTCAATTACTTTAGTGGAGGGCAGAGAGCTAAGAAAGAGGACAAATCTTGCCCTTTTCAGTTGGCTCAGGTAGAAGCAAACTGTTGCAGTGTCTCCTAACTAGTGTGTTCTTCCTCATGAATAACTTTTGCACATTCTGATGTCGTTTGGCCACATGCATCCGGGTTTGCATCTGGGAAATGTTGGAGGGTATGCAACTTCCAGTTTCTGGATATTTTAATTTAGTTTTTTAATTCATCTAATGGGGAAGCTCATTTCTACTACACACTGTGTGTGAATCCCACCTGGTAAAACATGGGAGTGGGAGGTGGGATGAAAGAAGACCCAGCCAAATCTCCAGTGGATGCCCCCTTCCCATGTGCACGAGCCCTCATGGGCTAACCTCAGTGACAGTACCGATGAGTGGTGACAGCAACAGCAGCAGCAGTTAATGGGATCATTAGTCGTGCTCTTATCAGGTGTCCCTAAAACGCCCACAAGCCCTCTCTAGGGAGCATAAGGGCATTTGTGTCAAGTTTTCAGGTCCCTCCATTTTAGGCCCAGGAGAAGCCTTTTCTAACAACAGGAAGAGAGCAGAATTCACAAAGGCATTCCCTGGGTCTAAATGGGCCCGAGTGGGCAAAAACTTGGGAAAAATGCCCCCACTCCCCCATGAGGTTATTTGGGGACATTTTGGGGCATTATTAAGGTTTTGCTGGTAGAAGTCTAGAAAAAATTATGATAAAACATATGGGTGTAGCTTATGAGAATAAGCCAACTTGGCACAATGGCTTGAATGTTGACTACAATGCTGGAGACCAGGTTTGATTCCCCACTCGGCCATAGAAACCTACTGGGTGATCCTAGGTATATCACACACTCTCAGTCTCCAGAAAACCCCATGCTAGGTTCAACTTACCATTGCCATGAGTCAGAAATGAAGGCACACCACCACATCAAACTTAGAAGTCTCAACCTGAGATCTGAAATACCTGTCCAAGCTACCAGTGCCAGGATTCCCCAGGATGCAGCCGGAACAGTCAAAATGGAACCCTAGTGTTAAAATTCTATAGTGTGAAAGGACTCATGATCCCAGCAATCAAAAGATGAGAACAATAAAGAAGTGCTTTTTTAAATGACGCTTCCAAAAGTTGCTCAGCCTAGGGAATCACATATTCCCAAAGTGCCATGAGCTCTGGGGAGGCACGGATGAACATGCCAGTGAGTTCTCCTCCGCAGTTAGCCTGAAATGCAAGTGCGCCTCGGCCGAAATACCCATGTACCTGTGGTCCTGGGCAGTGTACTTCAGCAGTTCTGCCAGCTGCAGGGGGTACTTGCAGATCTTCTGTACAGGCGTCAGAAGGAAACCATCAATGGCAATGTCAATCATCTGCTGCAAGAGACGGCACGCTTCAAAGAAGTGCTGGTACCTGCCATCTTTCATTAGCTTGGAGAGCTCCATGCACGCATCCAAGTGATTATTACAGTACTCTGAATAGATCCAGAAGCCATCTTGCTACAGGAGGTGGGAGACGGAGAGTGCAAAGAGAAAAGAGAAAGAGACAGAGAGGTGTATGAGACACATTGTGATGAATCACCTCCTTGGCTCATTACTGTCAGAAAGAACAGGGTTTTCCCCCCAGTGACACAAGGAGCAAAGAGACTGCACTATCAGACAATGTATCACCATGAGAACATCTAAGAACACAGGATGAGAGCTCAGGAAAACTACGCTTTTGCTACTCCCTGCATACCTTAGTCAGCAGGGCCTCTGGTGAATTCTAGGAGTTGCAGCCCAAGAAGTAACTTTTCCAAGTTCTGTACAGAATTGTGTCATGCCTAGGCACATAGAATGTGGTAGAGAATTCTAGCCATTTCTTTTTTAAAAAAATTCCCAATGTAAGTTTCCTGTTTGTGGCCACCCACATTGTCACATTTCATGAGAAAGTGAACTTGACAAATTCACCCACCCTTTGCCTAAATCGTGTCCTTAGGTTGTATTTTGCACATGGGTCTGTCTTTCTCTTTCTCTCTTTCTTTCCCTCTCCCCTCCCTCCCTCCCTCCCTTTTCTTGACCCCTCCAGAGCCAGTGTGACTTTTTCAGGTCCCTCCACCCTTCCTGCCCAGTTCTGCTCTTTCTTAGGTGGTTCTGACAGCGAGGCTTCCTTATGCTCTCCTTTTGGAAACTGACAGCTGAAGTTAAATTTTCTGACCTCGGCCAAGAGAGCCCCGCTCGGAGCAAGGCCATCACAGCTACAGATGGGCTATGACAGTCTCCCGGTCTGGGGAATGCGCTCTGCCGTTTCACAGAGCACACTCACTGTCATCATCGCTACAGCCTCTGCTCCAAAGACAGAGGAATCACAACAACATCCTCGGAGCAAAAGGCAAAGATGAGCGGGGTGTAGCTACTGGGGGAGGGGACTGCCTCTTCCCCATAAGAACTGCCATTATCCAATCCATCACGCAACAACACCCTGCCTCTTCTACACAAACATCACAGCCAGCATAGTGTAGTGGTTTGAGAGCTGGATTACAGCTCTGGAGACCAGAGTTCAATTCCCCACTCAGCTATGGAAATCTACTGGGCGACCTTGGGTGAATCACACACTCTCAACCTCAGAAAACCTTGTGATAGGCTCACCTTAGGGCCCCCATAAGTTGGAAATGGCTTGAAGGCACACAAGAACAACCACAAGAACACAAACATTAAAATTACAGGAGTCCTGTCTTGTTTTTCGCTTGGCAATCGGGACGCACCTACAGGGAGAGGGGGACGAAATCAGAGTATTGCCACCCCCTGCAATGAAATATTCCTTCAATCCTCACATTTCCACCCCTGTAGAGAAAGAGACGCTGCAAACTGTTCACACCTAGACCTCTTCTATTTGCGGCATTTGTATTCCCTGGGTAATTCCACCTTCTTTCCTTGGCATTCTTCAGATGCCAAAACTGTCTCTCCAAATGCTCAGCTGTAATGCTAGACCTTTGGGACGGAAGGAAAACTTCACTGGGGTGGGACAGAATTCTTATTTGGAGGGGAAAGGCCCTCCTTTGGCCCCTCCTCCCCAGAACTACATACTCCAAATGATGAGAAAGGGAAATCTCCCAGTCCCAGACTGAAAGGAATTGATGGATTTTTCTTTTTGAGCATGAAGAAATCTAATGATGCAACAGTCCATGGTTATGGTTATGAGTAATTTCAGTAAGTTGAATTGGGTTAGATCTGTGACGGTAGAATCAGATATTTTCTATTAATTGGGTTTTCTTCCCTTTGTAAGATCAGAATTCTTTTGTGTTTAGTGTGTTAATGTAGTTAGATTGTGTTTATGTTAATAGTTTAGTGCTTCAGTCATGTGTTTTAGTATTTTATCATAGCTTTGTTGTTGCTGTTGTTGTGTGTTTTCAAGCCATTTCTGGCTTATGGTGACCCTAAAGCAAACCTATTGTGGGGGTTTCTGCGGCTGAGAGTGTGTGACCTGCCCAAGGCCTCCCAGTGGGCTCCCATGGCTGAGCACGGAATCAAACCCTGGCCTCCAGGGTCACAGTCCAGGGCTTAAACCACTAAACCACATTGTGTCTCTTAGTTTTAGTTTAGTTTAAGCTTAGTCTTGGTTTTAATTATGCAGGTATATTGCACATTTGTAGGTTTTTTTCCTTTTTCTTTCTATTGTTGTGAATAAGTTTGTATTAAAATTAATAAATATAAATTTGGGTGGAAAACGAAAAAGAAATTTAAGTTGCTCAGATGCAAGTTGTGACCAATGTGAATAACGCCCAGTGGATGAATCCTGAGCATCAGTGATGAGATTTTCTAACAGCTCCACAATGTCACTGGGTCGAAACGTAGCTGCTGCTAAAAGCAATGTAGTTACACACAAGAAGACCCAGCATCTCGGGCAGCAGCATCCTCTTACGTAACAGCAAGGAGAGCACTCTCTTCTCCCTCAAGGAAAACGGGTGAAAAAAACAAAAAGCAAGGCTGTGTAATTTTTTGTGACATTTCCTTGATATATTTACAACATTGGCCAGTCTATCAGCTCCCGGAATGTGTGGTTGATGTAACAGGCAAAGAGACAAGGGAACCTTGGCACTGCTGATGCAAATCCAGAGCTCCTGTTGTGTTCTGGCACTTCCTAGCTAGTGTCTGGACACACACTGGGGAACACCCTGATGTGCGTTGGTGCCACTGCATATTGGTGCCCGTTGAGCATTGGGTCATGGTGCATCAACGTGCAATGGCTACTCTTCCACAATGGATGACCATACCTTGCAACATCACAGCAGCCACTGCAAAACTACTCAGTTCAACTTTGCACACAGGTGAGGCCATTTACAAAGGTATAAATCCCAAGCAGAATGGCAGGCATTATTTTTAGGGACAAGAACTTCCTTGCAGCCATGCTGCTTGGCATGTTCTGGGAAACAGCGTCCAAAAAAAGTAACTTTTCTCAGCCCAGAGGCCATCAGTCCATGCTAAGCCCCCAGGGCGGCTAATGGACCAGAACAGCAAATGACAATACCATAAACAAGAAAATATTTGCAATCCCCTGGGTCCATTCTCATGCAAAGACTGGCTATCCGCGCACTAGTGTCATCCACCTTCTTAGTGGGATATATTTCTGGTTTCTGGAACCTCCAGATGTTTCTCACTCATAAGTTTCCCCTTCCTTGTTTTGGGATTAATCTGATTTTGAAAAAAAAAACTCGCAAAATTTGCCTCCATGTATTTTCTTTCATATTAAGAGCTGAAAATAAATCCAGGTACATCAGCAACCTTTGGCTCTCTAAATCCCAATCCAAACATTAATCAGAGAGAAATAATCAGGTCAGTTTGTACTGGAATTTGAGAAGTTCATACTCTTTAAACATTCGTACGGGTTAGATGTCGATGAAAGCTAGTGTCTGACTACTGGATTCATTATTCTGCCACAGACAGTCTGATTTGGATGACCAAAGCATATTAAAAAGTTGTCCATAATGCTTTCAGGTCAGTGGAGAAGCAGATTCACTTTGGGTCTTATTCCAAAATTTGGATGATCTATCCAAGGTACAGAGCCTATTTGGGGGATATAGTTAGGGGTGTAAATCTTCATAAATTTCATTCTTTCAGGCATGAATGAATAACATTGATTGCTCAGTTGGAAGCAAAGAGACATTAATGCTGGTAAAAGAGTGATTAGTGAAAGTGATTCACAAAGGTCAAACCTGAGAATGTGGAAGGAGGACTCTACTAAGCTGCCCAGAAGAAGAGCTGTCGTTCAGCCGGTTGGCACCAGTTCAGCCGAACTGGTTATTAAAATTTGTCAGGTTTGCCAACCTGTTTGTTGCGGGGACAGAAAATGAAAAGTTTTGCAGCCATCCTTCTGCAGCACACTTTGATTCACCCTAGCCATTCTCTCCAGGAGTGGTACCAAGAGTAAGTCAAAAGTTTTCCCAGTCATTCCCGGCTCTGACTGCACGGGTGCTCTCCAATGAGGAAGGTGGACCACTGCCTCGCAAGCAGCCCCCCTTGCGGGAAGAAAAGGCTGGCAGAAAGGAAGAAAGGAGGGAGAACGACAGAAAGAGGGAAGCAGGGTCATCCAGAAAGTGCCCAGCCCTGATCCATCCCTTCCCCTTTGCTGCAGGCAAGTACACATCCACACACATACTTTTTTCCAACGATGACTCATACAAAAATTGAACATTTTCGGTTACCGTGTATTCATTTTGGTAAAAAAGAGACAGAACTAGTTAGTTATTTTGAATGACACTGCTGCATAGAGGGAGCACAATGTTTCCATGGCAGTCATTCTAGAAAGGCGGAGGGTTGGGGGGAAAGTCAGTTGAGGACAAGGACAAGAGAAGGGGGGGACAGTATTTCAACTAGACAGAGGCAAAAAAGAGGCATCAAGGGCATCCACAAGTTGCTGAGCAGAGGAGTATAACCTGCGGTTTGGCCCGGACTGGTGCCGAAGCAACATCACAGCAAGAGAAGGTGAACAGAGATCCAGATCTTTCTGTCAGAGGCTCTCGTTTTATATCTGAGTGGTTTATTTTGTTCACTGTTAAATTCACCATTTATGATGACTATTGTAAGCTACATGGAGGCTTCAACAACCTTATTTTGCCTAGATAATAAAAAAGAGGCTATAAATCAGGGATGGGAAAAATGTGCAGAAGGCAAGGGACAATTTCTCCACCTTGGCCTATCCAAAGACCACATCCTTATGCAAAGGAAGCCCAAATGCCTCCATTTCTCATTTGAGTCCCTCTCAAAATGGCAACCGGAAGTGACAGTGCCCCACCTTCTGTCACCATTTTGAGAAGGACTGCAGAAGACAATGGCGGTATTTGGGGGATAGTGAATAGGCTGTGGAGGTCAACGATTCAACAAGATGAAAATTGTGAAAATTTACTCATTGTTTTCTTTGAGAAGACGACTAATGAAGAATTACTTCCTTAGCATGGAAAGGGAAAGGAAAGGACTCATCTTGTCTCCACCTCAGGTAGACAAATCTATCAAGATGGCCTCAGATCTTGCAAGGTGCTTCCCCTCAAAAATGCTTACATGCTCCAGGAAACACGGTCCAATTTCACTGAGATGCGGGTCCTCGTTGTTGTACTGCTTCTCCAAGTCCCTTACAAAGCCCATCTGGAACCGGTAGATGTCCTCAATGTTGCCAAAGATGATTTTCAACTGCTCGTCACTGAACATGTCCCGTCTCTTCCGACACTGCTTTAAGTAACCCTGTAAGAGGAGGCAGAACTTGCTCATTCATTCAGCTAGTCACTGAATTTTATCTTGTCTTTTCACCATAACTGGGACTCAAGCAGCTTAGAAAAATTAAAAGAAATACAGGTGAAAGCACATAGAAAGACCTAAGGAAAAAGATAAATGAAGTTATTGGCAGCAAACTTCCGGTTATCCCCAGATGGAGCAGACCTATGGAATCCATTGCTGAAGAGTGAATCTACACATGGGTAAATCTAATGGATTTAATAGGTCCATTCTACCTGGGATCAACATAATGTAACCCCTTGCTAAAAGACAGCGGCTCCATAGAATTAAATCCATTTAATACACATCTGAAAAGGACAAGGGTTTTTAAACTCAGTGAAAACAACACATTGCAGTTTTTAACGTCAGTGAAAACAACACACTGGGGTCTATGTATTTACCTAGGCCATTTCCATCCTACGCTGTTATAGTGCTTTTATTCCACTTTCAACATCCTGTGGAGTTCTGGGGTTTGTCGTTTTACTGAGGCCAAAGAGCTCTCTGGCTGAGAATTCTAAATGACCCTCCCTAAACTGCAAATCCCAGGATTCCATAGGATGTTAAAAGTGGAATCATAACACTGTAACAGTGTAGTGCGGAAATGGCCTTCGTTAGTTTCCTCCTACCCTCCTAATTGTTGTGCCACTAGGGCTTACCTTCCACTCTGTCCTATATCCACCTTCTGTCTAGAAGCATGTGGGTTACATTAAATGGTCCTTATCCCATCTCCCTAAGACCACCGGAAGGACTAGTCCCATCATTTCATCCTGATCTGGAAACAGCCCCTTTAGCTAAGATTTCTGTTTTAAAGACAAAAATATCTGTTCCCTCTGTCACTGTGTGTACATGAATGACAACTCTAAAGGTACCAGATCCCATCCGATCTCAGAAGCTAGGCAAGGTTAGCTCTGGTTACTACTTGGAATGGAGACCACCAACAAATACCAGGTGCTGAAGGCTCCATTTCAGAGGAAGGAACCGGCAAAAGCATCTCTGAGGATTCCTTGCCTAAGAAAACTCTAAGAAATTCATGGGGTCACCATAAGTCATAGGCAACTTGAAGGCACATGATACACACACACACACACACACACACACACACACACACACACACAAGCAACTGTGGATGGTACTTCATGACATCACTGGGGCTATCCATAGGTCTCAGATCTTGGCCCCAAAACCTCACAACAACCCTATTAGTGGGTAGGTTTAGGGATGGATTCCCATGGGCTGAGTACACATCACACAAAGCCAGCATCATCCAGAAGGGTTAGCGCATGGTTTTTCCAGCAAATTTACTCCCGTTACGTAAGAGGGATGTCATACGTCGGAGCTCCATCTGTCAGGTTTGCTCAGAGTCAAGGGATAGATGACTGACTGAGGATCGGATGCTGGAGAAGGTTTCGCTCAGCGGCCAGCTATAAATAGCTACCAAAGCATCTCCCTTTGAAGTACTTTTCCATGTAATCCCTGTGGTATTCTGCAAAGTTGGGGAGTCTTTACAGGAGGTTAAGTGCTAAGTTTTGAGAGCCTCCAACACAAGGAGTCAGGAGACATGACGCAGACCCATCGCCAGCCATCTGCCTCTTGCTGGAAATGGGAAAAAGCGTACCTGGTGGATGGCCTACAGCTGTGATGTTGTGTGTGTGTGGATTGCAGCATGTTTTAATCTGTTTTCACTATGTACTTTTAGCAAAATCATTATTTTTTAAGAAAAAAACCCGGCGTAACAAAATTATAGATGCTTCTTGTCGTGAGTCTTCAAGTTGATTCCAATTTAAGGCAACTTTAAGGTGTGAAGGGAAAACTAACATAGCTTTACAGGGGCTAGAAAAATACATGCATCTCTTTTGGATGATGTGTCTGGGTCTGAAGAAATTTAGTCCAGAAGAACAAGCTGACTTTGTGAAGACTGCATGGCATATCTTGTTCCCTATGATGTCAGGGAAATATATATATATTTATTATTATGATCAATAGATCAGATAAGCCAAGGAAGCAGGGAACTGCAAGAACTGGGAAACGGTTGCTTACTTTAAAGGATCCTGTACATGGCCAACTGACACCTTGCTTATAGTTAAAACTATCGAATTTGTGAGCTTGATGGAACTTTCCCAGTATGTGCACTTGGCAGTCGTGATTTGGCAACTTTGATAAATCACTTTAGAGGGTATAAGTTCATGGCTCAGGGATCCCAATTTGTTCAGATTCTAGTCTGTCAAGATAGGCGAGAGAAATGCATTTCTTTCTCTAAAGTTGGCAACTTCATTCACTAACATGGCCAACTAATCTTTCCCAGTATAGCAGGGAGAAGCTATTCCACATCAGGGTTTTCTTGGCAAGACATTTTCCCCTCAAAGGAGGTTTGCCCTTGCCTTCCTTGGCGGCTGAGAAAGTGAGACTCACCCAAGGTAACCCAGAGAGGTTTCTGTGGCTGAGCGGGGATTCGAACCCTAACCCCCATAGTCCTAGTGCGGTGCTGAAACAATTCCACCACCGGCCTTCTGTTCTAACGGTACTTGGTCTTTAGTTGTTATAAGCTGTCTCAGTTATTCATTAGAAGGAAGGCAGGACAGAAATTTGATAAATGGTAAATAAATAAATATTATTTTCAAAAACGGAAGGTGATAGCAGCACATTATTTTAAAGGTAGCTATGAAGTAAAGATGGGAAGAACATGCACAATTATTCATTTGCAGGTTGAAAAAATGAGTTTCCTGAAATCTGGGATCCCCTGTTGGGAAGCATAATACTATAGTGACAGTTTTCACTATTTTGTTATTTGATGTCCCAAACTGCTGTGCAGGGATTATTCTGCAGTATTTTCTGTGCCTCAAATCCTGTTTTCTGTACAGATTTTCTTTTGTACCTAAAAACACATATTCTTCTCCACAGAATAGTTCTTGTGCAAGACTTTTGGACAGTTGAATATGGGGAAAATGGAGAGTTCATGCGAGCCATCCAATGCCACCGAGCTGGCGGGGAACGAAGTTGGAGAAGTTTGGTGGACAAGATTGGGTTTATATCCCTTGGCTGGAATCTTAAGCTTGAAAAGTTCCCTTGCAGAAGTGGCTGGACTTTTTTTTTTCTTTAAAAATCAGATGTGGAACAATTATATTCAGTTCAAGGTTGCAGATGTGGAATTGAGCATGTGATACCCTTGTGAATGTAGATTGCATTGCAATGCACGTGAATGCCCATGTGATGTGGTTACACATTCAGTTGTGCGTTCAACTGGGCAGTGTTGCCGTTCAACACAAGGACGACACAGCACAATCAATGCATAGCTCCGGCTGCCTAAATTTGCAGAAAGTAACTGTGACATAGGATCTTGGCTGCACTTTCTTGTTCGCCCTGCAACAATCACCGGCAAGACGGTGCCAGTTTTCACTTAACCCGAGAGCAAGGGTTCAACCTCTTTGGATAGCAACTTGATTAAGCTGTCCCTCTTCCACCTCCTTCTCTCTTAGGAGCGTGGCATTGGCTTCATACACTTAATTTGGACAAAATTGTGTTTCTTCTCCCGCATTTTCCTGAAATGGGAGCTGGGCTGTCGTTTTGCAAATGGGAACATTTCATTGCAGTCTTCTTCAGTTTAAAAAAACACATCTAAAAGATTTGTCAGTATTCCACCTTCCGGCAAGATCTCTCATTCGATTCCATTTGGGATAATAAACAGCCCGAGTGTGAGGCTCGGCAATATCATTTGCTGTGACACCGGGAGTTTAATCGCAGGCTGGCTGGAGCAATTCCAACACAGCCATCAGCCTCACTAAAAATATGACCCTGGAGACTCAGTTAAAGTGCCAGGCACCTCTGCGCTCTACGTTCAAAGATCTTTCCCATTTCTAGTGTAAAAATACTGAAAGATGGAGAGAAATAAGGACAAGTCCTAAATGTGCTATTCCATCAACAGAGCAGAGAGATGCAGGGTTCAGATACAAATGTTATAAACATTAAATTGATCTGCTTCTAGAATGCATTACAAAGGTGATTTGCTCTTCCATGAGGCAATTCAACTTTTCTTTTGGCCAGAGAACAGGCAGAGTATTTTTAAGCTGTTCGGGACTTTGAAAGAGTACCTCTCTCTCCATGTCTGCCTGCCTGAAGACTGAGGCCGTTTCTGCACTAGCCTGTCATAGTGCTATTACTCCACTTTCAACATCCTATGGAATCCTGGGGTTTGCAGTTTAGGGAGAGGCCCCAAAGGTCCCTCCTTAAACTGCAAACCCCAGGGTTCTATAGGATGTTGAAAGTGGAATAATAGCACTATAACAGGCTAGGGCGGAAACGGTCTGAGATCAGCCAGTGGAAATTTCCTTTGTCACATAATCGAGGGAACAGTATCCTTGTGGAGACGTGAGACATGGTCTTGTCTGTTCTGGCACCTGAGTTTAGGAAGCCCCCCCCCCCCCCGAGGCCTAATCAGCACCAACACTGGTTTCATTCTGGCACCAAGTTAACACCAGGACAGCCTGGTAAGCTGTTATTTGACCAACGCTTTATTTGTTTATTAAAATGTACATCCAATGGTGAGCTCATCAGAGACTCCCAATAACCCTGAAAAATTGCTTAGGTAGAAAGATGGCAACTTGTCGAAGATCACCCAGTGAACTTCATGGCTGGGGAAGGAAGTGAATCCACATCAAGGATGGGCAAAGTGCAGCCCACAGACCTCATGTGGCCTCTGGACCCTGCTGATGTGGCCTATGAAGGCCCCAATTTTTTTGGCAATGCATGTCTCCAAAGCACACATGAATAGACCCCCATTCCACTTATTTAAGCATCCCAGAACCCCATGGTCTCCCTAAATACCTCCGTTTTCCACTTTGGTCCCTCTCAAAATGGTCACCTTCTGTTGCCATCTTTAGAGGGACCATGGAGACAAATGGAGATGTTTGGTCTTGCTCAGGGAGTTGTGGCCTACACAGGGATCTGGGAGAAAAAGAGCTCCCTGGCCCCTGCACAGTTGCCCACCTCTGTTCTAGGTCACCGTGGCCCCCTCTGCCCATCTTCAACAGCATGATCAGAGAGACAGGGGCCTACCTCACAAATGTCCTTCAGATGTTTGATATAGTGGCGCTCCGTGCTCATGATCTCATTGATGACATTGGCTCTCATCTGGTCTCTGTTCTGGAGGGTTCTGCCAAGACAGAGGCAGTCTGCAGCATTGGGATCCAAGTGTCCATTCTGTACTTCGCTCGTGCCTTCCTCAACTCCATCTTCTTGGTTGACCCATAGCTGCAAGGAAAGACAATGCCATGAAATGGTGTCACCTGTAGGATATGAATTCCAGTGCTTGGGCATTCCTATGCTTTCCTCTGGTATCTCCCTATACAAGCCTGCCCAGCTCTTTGGGGTAGACCCTTCTTTTGCTCCCACTAAACAACCTTTTACAATTTTGGTGCAAGATATGGAGGTTATTCTTAGCGTTGCATATTGTTTCGAGGTATATACAGCTCATGAAGTGAAACAACAAAACAGAAGGCTATAAATCCTGGCATCTTCCATACCGATCCGCTGCTCTGATTTGCTGACTGACCTCTTGATTTGCTACATGACTTAAGTCTGCTCTTATCTTTGGAAACTCAGACTGCCATTGCATTGTTTATAATTATGTGTTCCTATTCATCAGTGGAAGTTTGACTTGCTTTGTACACGGACTTGAAACAGAGATTGGACTGTGTCCTGTGAGGCGATACACCCACAGCTTGAGTGAATATCATTAAGTCTGTATGATTCTGGTACATAAACAACTGTTTCTATAAATTTATGAACTGAACAGATGCTATTCTCTAAGACAATTGGTTTGTATTGAGACTTAGACCATTTCTTCCCTACACTGTTATAGTGCTCTTATTCCACTTTCAACCTCCTATGGAATCCTGGGGTTTGCAGTTTAGGGAGGAGCATTTAGACTTCTCAGCCAGAGAGCTCTTTGGCCTTAGTAAACCACAAACCCCAGAATTCCACAGGAGGTTGAAAGTGGAATAATAGCATTATAACAGTGTAGAGAGGAAAGACCCTATAGCAATAGCAATAGCATGTGTATTTCTATACCACTTATTAGCTAAGTGCTCTAAGCGGTTTACAATGTGTGTTAGCCAATTGCCCCCAACAAGCTGGGTACTCATTTTATCGACCTGCGGAAGGATGGAAGGCTGAGTCAACCTGGAGCCCAGCAGGATCGAACCCACAACCCTGTGGCTGCAATATCGGCATTCAACCACTGCGCCACCAGGGCTCTAAATAGACCATTGTGAATGGATATTTATTTAGTTATTTTTTTAAAAAAGCCATAATATGTAATTTTTTTTAGATTTAACACCTCCTTCTTACATCCCACTAACATCACAGGCATGTTTAGTGGGGAAGCAGGACAAGGCCTTCTTGGTGGCTGCTCCCAAGCTTTGGAACTCCCTTCCTCGAGAGACAAGGATGGTTCCCTCTTCCCTGTCCTTCCATCAGCAAACGAAAACTTTTCTACTCTGACAGGATTGTAGGAACTGACTGCAAGGGCTTTTCACAGTGTGCTGTTTTAATTATTATTTTTTAATCCTTTTGAATTTTTCACAGATTTGTTTCAAATGGGTCTTAATTCCATGCACCACTGAACTGCATTTCAACGATCATTTTTGTATATTGCTTTCGGTGGTTTATTTATTTATTTATTTATTTATTTATTTTTAAAAACTGAGCTTATCTCATTTTTTTGTAAACTCGATTAAATCTCAGTTTTGAGGGGAAGATAAGGTATGAATGAATAAATAGATTTATAAATAAATGTAATTGAAGGGAATGTACAGAAATGTAAGGACCTGAATCCATGGTGAACCTCTGTGAATCAATGAGGGGCAAGTCACATTTTAAATAGATTTGAGGCCCATGATTTAATACACCCTCTGTTTTTCCACAACGAAATACAACAAAAAATCAGCAGTGAATTTCCAGCCTGCTATAACTGTTTTGTTTCTTTTCCTTGGCATTTGGGGTAGACGGTGAAGCTCCCAGAGGGAACCAAGACAAGAAAACAGGCTGCTGTTCTCTCCAACAGAACACGGAAAGTTCAACAACATGGAGGCCCAGTGGGGCTTGTGCAAATACCAGGGAGGGAAAGAATATTCAGAAATATTTGAATAGTAGGGTAAAAATGTGTTTTGCTGAGTATTTGTTGCAAAAGCCCGACAAGGAGAATTCTGGGTTGATTCAAATTCTGGACAGAATTGTAAAGCACTGAAGTTTCAGACTTAATGGGTAGGATGCTGTTGGTCACTCCCAACTGGACTTGAACCATTCAATCACTTATTCAATGATGAGTTGATACATAGATAAATCTAACAGATTCAGTGGTTCTATCTATGCGAAGAACAGCCAAAGTCCTGTTGGTTACTCCCAACAGGATTACTCCCTGTAATTGGTCACTCCCAGCAGGATTACTCCGGGACTCAGTAAACCGACTGTTGAATGGGGAGTCAACATACAGGTTAAATCCAATGGATTCAACGGCTCTGCTTTAGTTAAGACCAAGAACAGGACTGAGGTCTGCCATGAAGTGGTTACTCTTCTGGAACTCTGATGATACAGCCATGAACTGAAGCCATCCATTGCACAATGGCCAAAAAAGTGCAACCATACCTGTCACGGCATTGACACTAGCGTATGACATTAACACGATCCCAGGTTTTCCTTTCATTTTGCTTAGCCCTTTCCCCTCCAATCCCAGCTCAGTGATCAATCCAGACAAGTCTGAAAAATCTCCAACACTTAAGCCAAAACAGTACAAGGGGAAAAGGAGTTCCAACCCCAGTATTATCTTGAATTCAGTAAGCACATAACCTGAAGTTGTTGTCATTTCAGTATTGTTTTTAAAGATTATTTGTTCATCAGTTTTAAAACAATCAAATTCACAATTAGAATCACAGTTATAGTCAGAGAATATATATTCAAAAAGAAAGAAAAGAACTAACACTAAAAGATAATACTAGCACACTAAACAAAAAATTGAACATTAAGTAAAACACTAACTTACTAAAACACAAAACAACCCCCCCAGCCAAAGTGCAATAAAAAAAGAATTAAAAAATAAATAAAATAAGTTATAGATTCCTAGAATCATAGAGTTGGAAGAGACCACAAAAGCCATCAAGTCCAACCCTTTGCAATGCATGTATTCTACCATTACAGATCCAACTTAGTAACCTTACACAATTGCTAATGACCATTGCCACAAATCAATGTATTGTAATATTTCTTATTACTCAGAAAGTCCACAGATAGCTTCCAATCTTTAATAATCTTCAATGGACTTATCCTTCTAAAGCTTGTTCTTATTTTTCAATCACAATTCTCCATTCCATTAGAAGGAAAAAAATGCAAAAATAATTTATTAGTATTCAGTGCCCAAGCTGCAAGAAGCACATGGCCTAAGAAAAGCACACAAATTACACCGTGCGTTAAAATGCAGTTTTCATAACTTAAACTTGCTGTAAGTACAACTTCTCTACGGCTGCATTTATTATCGCGTACCTTTGGAATGGTTGTGTTCTATTAATTTGCAAAAGATTACTCCAACCCTCTCTTTCCTACCATGTATGTCCTCTGTTTTTCCTGCCGATGATGAAGTTTTGCTAAACAACATTCCTTTCCTTACTGTGCCAGTGTTTTCTGTTCCTACAGCATGACCAAAAAGGTCAAGAAAGGGGAGATGGCAAAGACAACCCACACCAATTTTCCAAGCACTAGATTTAAATATGCAGCAAAGACAGAAGAGCGTCTTTTTGAACAGAAGAAGCACACTAGAGGATGGTCTTTTGAACACTACAAAATAGTATATTTCATGAATAAACTGGAGTATGAAAGGGAGACAATTGCAGCCTAAAAAATCTGCAGGATAGGGAAAGAAATTGCGAGTGTTCCTTCTCTTGCAGAATCATTCAACCTTGACGGATCTGACTTTGGAACTCCCAACCCCTCCACAAACTTATGCAGAAAGAAAAATACCCACAACTTTGTGGAAACTTTTATTTGGTCCCTGACATAACGTACAGCAGTGTCTTTTGAAAATTGTGTCAGAGTTTGAGACGCTGCATAGCTTTGCAGTAAAAACTTACGCTCACAGTCTTTTCACAAGATGCAGAAAACTGCAGTCTTCTAGGGGGGAAAAACCCCCACCTGCTTATATTGTTTCTTGCTATGTACTGCGGGAAAGCACACAAATAACACCATTTAATTGTATATGCCACATCTCTAATGCAAACAATCTGGTTTAGGGTTCCACATGGTGGCAATTTGGAGAGGCAGGAAAAGTGATGGAAAACCAGAAAGTCAACAAAAAGAGAGAGAGCTCAAGTTACTAAAGCGGGTGTGGAAGTCCCATCTCCTTAATGATGCTTCTTCCGTGATGAATTTGGTTTCTGCTGTCAGCTTAGTATTATTGGTATGGATGAGCTGTCCAGTGCAATAAAAGAGATTATCATCTATACTCATGTATAAGTTGACCTCATGTCTAAGGTCATTTCTGCCCTACACTATTATAGTGCTATTATATGCTATTCCTGTGGAATTTTGGGATTTGTAGTTTCCTGAGGCCCAAGGGCTCTCTGGCTGAGAATTCTAAATGCCCCTCCCTAAACTGCAAACCCCGGGATTCCATAAGAGGTTGAAAGTGGAATAACAGCATTATAACAGTGTAGTGTGGAAATGGCCTCAGTTAAGGATAGGTTTAGGGGCCAAAATTATGGATTTTGATATGACCTGTGGACAAGTCAAGGGTCATTCAGCAGAAAGAAGAGTGCACCAGTTTTCCCTGGCTAATGCCGGCACCTCCATTTTCCCACTCAGGCACTCAAAAAAGGCCTTTTGCTTGTTCAAATTCTGTTTGTTTCATATATTTCATTATTTTCTCTGTCTCTTCTGTTGTTAATAAACTAGCATATATACCCCGGGGGGGGGGGAGGCCTTTTGCTACGCTGCTCAGAGAAAGGGATGGTTCTCTTTATACATACATACACACATCTTTATAAATATATATATAAAAGGTAAGGTGCATTATTAACTCTCATCTCCTTCTCTGAGTACGAGTGGTGAATGGCAAGAGCTTCGTCTGTCCCAGAAGAACTCTAAAGAAGCACCAACCCACTCTACTCCTTTTCATTTTATTTCTGAAAGCGTATTTATAGGATTTGCAATCCCTTTGTTTCCTCAACAGCTTCCATGAACCTTGCAACAACAAAAGAGAGTTTAAACAACAGACACTGAAGAAAAATAGCCAGTAAAATGCAGACACACGTGTAACAGCACAATAAGGTTATTTTGAAGAAACAACAATAACAAGCAAGTCAGACAAGCCAAGAATTCCTCTGAGGCTGTTTTGGAAAAGGAAGAGTTTAGATTTGCACTGAAACATTGACACCTTTCCACTCTTCCTGAAAGTCAGGGTTTTGTCCTTTCCCTGGATGTCATTTTTATCACTTACTAACCGCAACTTTTTTCTCTTTCATCACCAGCAGAGACACAATAATATAAATATTCCAATCATCTCCAGTTTGTTTCAAGAAGGATGCTGACAAGCTAGAACAGGTCCAGTGAAGAGCAACCCAGATGACCAAAGCCTAAGGAGAAACCAAGCCTTAGGAGAGGAACAACTCCGGCAGTTGGGTACTTCCAGTTTTGAGAGGGGAAGACGGAGAGCCCAAACCGAACCTTTCTGGATTTTTGGAGAAGTTGATTTCCAGCATTCTGCAATGCTAGGCTGGGCACAACTAGAAGCTTTGGCAAAGCACTAAACAAAAACCTTCCCAAAACTGCACTTTGATTTTTTTCCCCACCCAACTAGTTACATAAGAACTCCGTCTCCTGACTACTAACACTTTGTACCTTTCTGGGATAGTTTAGAGGAGGGAGTCAGCTTTAATGTCTCGGCTGATGAAGCAGAAATGAAATGCAGAGAATACGGCTGTCAGCTTCTGTTTTTATGTCCTGCTGCACCGAAGGGGGAATGGGGGAGCTGGGCTACAAAGATTTTCCCCACAATATTGAGCCTACCAGGGCTGACGCCAGGGTCAAAGAAAACCATTGTTGTGAAGGGCAAGGCAGAACTTTTACCCGGCAGGCTCCAACTGACCCCTTTGTGTCCAGTGGCCACGCAAGCACCTGAGAACTAAAGAGGATTTCAGCTAACCAAAAGAAAAAAGAAAAGACAATCCTTCCAACAGTTCACAGATGAAAACCCTATGGCCATGCAACACCAGAGTGTGGTCAAGATGGCAAATGTTATTAATGAGGAAGCACACATGAGCAAGGAGAGACTGCAGCAGTTGGCTTTTAACTGAGCTTCCTTACTGGGAAGGGCAAGATACTGCCCCTCCACTTCTCTCTGAGTTAATTGAGTACAAGTGACTTTTGCACTTTGAACTCAGTTTGCAGCAGCTTCAATAAGCTGAGGGCAAAGGGGGAAGGTGGGAGGAGGACCAAGAAACTGGGACATTTTAAAAGCATCAGATAAAGTGGGATGACAGAAGATGAATCAGGACTGTCCCTGCCAAATTGGGACAGTTGGAGAATCAGCAACGGTTGTATTTCCAGATGCATTTGAGGTTCTTGCCCAACTATTAGATGGGAGTGCTTTGACTGTGCTTTCTTGCATGGCAGAATGGAGTTGTACTGGATGGCTCTTGTGGTCTCTTCCAATTCTATGATTCTATGAGCAACTGGAGGGTATGGGAAGAACCACACCATTCCACACAACAGAAAGCTACCTCATTTGGGCCAAGTCTTACTGTGGGTTGACTCAGAGCTATTTGCCATGGTAGCTCTCAGGAGCAGGTTTTGGGAAGTGATAGTGAAGGAGGGTGATGTAGGCAGTCGGGCCTTGTTTGAGCCACCGCATCCAAGCAAAGAAGGGTCAAGGTGGGACAAAGCCACAGATGCAAATGATATTGCCCACTTTCTCTGCTCCTAATCTATAGAAGCCCCTGCTCCCACAACTTTGACCTTCCATCAGTATGGGACGGAGGTATGTACACACATGTTTGGAAACTTGGTGGCTTCTAGAGCACTCCTCCACAGAGTTTGGGATCGAGCTTAAGGTGATGTTTCTCCTGCTATCAAACTCCTTCTGCCCCCATAAAAATGGTGGTCTCCAGGACCATCCAGAGTCCAACTGTTGTGGGGTTTCATTTAGAGGTGTGGAAGTGATTTTGCTATGTTTCCCTTGGACCATTTTAGGCCTAAGGAGGCCTCTTCCTAATAGGTAGTTAGATAAAAGTTGATTTTTCCATATGTCCTTTGGGGATGTGAGGTAATTTTCCCAACAAGCCATTTTAGGATCAGGGATGACTCTTTCTAACAGGAAGTGGACTGGAAGTTGACTTCTGTGTCACTTCCTTTTGTTAAAAAGGGCCTCTCTTGTGTTTAAAATGAGGTAGCAAGCCTGAAAATGACCTCCAAGTTCCTAGAGGGCATGCGGGCTCAAAATGTTTGTGGTAAGGGATGTGGCCCTCCAGGGTCTTCTGGAGGAATGACATCTAACCCTTTGTTGTCCATTCCTTATACAGACACTATCTATGAATATACAATACTACAAGTCCACTTCCACCAGAAGCAAGTGAGATACATCTTCACACCCCAAGGAGCAAGCCCTGTTGCAGATCAGCTAAGCTCTCAGAAACCAATGCCCATCCATCTCTGTGAAGTCCATGAAGGTTTGCATACTGAACTTTGGATGTGCATGTAAGAATCCCTGGAATCAGTGAGAAAGAAACTGCTATGGAGGCTTTGTCCGGTGGTGACTCAGAAGCAAGCGTCTTTGGGGCTTCAAAGAGTGATGTCCTGTACAGTTTTAATTGGGCTGGCCAACCCGGTAGCAACTCTGCCAAACAGATCTCCTACGCTTCAGTTGTCTGCTCACTCAACCCTGCTTGACGGGTTGCTTTAGACAACACTGCGGCGGAGCAGACAAATCAAGGATGACACTCTCTTTTTCTGGTACCTTATTCAATGTCATCTCCACTTGGACAAGATACTGCTCCCCTGATCTTTTCAAACTCTTGCTCAAGACCGACCATTGGTACCATTGCACACGGTACAATAGATAATCATGGGATTCATGATTCATATATAGTCTACAGAAGAGAAGGTTAAGAAGGGACATGATAGCTATGTTTAAATATTTGAAGGGATGCCATGTAGAGGAAGGAGAGGGCTTGTTCTCTGCTGCTCCAGAGACCAGGACAAGGAGCAATGGATTCAGGCTGCAGGAAAGGAGATTCCACCTGAACCTCAGGAAGAACTTCCTGACGGTCAGGGCTGTCCGGCAGTGGAATATGCTGCCTCGGAGTGTAGCGGAGTCTCCTTCCTTGGAGGTTTTTAAGCAGAGGCTAGATGGTCATCTGTCGGGAATGCTTTGAGGGTGTTCCTGCATAGCAGGGGGTTGGACTGAATGGCCCGTGTGGTCTCTTCCAACTCTACATTTCTATGACTCTATGATTCTATGATATATAATTTGAGGCCTTATTCCACCATTTAAAATAAAAAATAAAAAATAAAAAAAGAAGGATTCAAATCACAGGAAAGATTTCACCTAAACAATAGAAAGAACCTCTCGACAGTAAGAGCAGTTCAACGGAATAAATAGCTTTGAGGGGTGGAAAGGCAGATTCTCGTGGCTATCATAGTGGTGAATTCATACATTAGTAAAGCCTTTGACTTGATAGCCCTTGGGTTCCTGTCCAGCTTAGTGGCCTAAATCCTGGTATTAGTCATGACTGGAGTTGACCCACTGAATCCATTGGATTTACCTGTGTGTTGACTCACATACCCTCCAATATTTCACAGATGAAAACTGAGATGCATGAGTCTGAGCAACATTAGACTGGACCAGAAATGGCAAAGCGGATTAATGAGGGAGAACACACAAACTAGGACTAGCTGCAGCACTTTGCTTTTGCCTGAGTTTCCTTGGAAGGGCAATATTCTGCCCCTTTCTCTTCTATCCAACCGGCTGAATGGAGTGCCAATTACTGTTGCACTTTGAAATCCATTTGGAATAAGGGAAGTAAGTAGAGGACAAAAGGGGAATGTAGGAGGAGAAGAGAGAAACTGGCATATTTTAAAATAGCTGGAAAAGTGGGATGACGGAGGGTTCATTGGGATTACTAAATGGAGAAGGCTGGATGGTGTGCAATGATTGATACAAGAGGTCTGCTCTACTTGGGACTGACCAACAGGATATTCCAGCCAATATCAGAGATCCTATTACAGAAAGGAAGAATATTTGAAAATATTTGGGTAAAAAGTGCTTGAAAAACATAATTCTTGAGTGTTGGGAGATCCTGACCAGGAGAATTCTGGTTTGATGAGAATCTGTGAAGCCTGAGACTTGAAAGTAGTGCAACCACTCAAATCAAACCACTCAAACCACTGTGTCATGCTGGCTCTTGATTTATGGAACAATCCCTAGGGTCTTCTGGGCAAGCTTTATTATTGAGGAGGGGCGGGAGATGCCACGGCCTCTGAGGCTGGGAGAGGGTGATTTGCTCAAGGGCAGCCAATGGGTTTCTATGGCTAAGCAGTGAATCAAACCATGCTCTCCAGAGTCCTAGTCCAAGACTCAAACCCCTACACCACCCTGGCTCCAACCACTACCACCCCCCACTTAGATATCCAGCCCTACAGCTATGAAAAATTACCGCTACGTTGACTTGGAGGGAATGAGAGTGAAACAGAAAGACTCCGCGGCCTCCTTCCCTCCTTTGAGCATTTCATTTTGCTCTCCCTTTAGCTAGCTTGACAGAACGCCCCTTTCCTCACCCAACCTCACTCGCCTCGCCTCCCAGAGAGCTGAGCTGCTCAGTGGTTTTGTCTGAACAATGTGGGGGGTGAGAAGCACTTTTGACAACCACACTTCTTGTGTTGTTGTGAGGGAAGGTATAGAAATGCCGAGATGGTAAAAACCATGGGGGTTCCTGGGAGGAACAAAGAGAAAGAGTGTAGAAACAAACACACTGTTATAAATCCCCTTTGTGCAATGTGGCAAAAGTCATACTTGTATTAAAAAGAGAGAGAGAAAAAGCAAGGGTATATCTGAAGGAGAAGCTTCTTAGGAACAGCCTAGAAGTAATACAGGGAAGCTAACTTGGACGGCTGAACAAATTAATGGAGGAGAACACTATCCGTGGCTCCTTAACATGATAGCCATGTCGTATCTCCAGGATTATTATTAGGGGCTGAGATTCTGTATCACAGTCCATGGTGCGTAACTTTATGAACCATTAGCCATGTTGCACAGGGGCAAGGAAACTCTGTTAGGAAATGGCAAAGAAGTGTAAGGGGACCATGGTAAGAGTGCTCCCAACAGCTAAAACAATATGATGCACAAAAGTTTTTAAAACACATTAAACCATCCAAGACCATGGTTCAAATCCCTACTCAGCTGTGGAAAGTCACTGGGGGACCTTGGGCAAGTCACACTCTCTTGGCCTCAAAAGAAGCCATGGTAAGCCTCCTCTGAAGAAAATGTGCCAATCCCACACCAAGAGCCATCACGGTGTTAATGCTGCAAATGTTGGGACTAGGATTCCTGGATATGGGGGTCTGGAAACCTACTGGGTGAGCTTCAGCAAGTTATACTATCTCATCCTTGGAGGAAGGCAGTGGAAAACCTCCGAAGAAGTCCTGCCAAGAAAATAAGAACCAGCATGCTGTAGGGCTTTGAATGTTGAACAAGGACTCTTGGAGACCAGGGTTAAATCCCCACTCATCCATAGATACCCACTGGGCAACCCTGATGCCCTGGAAAAAGACAGTGGCCAACCTCTTGCGTAAATTCTCCTAGAGAAGACTCTAGGATAGAGGTTCGCTACTATGGAAATCCTTTCCTGGAAGAGTTGAGGAGTAAGAAAGCAACAGGGATACTTACTCTTACGAAGCTGGCGGGAAACCATCCTTCTTCATCGTCAATCTGTCCCCACCACCAGTCCTTGTTGGAGGCATCCAGGACCTTGATGACGTCTCCTGCTTTAAATGCCAACTCCCGGTTGGCCATGGTGACGTGATCCCATACTGCCTCGGCGCTTACAATGGAACCGCCACTGATCAGCTTGAAAAAGCAAAAAACAAAAACAAAACAGGGGACAGTCAGGAAAGAAATCCTCCTGGGAAAAGAGACATCTCCCACCCAAGTCACAGACGCAACACAGAGAGAAAAATCAGCATTCTTTGTCCCAACAAGATCCCCGTTCTGCTTTCAACTGAAGTTTGCATTAAGAAATTTCAGATATGCTTCACAAACACGGTTATTAAAACTGCCTGATTTTACAGGGAACTCCTTCACGCTCAATATCCCTGCCACAAACCTCCTGAGCATTGTGCCTTCAGATGGTAACTCAAGGCAGCAAGTGCATTTACGTGACACAGCACACCAGGGCTCCACGGGAATCCGAGGCTGCAATCCTATAGTGGCTGGGCCGAGAGTAAAGCTCCATCGAGCACACCTCTGCCTCTTTCTTCAGACTCCATGCACAGCAACAGACCAGCTGCCAGAGCATGCTCCTATCATCACTTAGACCATTTCCGCACTACACTGTTACAGTGCTGTTATTCCACTTTCAACATCCTGTGGAATTCTGGGGTTTTTAGTTTACGGAGGCCAGTCAGCTCTCCGGCTGAGAATTCTCAGTGCCCCTCCCTCAACTGCAAACCCCAGGATTCCATGGGATGTTGAAAACGGAATAACAGTACTATAAACAGTGTAGTGCAGAAATGTCCTTAGCGGCCAGGGCAAAGTGGGCAATGCTCAGGTGCAATGCAGCTGAATTTCTGCAGCCAGAAGCATAAAGAAACATGTCACCCTCAGGTTCTCCTGGAGAGATAGTAGAATGATCTTGTCTTTTGCTCCTAGTTACAGTAATGCGGCCAGATGCTGCCTGGGTATCTTCTGCCCTCCCCTGGCTACTACACAGCTACAGAGACGGTGGACTGGTCAGCTACAACCACAAGAAGGTCATTGCTTGCCACTACATGGCCATGATGGGTGGGTGGACAGCAAATAGGTGATTCTAAGATGAGGGCCAGAAGTAGTCCATGAGTCTAGTTGAAGATGAGGCAAAAATGGAGAAAGGGGTCTCAGGGCATTTTCTTTGTTGGAGCTGTTGGACACTTAACAAGCCCCTTTCCTATTTTTATCTCAAGTCTTTGAATATTCTTGTCATCTCCTAACAATGACCACCATAGGCTGCTGGATGCTAAATAACAATGAAGTTCTAACTCAGTGATATGCCAGTTATAGAGGGTTAAGAATCAACAGAAGCCTCCTCTGCCAGTTGAAATGGATTTTTGCTGGTAGAACTGCACTTAAGATCAACCACCAGCAGAATCAGCCTGCACACAACTCTTCTGCTGGATGGGAGCAGCAAGAAAAAGCACCACAAAACTGGGGACAAAGAAGGGGTGGAATGAACAAGAAGCTGAGTTAAAGCAAACTCAACCTTCCCCAATCCAGCAACAAAAGGTGGTGCAAAATTGAGATGAGGAGAGGTAGTCCTAAATAGATTTGCAACTCATCTAGTGTGATTTGGGTTTGGATCTGGGACAGCATCAGGTAGCCTCCAGCTATCTTGGTGAGTTAGGATTCCTGTTGAGTCAGCAATCCAAGGCTGCCAAATATAATGATGTCTATCAAACTTTCTGCAGACATTTGAGCAATCAAGACTTTAGACAGTAGAGCCAGTGTGGTTTGGAGGTTTGAGAGCCAAACTACAACCCAAGAGAACAGAGTTCAGTTCCCCACTTGGCCATGGAAACCCACTGGGTGGCCTTGGGCATGTCACACACACTCAAGCCCAGAAAACCCCTGATAGGTTCATCTTAGGGTTGCCATAAATCAGAAATGACTTGAAGGCATGCAACAACAACAACATCAAAACTGCCTTATGTGCCTTTTGAGGTCCTTTTTTTCAGAACACAGAGAAAATTCATTTCAACTCTAGCAGTACCCTGTTTCACCCCCAAGCAATCATTCTATAGCACAGCAATCATTCTGTCCTCTCTATTAAATCCCACAGAATGAATTAAAAGGTTTCCAGAGTCACTATCATTTTCTTCCGCTTTAAAGCTGCCCTTTAAATGGCTTGAGGAAGCACTGAGAAATTGGATTTTCTTTTCAGAACCTGCCAGAAACAAGGCAGAGGAAGCCACGACTCCAATCAAACCCAAGCAGAGAGATTGGAAGGAAAAGCTTCCATTCCCCCTTCCCTATGCTAAGTCTACACCTGATGGTGTGTATCTGCATAGAGAGTCAGGCATGCCCCCTCTCCCCACATGTGGTGTACACACAGGGAGAAAGCGGTGGGCTTGTACCTCCCACCCTCCCACTTCCCATTGACATGGTGGGACCCAGCACTTGCACCAGAAGCAACCTTTCAACAGAGGACTGCCCTTTGCATTGTTGTTGCTGTTCACTGCCATCACGTTGACCTTGATTTATGGCAACCCTATGGTCAAGAGGTCTCCAGGCCACCCAGTCCTCAACCACCCTGCTCAGATCTTCCAGATTCATGGATGTGTCTTCCTCGGTCAAGTCTCTCCATCTGTAATACAACCTTCCTCTTTTCCTGCCGCCTTCTACCTTACCAAGCAACGTTGCCTTTTCTAATGAGTCCTGTCTTCTCGTGATATTGCCAAAGTACGACAGCCTCAGTTTGGTCATCTTGGCTTCCGACTTGATTTATTCTAGGACTCATTTGTCTTTTTAGTGGCCAGTCTCTCTGCACAGCTGGACACAAAGCCCTTGGCTTCATATCCAGAAGGACTGTTTGAGTCCATATGAGAACCCCTTGAATATTTGGAACAGGGAGATCATCCAGGGTCAGAACATGCCAATTTGCAATACGACAAGACGGGCCTTATGGGCAGAAAAATGATTAACATTTGCATGATAAAAAGAAAATAATAACCCAAAGAAATAGCACCTGCCCTGCCATTAATTTGAGAAAGAACTCTAGTGGAAGTTCTTGAGTGCCTGATTGAAGCTAAAGGGAGCTTATTAATTGTGGAGACTCTCCAAATGGATTGTGTTCCATGGGTAATATAGCCAATGCTTTTTCCTTTAGCGAGAACCAGCATCTCTCATCTCATTTTTATTCATGCAGCCTCACCCCTGACAGATGGGCGAACCCTCTTCACAGAACGGTCTCTCTTCCTACTGTCATTAATCTGGGCTTAAATTGTTAGGTGCATCTTCTGAGCCTACAGAGGTGTGAGACCATCTTTCACTCTTCTTCTGATCATAATTGTCATACCTTGGCCACAAATCTCCTAATAACTTCCCTGTACCATTGTTGTTGTTGTTATGTGCCTTCAAGTCATTTTTGACTTATAGCCACCCTAAGGTGAACCCATCATGGAGGTTTCCCAGCAGAATTTGTTCAGATTTGCCCTTCTCTGAGGCTGAGAGAGTATGACTTGTCCAAGGTCACCCAGTGGATCCACGGCCAAGCAGCCATTACGAAGAAGGTATTCTGAGTCCATCCCCTTGGCCAGTGACATTATTTTAAAATTGCTTGCAGGAAACTTAGATATCTAAAGAATATTCTTCCCCTTCATCCTCAAGGACAAAAATAAACAAATCAACCAGGGAGAAATTTCATTTCAGGATTGTGTTTTTTTTTGCACAAAATCCATGTGTAAAACCTCCTGTTCTTTTTGTGAAATCCCTTCTCCTCTACAGAGAAAGAAGTGTATTTTGTTCCATCCAGTTTTCATTTTTTCTAAATGTTGTGTTTTGGACCAAAATCTATTTGGGGAAAAAAAACTCTCCTGAAATGCACACATGCGTGTGCGTGTACACACACACGTGCGCGCACACACACACAATCATTGAAAAAACTAATGCAAATCCTCTCGAAATATGGCCCAGCAGGGAGAATATATCACCCATGTTAATGACTGATGTTTCACACTATTCTAATTAGTTACTTTGGGGTAATTTGTGGCCAGTTTCGACCACTGTAATTGATTGCTTAAATTTAGAAGTAACACACTATTAATACACCACCAAAGGCAAGGCAGCAAATTAATTTCCTTATACTAAACAAGACAATTAACACCAACACATAAACTTTCAAAGGAACATTAACACTGATGTGCTAGCTCGAGCACTAATGTTAAGGGATGTGAAGAAATCTTGCCGTCGCTGACACTCCAGATGAGACTGGCTGTCTTGGCACCGCAAGGCAACTCCTCAAGGATTCTTCGGGCTCCTTGACAGATCTCAGATCCAGAATGAGGCTGAGACATCAATTAGTGTCCCGTCATGGGTTTTGCAATTAGTGGAAATATACTTCGCATAAAGACCCTTTGTGCAGTGCTAGTTGCTTTCCCTCTTGGGAAATAAGGAGTGTGCACACAACGAGCCCCAAAGGACAGGCTAACTGATTGCAAAGACACAAACCATCCAATGCAACAGTGCTTCCTAGTCCACTGAAAGGCCTTTCCGCACTACACTGTTATAGTGCTACTATTCCACTTTCGACACCCTATGGAATCCTGGGGTTTGTAGTTTGGGGAGGGGCCTTTAGAATTCTCAGGCAGAGAGCTCTTGGGCCTCAGTAAACTACAAAACCCAGAATTCCACTGGATGTTGAAAGAGGAACACTAGCACTATAACAGTGTAGTGAAGAAATGCCCTATTTGTATTGGGTAATGGTTGCTGAGATAACCTGGCGTAGGGGTTTGAGCATTGTACTACGACCCTGGAGACCAGGGTATGATTCCCCACGCAGCCATGGAAGCTGACTAAGTGACTCATACTGGGTGTGTCACACTCTCTCAGCCCTAGAAAACCCCCAAGGAGCATCAAGAAACCTTGATGAGAAGGATCTTGCATTTTCTGCATGGGTGAAAAAAATTTCTGTGCACAAAATATTATTTCTCTACAAAAAAAAAAAATAAATCTGTTACCTGCACAGAAAATGCTGTTTTGGCAAAACAACCACATGCAAATTTTGTGCAGAGTAAATTCTGAACTGCAAACACTCTATTGGTCCAAGATCCTTCTCATTAGTGTTTCTTTTATATGAATATAGAAAAAGAAAGATATACGGCAAAATATGTACAGAGTACATATATACAGAAAGTAACAGAAAAAAAACAAGGCATAGAAGAAAACTCATAATAGACATTACTTGGGAATATAGCTACAATGTAAGAAAAGAACTTACTAAAAATAACACTCCACAGTTTAACAATAATATCTCAGCAGAAATAAGTAAAGCAAAAAGGGAAAGACAAATACCCCCTTCTCACCAGGGTTTCTTGACGCTCTAAAAACATGTTTTCCAACTATTTTTTCAAATATTTTCAAATATTCTTTTCACTTGTATTCAAAGAAGCTACATGATTCCCTTATATCTCTTTATGCTCATACAGACTGGCACAGGTACCTTTCTAATTAAGTAGACGTTACTGTCATGCATATTTGCAAGGGGACAATGCAACCCCTCTGGCCATCCCAGTTAGGCAGGGGCTGTGCCAGTTAAATCTCTACTGTACCTACTTCTTCAGCTGTTTTTACAATGTCCCAGTCCCTCTCTTCTCCTCCCACTTTCCCTCTTTGTCTCAGCTTGTTTCCATTTTTGCAAACTGCGTTCAAAGGGCAAAAATAGTTTGCAATCACTTAGCAGGGGGAAGAGGAGAAGAGGGGGTAGAATCGTGCCCTTCCCAGTAGGCACAGGCAAAAGCAAACAAGCAGCCTCTGCTAACTTGTGTGTTCTTCCTCATTAATACCTTTTGCCACATTGAGCACACTCTGCTGTTGCTTGGCCACTTGCATTCCTGTTCTCATCTGTGAAATATTGGAGGCCGCGGCAATGCAACCCTCACTACCCTGAGCAAATGAGCAGAATCCCTTGTATCAAAAGCAAATCAGACACCACAACCTGAGTCCAGAGCTACCTGCAGTGAAATTGACCTTCCTCCCCAAAGAACAACCCAGTAATGCTTTGTCACCATGCACAAGTGAGGGAAAGAGAGGAGCTTGTCTTGAGGCAATTACCGAACTCTCAGGAAAGTTCTCTTGTTCTCTTTCTGGTCAGGAGTCACCCATTCTCCTTACCAGAGCACAACAAAGACAAGGTCACCTGAAAGGTGCGACTGCCTTGCAGGGGAATCTTTTATGCAGGGGCGCTACAAAGAGCTTCCCAAAAGATCATTGCTCATTGGCCAAGCAGCGCAATGAATTAGATAACCTTGGCTGCTTCCTCACCCGGCTGCCATGTACCGTGATTAAAGGGCAACAGATATGCCAGCAAAGTCTGCATGGCTCAGGCGCAGAAAATGGGTTTCCAGAGCTAGTACCGCTTATCTCTTTTAAAAAAAGACCGCATTCCGAGCCACAGAAGGCTTTTAGGCAGAAATTCACAAAGATCTGCCAGTGACATCTCGAGGATATTCTCTCATGGCCATTCTGGACTGGTTCAGAGGCTGCTATGGATGTGAGGTGTGATGCCACACTGGATCAGCCTCTAAGGCCATTTCCGCCCTACACTGTTATAGTGCTATCATTCCACTTTCAACATCCTGTGGAATTCTGGGGTTTGTAGTTTACTGAGGCCAAAGAGCTCTCTGGCTCAGATTCTAAATGCCCCTCCGTAAACTGCAGATCACAGGATTCCATAAGATACTGAAAGTGGAATAACAACACTATAATAGTGTAGTGCGGAAATGGCCTAAGATGGACAGTTGTATTGTGGGTGAATGAAAAACTTCTTGTGCAAGGCAGCATTGCATACCTCCTTACACAAGCTGTGTAAGGCCCCTCCCAAAACTGCAAACCCCAGGATTCCATAGGATGTTGAAAGTGGAACCACAGCGCTATAACAACCCAGTGCAGACATGGCCTAAGAAAACTCCCTTCCAGGTCATTTCTCTGAAGCACTCCTACCTTTCTCCTGCCATCCCTTCCCTCTCTTCTCACTTAGCCCTTACTGCTTTTGAAGTGTGTAGAAAAAAACTCTAGCTGGAAGAGACAAAACATAACTAAAGTTCCCATTACTTATTTACGAGCTTCTTTTCCTCATTCTGTTCTGGGCCTCTCAAATGGAATTCTGGAAGACTCTTTCATCGATGGTTGCATTACCGTTGACCTCAAAATTTGCACTTTCTTTCCTGCTTTTTCAAGCTTAAAAAAAGATGGAGAAGAGCAAAAGGTGGGCATCGGGGGGTCTACAAAGGTACTGGAGCCTGGTCACTGGAAATTACTTCCAAAGGAGCAAGACAGAAAGCTTGGGAAGATGAAGGAACTTAAAATATATGAGAGGAAGAAACTGCTAAGGAAGTTAAAATATATGGGGGAAGAAATCTCTGTGGAATTCTTTCCACTAGGCTGGCTTAAAGCATTCTTGTTGTTGATCCTAAATGTTGATCCTTTATTGTTGGACCTCAGCAACAGGATTTAATTCCAGACATGTGTGAGATCAATAGTTACTTCTGGGGGGAAATGAAAGAGAGTGTATCTCCGTGGGAAAATTTGCAAGAGAAGAAAAGAACAGGCGTAGAAAGGATATATATTTTCCCGTCTTCAATGAGAAAAATTGATATCACAACAGATCGTGACTTGTTACAATAAGGGTGGTTGAAATGTGTCCTCTGGGCCACTTGAGCCCATTTTTCTGGCTTCCAAAGCCCACTAGTGAGAGCCAGCGTGGTTTGAGTGCTGAGCTACGATTATAGAGATCTGGGTTCAAATCCCCCCTCGACTACGGAAACCCACTGGATGGCCTTGGGCAAGTCCCATTCTCTCAGCCTCAGAGGAAGGCAAAAGCAAGCCCCCTCTGAACAAATGTTGCCAAGAAAAATCCCATGACATGAGTCAAAAACAACTTGAAGGCACATAACAACAAACAGAGCTCATTATTGCTCCAACCCCCTCAGCTCTCAAATAATTTTTTTAAAAATTCAGCACGATTTGGTTTGCTTTTTTTTTTGTCTTGAAACCACGCAGAAAGCCTTTCATACATGTGAAAACACATGAAAATACCCCCTACTCCACTCTTGCAAGGATCCCTCTTAAAGGCCATCATGGCTCTTCCCCATGAATCCTGGGCTTTGTAGTTTGCCAAGGCACAAGGGTTCTTCGGGTGAGATTTCTCCTCTCCTCTCCCTAAACTGCCAATCCCAGGATTCCATGGGATAGGACCATGACAATTCAAGCGGAATCACAATGCTATAATTCTGTAGTGTGGATGGCCCTCGGGATTCAGGCCAGTGATCTCTTCTATCACCTCCCAGCTGCCTTTTTCTTTTAAAAGTGGAGAGATTGTGCTCTACCACGGATGGAAGGCTCTGGGTGGATAGTAGACAGAGACACAGGGAGTTATTTTCACTGGTCTGATGCTCCCTTGCAACTGCCCGGTTCTTCATTTTGCTGCATTTGCTGTATCCATAATCCATCCATTTCCCAAATCCTTTTTTCTCATTCCACTTATCTCACTGCTATTCTGGGAACATTTGCAGAAGTAAATCCATTGCTTTGCCCTCTCTGAACTTATATCTCTTTTTTCTTTCTGATATAAAATTATTGCAGACTGATTCTCCCTTTTAAATAGGTTCTCATGATTTATTTTTTTATTTTGTCTCTGTGGTCGGGAAAGGAAAAGTGGGGAGAATGACAGGACCCATCTGCTCTCCATCTTTTTATCCTCTCCTGCACTCCATCCCCAACCCATCGCAAAGTATGCTTGATAGGAGAAGTGGATTACATCCCCTGCAACATTTCAGAGATGAAAACTGGGACGCGTGTAGCCAAAATGGCAAAAGCGACTGATGAGAAAGAACAGACAAGTTAGGAAAGGCTGCAGTGTTTGCTGTTGTCTGAGCTAACTGGGAAGGACAAGGTTTCACCCTCTCTTCTCCTCACCCCTCTGTCCCCCTGAATTAATGGAGTGTAAACTGCTTTCACATTCTGAATTCAGTTTGCACCAAGCTGAGGAGGAAAGTGGAAGGAAGGGAGAGAGACTACGGGCATCTCTGCCCTAAACTGTTATAGTGCTGTTATTCCACTTTCAACCTCCTGTAGAATTCTGAGGTTTGTAGTTTCCTGAGGCCAAAGAGCTCTATGGCTAAGAATCCTAAATGCCTCTCCCTAAAGTGCAAACCCCAGGATTTCATAGGAGGTCGAAAGGGGAATAATAGCACTGTAACAGTGTAGTGCGGAAAGGCCCTATGTTACCACACCTTACACCCGAATCACATGGCATTGCATGATTGGCATGCCATATCATTACAAATTGGACACTTATGGCTGGGAAACATGTGGCAAGCAGGACTCTGGCTGTGCTCCTGGGCTAGACCAGTATGGCCTCAGCATGGCCAGGTCACAAGGTCAAGAAGAATTAAGCAAGCGAGCCCAGAGTAATCAAATCCTGTCAATGGCCCAACATCTAAATACAGTGGTCAGTGAGGCTACCTGGGTTTGGCAGGCAAGCATGCCAGCTGTGTGCATTTCTTACAGAGAGCCTCCTCGTTCACCCTAACCAACCAAGACATTAAGAGGCTGTCAGGACTCCCATCAATGCTCTGTCACCCAAAGTAAGACAATCAGTTCATTCTGGACCCCTTATGTTTACTCTGCCAGAAAGCAATTAACATTAGCCCCTTCAGGGCAGGAAAAGGGGTATTTAAACCCTAGCTCCAACCCTGCATTTCAGGCACCATGCTGCACCCCAGACTCTCGTTCCTCTGTGGCCCCTGGGCTAGAGACTGGACAAAGTGAAGCAGGCTGACCGGCCAAGCACTGGGCCCTTGACATCCTTTTAGCAAGCTGATCTCATCTGCTGTTACTTTTTGATGATTAACTTATAAGATAAGACGGAAAGCCTTTCCTCTTGCCATAGGAGAAGGTCTTCACGCAATTACCACCCCTCCAGCTCAAGGGAAAATGCCAGATTTTAATGTTAAAAGCCTGAGAAACTCAAGTCCTAGCTTGCCCTGCCTTTCACGTCATTCCCCTTTGCCTACTAAATAATTGAAAGGGCCACAGAGAGTCCATCAAGTCCAAACAGCAAAGTGTGAAGGAAACGCTGAATTAAGGGCTCTCTACTTTGGGGACTGAGCAGGCCAAAGAGAGAAGTCAGCCGACCTCATTGCAAACGTCAGAGGGGTGTTGTGTTAACAGCACAACAGAGAACAACAACAACAAAGCCAAGGAGAACTACTGTACCAAATATTTTAGTAACTGAATACCAATTTAGGATAAACTCAATTCTTCCTTAGCAGGGTCAACAACAGTGTATTAAAACCCAACTTAAAATGCCTTTTTACACGGTGCGCAATCTAACAGCAAGAAATGTTTCTGCCCAAACTACACCACATACATCACCTTCTACTGTAGTTGGAAACCATAGGACCAGTGTGCATATAAAGATCCTACCTGATGCTGGTGGAGCATGTTGCATAACCAGCGTATTGATATGGAGATCCAGGAGGGTCACTACATGAAGAAGCTATCCCAGAATACCTGTGTGGCCAATCAGTGGGCATTTGGGTTGGGGGGACACAGCTGGATCCAGGTGCTCTCTGGCAGCTCTTGCACAGTTGGAAAAAGCTGTTGCGTAAGGGGAACTAGATACCTCTTTACACAGTTAACAAATTTATTACGGCATAAGCTTTCACAGATGACAATCCACTTCAGCAGCTGCATTTATTTCTAGCTTCATTTTTTTCATGAGCTCCAGGAGGAGCACATGACTCTCAATCTCCTGCCATTTTGTCCATACTGCAAGGCACAAGGTAAGGTGAGAGGAATTTATGAGCCCAAGCTCACGTGGCATGTTTTGTAGGCCAGTGGAGACTTTGATATATACCCATGCATCAATACAACAATATGTTTGTACAGACAGGTATTTGTGAAGTTGTTAAGAAGGACGTTGGGGTAAGACAAACTCACTGAAAAGAGCAAATTGCCAAGACCAGCAAACATATTTTAAAGTAAAAAATAGAGCTGTTTTAATAGCAAATGAAGTCAGGTTGAAATATAAGGGACAAAATCCAGAGGGAAATGCACATAAAAAAATGCACGCGAGTTTCCATTTGTTGTGCATGAGTATTCTGTGTGGAAAACTGCATTTTCTGTGCAGGACTCTAGCCTCAATTAGTTGAGTTTCTTTAAATTCCACCTGGAATTTCTACTTGTCTTGGTTCTGTGTCAGTTTGCAAGTCTCTGGCTTAAATGTGGCTGTTAATCACAACTACAGCAGACTCATTGATGCTGTGTACTTTCAAGTCATTTCCAACTTACGACAACCCTAAGCTGACCCAATCATGGGTTTTTCTGGGGGCTGAGACTGTTCACATACTATCTGTTTTACTGACAGGAGCTAAGAGCCCATTAAACAGCCGCAAAGAGGAAATTATGCCAGTTACACTGAAGTTAGTGGCTTGCCCTAACGCAGAAATGATACACAGGCAGTAGATGCATGTCGTCTTCCATTCTGCTAAAAACAACCCAACTCCGTGCCACCAAGAAAGGTCCACGTTTGCAGAACCTCCCAGGTAGTACGCAACTGTTTACATGGCACAACCTTACACAACCCTTCACGGGACATCAATCTTGCAGCAACCTCCAAGAAAGTGCAAAAGTTTGCACGGCATCAGTTACATACAGGATCCCAGACTCAGTTATCACTTCTGTATCACCCTGGCTCAGCATAAATATACAAAGACATGTTTTGGAGGGATTTTGCCACCAAATGGCTGTTCTGGAAAAATAAAAACAAAACAATCTTTAGGCAGTACATTAATTAACAAGTCTCCCGCTGCAGCCAAAGCCATTTCGCTTTAGGAAACAAAGATCCCTTTCAAACAACCCTTTCAGAGTCTTGGAACACAGGAGGCAATAAAAAGAGCCAGGAGGAATGCCAGCCTTTCGCTTTGGTGCCAGCAAGTACTTCCTTTCAAATCTCCCTTTCGTTAAGAGGTAATTTACCTCTGATATCTGTCAGGCAATGCTATTTTTCCTTCTTCTTTTCTTTCTTTGAACACTGATTCACTAACTGGCTGTACACTAACTCACCACCCCCAACCAAACTGTATTGAGACAGAAAAAATAAGAAAAAAGACAGAAAAAAAATATTATTCTACTTTACAGATCCATCTAGTAACTATACCTGCAAATTATTACATGGTTTGATTTCTTACCGCACAAGAAGTCCATAAACGGTTGTAAGAAACCTACAATTGACTTATCCGTTAAAACTCATGTTAGTTTGACCATTTCAGACAGTTCTCTAACCTTAGTAAAATTCACATGTGGGATTTTTTGCACAGAAACCAGCATTTTGGGGAAAGGAAACAGCCTCTTCTGCACAAAAAAGAATACATCCAAATCATACATGCCAATTATAAAATACATTTTTCTGCACAAAACGCAACGTGAGAATTTTGTACAGAACAAGTCCTGAACTGTGAAGATTCTCATAAAGCCAGGCTTCTCCTCGTGAAGGTTTCCCAACACTGGAGAAATACAATTTTTCATGTCTTTTGAAAGGTTTTCTAATATTCTGTCTACCCGTACTGAAGACCACATGGTTCGGAGGGGTCCACCACCACTGTCGGGGGTCCACTTCCAGTGCTGCTCCTGCCACCAAGGAGACCCCACACATTCACCCACAGCCCAAGTACCAGCTGATGCATCTAGCTCTCCAGCTGAAAGATGAATCCCACTACGTCACATTAGATTTCTCCCATGCTGAGAACCCGCAAATCAAAAGACAGTAAACAAGAGAAGAAGAAACTATTTAACACACACGCACATGTGAGTGGAAGATAACTCTTCACTAATTTTGTTCTCAAAAGAAGCAAGCAGTAATATGAGCAACATTCTTCCTGCTCCAAGAAAGTCTTTGCGCTGGTTTCAAAGACTGGCTCGGGATTTATTCTGCAGAATAGTCACACACGGCATTTTGCACCAAAAATGGCATTTTCTGCACAGAAAGTAACAGGAAATGCTCTTCCCTGTGCAGAAAAAGCCATTTGCTGCACACATACACACATTTTGTGCAGAATAAATCCTGAACTGCACAGACTTTTGTCAATCCAGGATAGTCTTCTCACCAATTTTTCCCAAAACTGTATTTTCCACCATTTTTGAGTGTCTTTAAATAGTCTGTCCACTCATAAAAAACAAGCACATACATATTTTTTTTAAAAAAATATTAAACAGCAAAGGGGGCCTTTGCAGCCCATTTCAAGGCTGACCTGCCACTCCAAGCATCCTTCCACACAACACAAACATAACACTTTCATACCACTTAAACTTTGAGGCTCCATCTTTTGTGGATTTGCATTTTTGGCGTGGTGTTTAGAATTCTCAGCCAGAGAGCTCTAGTGCCTCATCAGACTACAGATCCTAGGATTCTGCAGCATGGAGCCCTAGCAGTTAAAGTGGAATCACAGTGCAATAACTGTGTAGTGTTGAAGGGCTTTAGTATCTTTCAAGAGGGAGGAATTTACCCCCTTTCATCCATCTGCTGAGGGACACGCTTTGCCCATCCCTGGGCAACACACAGAGATACTCTTTGTGGCATTTTGCTAGTCTATCGAAAAGCATAAGCCCTATCAGCAATTAAAAAAAGATATAGTAATTTTTGTTGTTGTTGTATTCATTCCCTTTGCTGCAGGTGAATAAAAGTAACTGTCTCTTGGGCCAGATCTCTGGTTTCATTGTATGCTGCTCATGGGGGGAAAGCCACACTGAAACGGCAAACATTTTTAGCCCGCCTGAATCCCAGACAGCTTTGGCCATTAACTTTCATCAAATTTCTAGCGCTAGGTAATTTCTTTTCCCCAGATGCCCATTTCAACACTGGCTATGGACAGCAAGATCACCATTTATTCTGTTAAGTGTACAGCAGGACAAGTCAGTGTGATCCATCTTCTCCATGCCTTCCACGCTCTGTGATTTTTCAGCTCACCAGATAAGGAGCAGCTCGTCTGGGGAGAATGGATCCAGCCACTGCATTCACTCTGCCTGGAACTTACTGGAGTAACGGCACACTGATAATCATGAATCCAAAGTTTACTCTTGGAATCTCCTTGTTTTTTGCATAGCGGAACAATAATTAGAGCTTGGAAAAGTTCACTTTTCTGGATTCCAACTCCCTAAGTCCCCTGAGTCAGCACACTCCCATGTTGGCTGAAGAACTCAGAATCACAAAATCACAGAAATGGAAGAGATTACAAGGGCCATCCAGTCCAGTCCCCTGCCACGCTAGAATACACAATCAAAGCATTCCCAACGGATGACCATCCAGCTTCTGTTTAAAAACCTCCAGAGAAGGAGACTCCAACACACTCCCAGGCAGTATATTCCACTGCTGAACTGCTTTTACCATCGGGAAGTTCTTGATGCCCTATGAGGAGCAGCTTAGGGAGCTGGGTATGTTTACCCTGGAGAAGAGAAGGTTAAGAGACAACATAACCATATTTAAATACTGAAAGGAAGTTAAGTGGAAGACAAGACCAGCTTGTTTCCTGCTACTCCAGAGACGAGACATGGCACAATAGATTCAATGTATGGGAATGAGATTCCACCCAAACATTAGGAAGAGCTTCCTGACAGTAAGAGCAGTTTGACATGGAAAACACTGCCTGGGAGTGTGGTGGAGTCTCCTTTGGAAGAACGTAACTAGAGGCTGGATGGCCATATGCTGGAATGCTCTGATTGTGTCTTCCTTCATGGCAGAATGGGGTTGGAGTCCAAGGCCCCTGGGGCTCTCTTCCAGCTTTATGATTTTATGACCCTCACATGGCAATCCTCTTTAGCAAAGTCCTAACAAAAACATTTGGAAAGTGCAATATGATTAAGGTGAATATGAGTCGGGAGCGGAGAATCAGATTGGTTCATCATACCAGAATTTAGAGTCTAAATTCCTTAAGCACCCTTACCAGTATATTGTTACCTAACGGGCAGGATTCCCACCCGTGAGACAGACAGAAATATTTCTCAGTAACAGTAGCAACAAGAATTAAAAGCAAAAAGCTAGTTTCACCCATCTACTATCAGTTCCCATGTTTGGCCATTGCTCTTTCATCTCCATTTGCTTTGCATGTTTCCTCTTTGCTTCGCTGATGCCTAATCACACAGCAGGCAATTTTAGCCAAAGCCTCATTACCATGCTGTGATTTAAAAATAGAATCACTTTTTTTTTTTGCATCTCCTTCTCACAGCTGATGATCACCCAGCAGCATGAAGGTAGAATAATTACGTATTTATAAGAAAAGGAATTTAAAGGCAACATGACAGGGAGGGCTTCTGAAGGCAGGAGGCAAAAGGTAACTCTCAATACCGGCATGCTTTGCAGCGGTGCGGCAGAGTCTGAGTGCCCTGAATCTGGTCCCCTCCCTCTCTACTTCCTGCCAGGATTAAAAATAGGCCAATGGTTTGGGCAAAAATGGATGAGATTTTCTTGGTGTGGCATAACAACGGCTCAGCAGTTCCCTTTCAGAGCTCGTGTTTAGAATCTTGCTTCCCTCCTTCCATCTTACACAGGATTTTTAAAATGTTAAACAGATCAGCAGGGACAGAATCAGTTCAGGAGAGGTAAATCATCCCCTTTTTCAGATGGAAAACACGTGGCTGAGGGAGTCAAGGGTTATACAATAGCTGTGGGGCCCCATGTAGGCCCTATTTGGCCCACCCCTGCAAACGGTGAATAAGATTGGCCTTCCAAAGAGGGTACTTCTCACCTGGGAAAATGGATGCTGCCAACTTTCTCCTAATCCAATTCTCTTCTTGTCTTGTGGACCTTTAAATGGACTGGTCTTGCCTCCAAAGCAGAACAGGGCTCCCTTCCCTTTGGCATTTTCCTGTTTCTCAGTGTTGCTCAGTCAGTTGGGCTTGCACACTTTGCAGAATCTGCTTGGTTTTTCCTCTTCCTACATTACCCACACACCTGTCTACGCCCACTAATCCAACTCCTGACGTAACGTGTGGATGGATCCAGTTATTCATCTCTGCATCTTGTGTTTTACCAAAACATAGCAGCACACACGATCTTCAGTGAAGCATGCCTAACAAAGGCATCTTGATACAACCCTCTACCCACATACCAAAGTGCCCACGCTGGAAATGACCATGCATAAATTGATGTACAGTTGCAGCAAGTGTGGGTATTCTGCTCTCTCTGAGTGTGCATGCGTGTAGAGTTTGTACATCCGTAGTGATGCTGTAGGATGGGGGGAAGGAACCAAAATCAAGGAGGGGAGAACAGCAGGAGAAAGGGCCTACCCCATTTCTGGAATTAATTTTGGCATGTTTAAATTGGAGTTTAGAAAGACTAGGTCATGGGACAAAGTGAATCTGTGGAAAACAGAAGGAAGGCCTCTTGTCTTTGACAGCAGTAGTGAAAGAGGGGTGTTCAACCCAGAAGGCCCTATCTCTTTCTCTCTGCAGACTTGTCATGTGTGAATATCTGCCAAGCTCAATCTCACAGAGTGTTCTGTTTTCCAATGTTAAGTCCTTCTGACTCAGATTCCAATCAGATTCTGAGGGCTTTTCTCTTTCTGTACAGAAATTTGTATTGCACAGAATCATGGAACTGGACAGGACATCGCTGCTTATCTAGTCCAACCCTTGCCTTACCAGAATCTACAGCTACAACATCTCCGATGGGATAGGAAGAATACAGGAAGCCTCCACCTCTAGACGCTCCATTCTTGGACGACTCCCTCTTTTGACACTTCCTAATTGAGGACAATTTCCATTAATGCAACCAGGGTTCCACTCTTTTCATCAGTTCTTCTTGCCTATGGAAGCTTGCTTGGGGCCATTCGCTCATATATCCTGCTTGCAAAGTGAGCTGAGTGAGGGGGAAAAAAGGCTCTTAGCCACCTGAGAGACTTTGAAACCAGCACGCATGTGGTTGGTTCCAAGTGAAACTCCGTAAGGCCTTCACGGACCCTACAGTGCAGCAAATGGCTTCCGCCTTTCAGCCAATCCTGTTTTCTGAAACTGCTCCAGTCCTTAACTGGTCAGATAAGCATGAGAAGACTGTGTTTGGAATACTGAGGAAAATGATTCAAAAATATATTTCTTGAACACCAAGGAACCATGACAATAAGAATCTGGGGGTAATCAGAATCTTTGAAGTTTGGGACTTATTCAGTGCAAAAATCTGCACATGGTTCTTTTGCACAGGAAACAGTGTTTTCTGTTCAAAAAACAGTAGTTCTGTGCAGAAATATTTTCTCTTCAGAGAATGCTGTTTCCCAGGGGGGAAATGCTGTTTTCTGCACAAAACAACCATGAGCGAATAGTCTTCAAAAACTGTGTAGTTTGCAAAGACTTTCTTGCAGTGAGAAGAAAATTACTCAATTTCTCATTGCTTCCTTCATCCGAAAAAAATACCAAAGAATTACATCTCTACTCTGAGAGATGGCCATGTATTCTTTAGGCAAATGTCTCCAAAGAAGGGGAGTCCACGCATTCTGTTCCCCTGGCAGACAAATCTTACCAGCAAGAAATTCTCTCTAATGTTTAACTGAGACCTCATTTCTTCTAGCCTGAATCCATTCTTCACCTGTCCTAACTTCTGGAGCAGCGTCACTTTATATCAGTGCTACTCAAAGTGGTGGTCTATAGACCAGCATGGGTCCACAAGTCACCAGCTGCCAGTCCTTGGAGAGTTTCCAAGGGAGAAAAGAAACTACAGTAGCCAACGGGCACACATATGGTACCAGTCCTTGACATAGCCAGACACTTCTCCAACCTCTCCGCAAGCCACAGAATGGCTGTGGAGAAGACACAGTGTCTCAGCCATAAGCTTGGGGCACCGAATGGTCTGAGGCAGTGAAGTTCTGCATGTGAAACTACTATGCTACTTTGTTCCATGAAGGATGCTGCCCACGGTTAGCCACCAAACAAAATGGCCCACAGATGGTCTGTAGTTGCCCGAGCCCTGAACTAAAGGACATTTCAGGGCATTGGTTGAACAAACACATTTTTTCATGCATCTTTTTCAAACAACAGCCCCGCCGATCCAACCGTCCAGATGCACCATTTTCACTTTGTTTTGGAGTACAGCAAGCTCCAAAATGCACAGGTTTCCAACCCCAGCTTGCATTCAGAGCTCTATTCAGTCCTAAGAGGTGCCAACTGGGTAACATTGCAGGATTGGGCCCCAAGCTGTGAAGGTCTTTGAAGTGAAATTGGAGAGAGAGCAGCTTAATCTCAGGAGAGGAGAATTCTGCCAAAGTCTCTTTTGTTGCCGTTCTCGCACAAGGAAGGAGGAGTCGAGAGGCCTTTCCCCACTCTTGGCTAGTGGAGGGGGGATTCAGCAAGGGGTGAACCAATGGCCTTGGGGTCCTCGCTGAACTCAAAAGGCAGCCCTGGAGATATCAGAAGATGCAGGAACCATTTAGGGAATTGATGTGATCCTTCACCAGCATGGCTTCAAATTCCCCCACCCCCCATCCCCTGCCTTCAGACTTCACTTTCTGTGACACAGTGGGCTGAGCCACTGTGACAAACTGTCAGGACAGATTTGGAAGCTTTTGTTCCCTTCTGTTTTTAAGACCCCGAACCTAGACTTTACAGGTGGGACTAGGGCTTTGCTTCATTCATTATTTCAGAACAACGGTACTGCTGCAATAACAACAGCTGCAGCAGCAATAAAACCAATAATGACATCTTGCAATCTGCCAGATGTTACTGCCTGCAGTTGTGGACCATCAATGATTTGGGTTCCACCTAAGAATTTGGGAACAATGAATCATAATCACTTCCATGGAGGTGGGGGAGGACCAGAGGTGGATTTTTAAAGGCCTGTATGACCAGATTGAAGCCACCAAGAGGGAAGGCTCCCCTCTCAGAAGCACCTGAGGTGGGACTATCAGGGGTTGCAGAAACTCACAAATAATCAAATCCATGAAAGTCAAACCTGCAAAGACAGGCAATATGATTTCAGTCCATTAGAAGCAGCAAAGTAACTTCCATTGAGATATGCCTAGGGTGAGAGTCAAACTTTAGAAAAGTTACTTGCTTGGATTACAGCTCCCAGAGACCCTTAGCCAGCATGGCCATCCACGGGTGGGTGGGAGCTGTCATCCCTTCAAAGTAACTTTTCCAGGTTCTAGCCAGGGAGTCGGATGGAGGAAGATGCTCTGTGAAAATGGATAACAAGGAAACCTGCATCTCCCCAGCCACATCTATTCATCTTTGATTTCAGCTGAAGGTCAGTGAAGGTGGATTTCTGTATCCCCTTCATCTATTTTTTTTAAAAGCCCTGGACATCCATGAATATTTCAGAATATGTGGGCAGCAGCGGAGGCAAAGCCAAAAATTGCTCAATCTGAGAAGAAGGGAAAGGAGCTCGTTACACCAAACCTCACATAGACAGTCACGCAAAGACACTGCTGTTGCAAAGCCCTCTTCGTGATAGATGGGCCAGAGACCCAATCAATCTCCAAGGATTTGCCTTCCCAGCTCATTCAGACTGAAAGATCTCAGCCTCCTTCTACGTCTTGGATAGGATCCAGGTGCTGTCACAAATAGATGACACCCTTTTCTTATGATGCTTGTCCTAACAGCTGCCAAGCTTCTTGGGGGAAAGTTTCCTGCGAATCGGCCTCCAAAGCTTTTGACAAATGGCAGTTAAGACACAATCACGCTGATTTCTCAAGCCTGGTCAAGACAGACTCCCAAAAGAGGCACACTGTGCCTTTCTCACTGTACTTACATTTCATTAGAGGTTTCAATTTATGTCCTCCACCCCCTGCCCCACAACTCTTGGAACTTGCTGTATTTCTAGACTTTTTTTATAATGCACTCATTATAACATTGCATTTATAGCAGGGACAGCAAATGATGCAGTCTTTCAGAGGTTGTTAGACTCCAGCTCCCAACATTGCAACTGCTGCTAAAATAAGGGCGACAGTCAAGCCCTGAGCTTTACTTTGCAATTTTACACACACGTGCATGCACAGAGACATCTATTAAAAATGTACCCAGCTATCTTCTTTAACTCTTAAAATCCCTTCGGTTCTACTGTTTACAGTACATTTGTTTTAATACAAGAACCATATTTCTAGTATTTGTATTCATAGTAATAAGATTTTACATTGGTTATGTCTGTTGATATTTATTGCATTTCTCATAACTGCAATGGTCCAGAGCTCAATGAAAGTTAAATTTGACTTGACTTGAAATAAATAATTACTGGTTTTAATAATTTGTAAGCCCCCTGGTGTTCCAGTATTAGCAAAAGAGCCGGATAACAACAAGAAGAGACCATACTACGCCCTTTTTGAAGCAACTCCACAGGTCAGCAGATAAGTAAGTATATATTTACAATGATAAATGATAAGTAACTGTCAATAGTTACAGTATAAAAGAAAGGATTAATCTTACGCATAATATGTCAAGTAATATGGCCAGGAACCAATGTTTAAAAATTATTTTTAGTTATGTTATGATATGTTATGTGTTATGTTGTACCATGTATTGTTGATATTGTTAGTATTGTTGCTTTTTATTTTAGTTATGTGTAGATCATATGTTTGTTTTTCTTGTTTGGTATGTTTGCGTTTTTTAAAAAAAAATATTACAGAAAGAAAGAGCTCCAATGGCTCCCAGTTTGTTTCTGGACAAAATTTAAAGTACTGGTTACAACCTATAAATCCCTGTATGGCTCAGGTCCAGACGACTTGACAGTCTGTATCGCTCCGTGTGAACTGGCCCTGGCTGTAAGTTCAACAGGAGAACCCCTTCTCTCAGTCCCACCACCACTGCAAGCATGGTTGGTGGGAACTCCAGACAGGGCCTTCTCAGTGGTTGCCCCTGGACTCTCGAACTCGTTTCCTAGTTGCAGGCAGGCAAAGACTTTTTTTTAATTCAAGCAGACGTTTCAATATAGAAAGTCTTTAAGAAATGGGTTAAGTGGGTGCTGTGCTCTTTTACTTTTAATTGTTACTTATAACCTTTTTTTAGCTGTTTTAATTCTTTTATAGCTTAAACTCGTTTTCATACATACAATTTACATTTTTTTTAAGGTGTATGATTTTAAGGCCATTTCTGCCCTATACTGTTACAGTGCTATTATTCCACTTTCAACGTCTTGTGGAATTCTGGGGCTCACTGAGAATTCTGGCTAAGAATTCTAAAGGCCCCTCCCTGAACTGCAAACTTCAGGATTCCATAGGAGGTGGAAAGTGGAATCATAGCACTGCAACAGTGTAGCGTGGATATAAACAAAGATAATAGTATGGGCAACAACAGCCATCCTGTTAGATCAGCTGCTAAGTATACTTTATGTAGCTAAGTGTAGCAGTTAAGTATAGTCATTTCTCCTGGCCAGACTGGTGCTTCCCTCCTTCTTCCCTTGAGCAATCTCCGGAACGAGGAGGAATTGCAACAGGGATCCTAATTCTGATTGTTCCACTGTAGATCACCGGAAGAAATGGAGAGAAATGTCATTGTGCTTGGACCCTGACTGACAGGAGAATAGATCTGTGTCACTCATAGGAGCTGACGACTGGAGAACCAGAAGGAGAACTTTTATTTAGCAAGAGTATCAGGACTGCAAATACACAGGAACAGTGATTGCAAATAAGTTACAGATGTGTAACTCCAGGACATGCATCTGTAACTGAAATAGTGAATTGCAGCCATTTACAACAAGAACAACATGAGAGTTGCACTATTTCCAACCCCAGATCAGAGCTTTCTCTCTCCACCTCAAATCCCTCCCCTTTTCTTTCTCCTCTGTCTTACCACCACCACCTTTCTTTTTAAGCTAAGCTGTTCTACATCCAGCTGCCTTTATATTTTATTGTCTCAGGGATTACATTATGGGTAGCTCATACTCTTTGCTCTGTCTTCCTATTTAAAGTTTGCCACTGGCTAATATCCTTCTTCCAAGAATGGGAGAAAAAAAATAATAAAAGAGCCCCCGGAAAAAAGATAGTGAACAATGATGCCTGTGAGTTTCAACAACGGCGCGTCTGCTGCGAGAGTCAATGCGCTAGTCTCACGATGCTCTTTCTTAACATGCAATGAGTGAAGAAACACATGCATCCACATTGGGTTGTAAATTCTCAATCATTTCATCTTTGCATTCTAGGATGAATCATTCTCTCCCTGCTATGGGAGAAGACGATTATTTCTTTGCAGTACCCCCTACGTGGGAACAGCACAAAGTGTTGCAAAGGGTATGTTTAGCTTGGAGAAGCTTTAAACGAACTCTCCAAGGTCCTGAATGTATTTGGGAGATAGCGTTCAGCACAATGGAGAGCTCCATTAAAGTTTGAGTTTAGGTTTAAGCAACCTCAAAACTGGACTCATCGTCCCACTGACATGGAAGCCACCAGTCCTTGGCAGCAGCGGAGAGGAGATACAGACAAGATCTGCCAGTTTTGCTTTCTTTTACAGATCTTCTACCCACAAATATTCATATAGCTGAAACAAGAAGAATGCTCCACAATGAACATCTTTGTAGTTTGGGACTTAATATATGCCTCCCCAAAGCATCTATGGGGTGCAGGGTTGCACAGAAATGGCATTTTCCGCAAAGAAATGTTATCTTCTCTGCAGAAAACATGACTTTCTGCAGAGGAGGGAAGTTTTCTGATCTGGAAATACAAATTTCTGTACAGAAAGACAACATTCCTATGCAGAAAATTCTGAGGATGGGGGCTGAAAAAAAAGGATGGGTGTGTATGTGTGCAGAATAACTGCTAAGCTGTGAATAGCCTTTCAAAACAATAGTTTTTGAAGACTTACTAGCCTTTGTCTCACGGTGCAGAGAAAGATAGCAAAATGATTTATTGTGGTCTGTGAAAATGAAAATTACGAAGATTTATCCCCTAAGTTACACTTGTGCAATGAACCAAAGGAATTTTAGCCTTTATGTTACAAGCATCCACATGAATGTTCTGCACACTTACATCAGCTCTCTCTCTCTCTCTCTCCTCCTTGCACTTTTCTAATGCTACATTTTCACAATAACAAACACACACATTTAAAAATAAAGCCTGCAAGTAAGCTGGATGGATAAGCATGCCTGTGTCCTATAAACATGCGCACATATAAATACATGAAGATTAATGATGTTTAGTGTAGGATGACAATATTATCTATAAGCTGGTATTGCCCAACAGGAAATTCGTACACGAAGCCAAGCCAGGACAGACTTAATCCTTGCAAACTGAATTCAAAGTATTATACTCAGCAGGCAAAGCGGAGAGGTGGGGTGGAATCTTGCCCTTTCCAGTAGTCTTGGGCAAAAACAAACTGCTGCAGCCTCTCCTAGCTTCTCTATTTTTACTTGTTCATACCTTTTGCTATCTTGACCACACTCTGATGCTGCTTGACTACAGGTGTACCTGTTTTCATTGGTGAAAGGTTGGAAAGTATAGGGATTTTGGCCAAGACCCCAGAAGTCTACCAAGAGAGAAAGTACTATTTGGAAGTATAGCTAAAACGTTTGCAAAAAATGCTGAAAATAGAAAATGCTTTCTGGCATGCAGCAACGAGACAAGTAATTTTGTCTGGGCTCTGGAAAACCGATTCTAGAGTGTTACAGAAATGGCAATCCCCCTGCCTTGCTTTCCAATAGCCTTCCTTAATGCAGATTTGCAACGTGCCACTCAATCCCCTTCATGATTTCATCTTCTTTGGCTTAAAGAAACCACAGAGATGTGATGGCAGCCAAACATTCGTCTGTGAGCCCTTTTGGCTCACTTTTCTCCCATCCCATCCAGATCTAGCCCATTCACAGTTTCTTCCTTGGCAGGCTTCGCCCCTCACGCTAGGCTCACTCACCCAAGGGCACAAACTGCATTGCTCAGCAAGCCGTTCCGGAAGGAACACGTTGCTCTGCAGGAGCTGTTCGTTGGCAGCAGGGAGCCCCGAAACCACACAGCTTACAGAACGAGAAAGACACCACCTCTGGTTTTTTTGCAAATGACGGGAGGCATACGACAGCATGTAAACCCTGTGGACCGGCCTCCTCAAGCTGCAAGGCTAATTAGTGCAGCATTCAAATGCCCCCCTCCCCCTTCACCATTAAGACATACAAGCCATCACAAGCATGCACCCAGCGGGAGCAGGGTGGAGGAGACAAAAGAGTCTCAAATCAGTGAGGAGAAAGAGGGTGGAGGCGCTGCAGAAAGGAGCTAAAAGTAGCTGTTGATTACAATCGAGTTCGTATGTAGGCGGACGAGTGGGTGAGAGCGCGTGGGAAGATGGAAGAAAGGGCAATGCATTTATTTCTAGAGAGGCAGCGCGAGAGGGGGAAGTGTGCCTCTCTCCTTCTGCCTCCCTCCGCGCATGTTCCCGCACGTAACGCAAGGAGGGCAGAACAAGCCACCCTCAAGTCCTGCTCTTGTGCTTTGGTGCTGTTGTTCTCCACCGCCACCGCCACCGCCACCGCCACCGCCACCGCCACCACAACCTTGGGTGAGCAGGAGGGAAAATGCAACCAAAGTGATGATGCCAGGCAGACAGGGCGAGGGGGGGAACTGCAAATCAGGCGCTGCTAAAGAGAGAAAGGAAAACAAGGCCAGTTGGCACAGCTGCACACCCGGATGGTTTGCTGATGCTAACCAAGGCTGCCGGGAGAGAAAGGTCGGCCCCAGCTGCAACAGATTCTTCCCTTTTTTTGAGAGAGAAAAGAGAGAGAGAGAGATTATGTAAGAGACTGTTGATGGGTTGATTAGACTGCGTGCCCGAGACCAGTGAGCTACAGGCTCAAGTGCATGTCACAGACATATGCTTCACACAGCACATGCGTTTGATTCAAGACGTTTGCAGGAGAATATTCTTTTTTCACTTGGGAATATCAGAAGGAGGAGGAAAACACAATGACTATTCACGGTACAGTCTTCCTTCCCCATCATTCACTAGAGTTAGGAGCACAGCATCCCCGTGAAAGTGGAAAAAACATGAACAACGCCGGGCCCTCCCAAACCATATTTAACGCACAAAAAATTGCAATCACCTTATTCAACCCACCCTGGATTCTTTTGAGGCATCAGAATTCCTTCACCAGGCAGAAGTGGGGGGCTGGTGGGGTTTACTGCCGCTTCCACTCCTGCCCCACACCATTTTTAATAGAGACTTACTAGCTTAGTTCACGGTTTCTCAGCCTCATGAGGCTTGCAGTCCCTATTAAAAATGGCAGAGGGAGGCAGCAGAGGTGACAGCAAACAACCCACGTATAATAAATTCCGCAAAAGTGAAACCTGCAGATGAGGAGGGCTGACTGTACACTAAAGCCCTCAATTTCTACAGTTCCACAATCATGTACAAGCTTCCCAGTCCTGCAGAGATACGAAACTGGGGGAAGGAGGAGACGAACACAGATGTCTCACAATTTGGCCAAACGCTTCCAGCCATGAGAGCTGTAGTAAAACTGAGCTCCAAGATGCAACATGGTGGTTCAACTGGATGGAAGACCGGCCCCTGAAATTTATATCAGACCTGACCAGTCCAGAGGAATCCTTCTGCTACTGGGAATATGTGAGAAATTATCTCCATCACATTTTTTTTTTAAAAAATTGATCTACCCATTGTACCTCGCCTAGCTAGAAAATAGAAGATGATGCCATCTGTAACCAGAAATCCATACATTTCTTGTGCTGCGTTCCATGAATGAAGTTGCTGGGGGGGGGGGTCAATAACATGCATCTCTTCCAAAACCGTGTCAAAGCCGCGACACTACATACATTTGTAGAAGGTGTGTCCACATGCTTTGGAAAGTGAATGCATGTATCCATTATTGCTTCCACTTGCCAAAACTAAAAAAAGTGTACAACGCCCCCCCCAAAAAAAACTACAGGGTTTTTTAACCAATATCTTCACATAACAGACTTGGAAAGAAAGAGGACTGTAGGAACCTTTGACTGTAGGACCCCTGGACTGGCTTCATTTCTACATCTTCTTCGCTTTCCCTTTCAGCCTTGGTTATCTTATCTGCCGGGTTATCATAGAATCAAAGAATCATAAAATCACCGGGCACCACAAGTCAAGAAGAATATGGACAAACATATCCTTCAAACAAACATGCTTTCAGCTAATATTTCACACACACACACCCCTTGTTTTTCTATGAGGAATAATTCCTCTGCAAAACTTTGGGTCGTACAAATGCTGGGAGGTAACTGTGCAAGATCCTTGCTCATCTCTTGTTTTTCCCAACGGGTTCCCCAGCCATCAGGAAGCAACTTTTTTCAACACAGAAAAGTATAATAATGATTATTCTTTCCATCTCTAACCTTCTCACTTAAGAGTCTCTGATAAGCTTTCAAAGAAGCTTCTGAACGGCCTAAAATGTAGTTTGAAAACCAGCATGGCACAATATCCATTCATCTCAACTGACAGGGAATTCAATTTATATGTGAGAAAGATGTGACTGGTGGGGTGCCACAGAGTTCTCTCCTTGGCCCAGTGCTACTCAACATCTTTTATCATGGGTGAGGGAATAGAGGGCATTCTTATCAAATTTGCAGATGACACCAAATTAGGAGGGGTAGCAACCACTCCAGAAGACAGGATCAGAAGTCAAAATGACCTTAATTAGAGAGCTGAGCCAAAGCTAACAGAATGAATTTCAACAGGGAGAAGTGTAAGGGAGTACACTTGAGTAGAAAAAATGAAATGCACAGATATAAGATAGGTGACACCTGGCATGACCACTGTACATGTGAAAGGGATCTAGGCATCTTAGATGTGCTAAATGTGAGTCAGCAGTGTGATGCAGCAGCTAAAAAAGCCAATACAATTCTGGACTGCTTCAATAGGAGTATAGTGTCTAGGTCAAGGTAAGTAATAGTACCACCCTATTCTGTTTTGATCAGACTCCCACCTGGAATACTGTGTCCAGTTCTGTGCATCACAGTTCAGGAAGGATATTGGCAAGCTGGAATATGTGCAGATGAGAGGAACATGTCTAGGCCTTCTAACTAAAATGTTAGAAGGCCTAGAAACCATGTTCTATGAAGAGTGGTATAGGGATCTGGGTAACTTCAGCCTTGAGAAAAGAAGGTCAAGAGGTGATGTGACAGTCATGTTTAAATATTTGAAAAAAGGAGTATGGAGCAAACTTGTTTTCAGCTGCTCCAGAGACTAGGACACAGAGCAATTCAAACTACAGGAAAAGAGATTTCACTGAATCATTAGAAAGAAATTCCTGACAGTAAGAACAGTTTGACAGTGGAATATGCTGCCTAAGAGTGTGGTGGGGTCTCCTTTTTTGGAAGTTTTTAAACAGAGGGTGGATGGCCATCTGTCTAGAATGAATGGCAGGGGGTTGGACTTGATGTCCCTTGTGGTCTCTTCCATCTCTATGATTCTTTGTGTTTTTAGTAGGGCTGAAATTCATACTCACCTTTCCAGGGCCAAACACACACTTCCATGGTGCAGTATAGCCCTCTCTTAGCCACAAAATGCACCTTTTAAAATTGTGTTTGCCACAGTGGTGGCTGGTGGCATAGATGCCAGTGGAAGCAGTGAATCCACTTTAGGTTTTAGTCTGAACTTGAAAGAAACTACCAAAGGCACCAGACTTCTGAGGATGGGGTTTAGAACCTTGGATAGTTCTTTGAAAAAATCAAAATAAAGCCCAAAGCAGTTTCACCACTCTCTCACAGACACCCTTGCACATTGACAAGGAAGCCCTCTGTCACTGCTCAGCCAACCAGGGATGCGCCACCATTATTACTAATTATTACTATTAAAAATACAAATGAAAACCAACTCAAATAAACTACCTTCTGCAACAGACAGCTAACACCTAAAGGCTTGGGTGAAGTCCTTTGCCTACTGGTGGAAAGAAAGGAGAGAAGGGTCCAAGCTAGATTTCCATGGAATGCAATTCCAGAGTCAGGGAGCAGCTACCAAGAAGGCACCATTCTATGCCCTGACCAAATGTGCCTGTGATGGGGTTGAGAAAAAGCCCTCCCCTGGAATCTTAAAAGGCAGGTAGGCTCATATTTGGGGATCCTTAAACAGAGGCTGGTGGGCATTTTTTCAGGAGTGCTCTGGTGTATTCCTGCATGACAGGGGATTGAATTAGGTGGTCTTTACAGCCCCTTCCAACTCTCTGATTCTATGAATTATTCTCTGATTCTGCACTGGGAGGAACAGCTTTGCAGAGAGAATCGGAGTTCAATTTATTTATCCAAGGGGAGGGGGAGTTTACAGACCCAAGTCATAAAACACCCCATCTCCAGTCATTCCTCTTGTAGAATATTAAGTGCTGCTGTGCATACTTTTATCACAGTGAAAGAGCAAAGCCAGCAATTTCATACCTAACAAGCACATTCTGGTAACAGATTGAAAAGGTTTTGTTAACAGTAAGCCTATAAAAACACACCCCTTCTCATCGCGACTATATAAAGCGAGCATGATGGCGCATAAAATAAGCTTTTCAAACAAGATTTGCTTCTATCGCTAGTGACAGAGTTTCATGCACTTTTTTAAAAAAGGGAAGCAGAAAATATATAGCTAGGAATTTTCTTCTCTAGGTTTGGTTATGCCACGTATTGACTTGAGTCAATCACTGCACTCTCAAGTATAACGATTGTAATAAAGTGCTGGTGCGCTGTGCAAATAATAGTTGCAGTTTTTCACACCATGGTGCCAAGGGAAGAGGGACAAAAATCTGTGGGCCCGGAGCAGCTCATTCCCCCAATGCTCTTACTTCTTCTGCACTCCTGGCATTCTCCCCATGTGTAGTGACTCCCCAATGGGATTCTGGTCCAAAACCAGAGGGAGATTTTTCATGGGGTTTTGCAGAGACCTCTGGCAAGCAAAAGCCAAGGGAAGTAATAGTCCCACTATATTCTACACTAGTCAGGCCTTATCTGGAGTATTCTGTTCAGTTCTGGGTACCTCGTTTTAAGAAAGATATAAACAAGTTCTTAAAATGAGGCACCCATTTAACCCAGTTTCATGAGCGAAAACTGGGATGCACATGGCCAAGTAGCCCCAGAGTGTGGTCAAGATGGCAAATATTATTAATAAGAAAGAACAGGCAAGCTGGAAAAGGCTGTAGCAGTTTGCCTTTGCTTGACCCTACTGGGAAGGACAAGACTGAATTTCCTCCTCTCTTCTCCTCCGCTGCTGAGTTAATTCAGAGCAAATTACTTTTGCATTTTGAATTCCACTTGCAGCCACTGGATTATGCTCGATTACAGAGGGGGAAAGTGGGAGGAAGAAAGAGAAACTGGGACATTTTAAAAGCAACTGAAAAAGCGGTATGGTGGAAGATTAATTAAGAGTGTCAAACTAGGACAATCGGAGGGTATGGAGACTGGACAGACAAGAATCTTTGTAGTTTAGGATTCATTCCATGCAAAAGGCACATATAGAGTAGGGATGAGGTGGAAAATATCACCTTCTTTGCATTAAGCAAGCTTCCCGTGCAGAAAATAAGGGACAAACATTTCTGTGCAGAAAATGAAATCTTCTGTCTCAAAAAACCGACATGCCGGCTTTGTTTTGTTTGGCACTTTTTTGCAAAAGACAAGCCTTGAATTGCAAACAGTCCTGGAAGTCTGTACAATTTTCACAGCAGGAGAAAAATGGCAAAATTATTCCTTGGTGTCTTGTCAAAATGCAATTTACAAAGATTTACATGCCTATCTCGACCCCTTTTTCAGCTGCAGAGAAGATAAAATGGTAGCTGTTTGCACTGGCATTGGTACCTTGGAGATGTGGCCCCAATTTTGCCAGCTGAGATACAGGTGATGGTGATGCCTGTAGTGGCCCTTAGGATATAAATGGGAGCTCCCTCATCTTCCCAAAAAGGGAAGGGGGCTCTGGTTTTGGAAATGCTCCAGGGCCCCAGACAACCTCCAAATGTCCTTGCCCTCCAGATGTCATTGGACTACCATCCCCAGAACTCACTGGTTCAGGGAGGCTGGGACTTGCAGTCCAACAACATCTGCACGGCTGCATAATTCTGTCCCCTGAACTCAATGGCACGCACTCCATACTCTCCTACATTTCACAGATGAAAGCCAGGGCACATCTGGCTAAGCAATATCAGAGTATGTTCCAGATGGCAAAACTTATTGAGGAAGAAAACACAAGCCAAGAGAGGCTGCAGCGGTTTGCATTTGCCTGAGCCTTCTGGGAAGGGCAAGACTCCATCTTCTCCTCTTCATTCCCCATAGCTGGAGAGTCCAAACTTCTTTTGTAATTTGAACTCAGTTTGCAGCAATCAAATCAAACTGAGGACAAAAGAGGAAAAGTGGGAGGAGGAGAAAGAAACCGGGACGTGTTACAAGCAGCTGAAAAATTGGGAGGACAGAAGATTGACCAGGAATGTCCCTGCCATATTGGGACAGTTGGAGAGCATGGCTCTCTCCTGCCCCCTCAGCGAAATAGCTCCTGTAGCTAAGGGTCAGGCAAAAGGAAGGTATTGCCTCCCCAGTAAGATTTCTCCCCCATGAAAATTTTCCTCTAGTCCCTAGATTTCTAGCACTGCTGGAACTTAAAACAATCAGCTGAGTACAGTTTTGTCATCTAAAGCAAAAGGACAGCAAAAGTTCCCAACGGGATATAAACAGAGCAAATAGAAGAGTTCTTCTGTTTGAATGATTTTCAATGTCTTATCTCATGCAATGTTAGAAATTTGGGGACTGAAGGGTAATTACATGGAGCGGGCAGAAATTCTCTTTCGGAAGTCAGTGCCCTCACCCCCCCATCCCTAAGTACATCCCTTTCTTCCCCAAAGAGCTTTTCAGAAGCACCCGTCTGCTTTTCAAAACCAGACCGAAATGAAACAGGATGGAAAGAAAGCTATTCAAGGAATCCAAGCCTGAAGCTTTCTTGAGTGAATGGAAGGAACCGCACAGCTCTTTGTAAGCTGGGACTGGCCTTTTCACAACACCCATTTTGTGCTCAGGCACGTCAGGTTCTAATTGAAAGGCAGCAAGCTTTATTTTTAGATCTTCCCACAGGGAGAGGATGTAAGTTCAGCGTGCTTGCAACATTGCATTTTTAAAATAAATAAATAAATAAATAAATAAAGGCAAAGATGCCAACAACGCTTGAATTCTGGGCAAGACGTGTATCCTAATTGTGGAGTGGAAAGAATATCTGTAATTATTTCTTCCCAGGTAAAAACACAAGTTTCCTGCTGGCTAGGAAGAATAGTAGACCAATGAGAATTTTGTCCAGTTTTCGCCTGGGATTTTGATATTCCCAAGTGTAGAGCTGGAATTACTTGGCAAAAAACCCCACAGATTTTTGTGCAAGTGTGTATCCTGTTTTCTGCAGAAAACACTGTTTCCTGTGCAGAAAAAGATATTTCTGCTCCGGAAACAGTTTTTTCCCCCTCACAAAGAAGTATTTTTGGGACATTTGAAAATGGGGAATACTGATAAGGAATATTCAGTCACCCTCACACATGCAGATTGAATACCTGAGGTTCTTCATCCTTATCATTAGTAGGGACGGGGGAGAGTGTATTTTACTTTGTGGAGATTTTTTAAATGTACAGATTTATCAAAAATTGCAAGCCAATGTCTTGATATTCAGAATGGAAAGAATCTGAGGCTTTTTTCCCACTTTTTTAAAAAAAATTTAAAAACACGTGAGAGAAACCGAAATGTTTATCTTGGCTGAGGGGTCTGAGGCTTAAATCCAGTTGTTGCTCCAAAGCAGACAGACTCAGTAAGTCAATGGGAACTTGGTCAGCCATCCCTTAGGCATACTCCATCCATTCAATGGGTCTGTTCTAGTTGGAAGTAATAACTGGATTCAAGACTAGATGCTTAAAATATCTGGCACTGCATTCCTGTGTATTCAACCACGTTATCCCAGAATTAGGGCTGCTGTTGCATTTCATTGCTGCCAAGTTAACATTGACTTATGGATATGAATGAGCGATCTCTAAGAGTCCCAGTCATTACCAGCCCTGCTAAGGTCTTGCAATCTCATGGTTGACTTGATTGAGTCCATCTACATGTAATGCAGTTTTCCTCTTTTCCTATAGCTTTCTATCTTACCAAGAACCATTGTCTTCTAAGTCAGGTCTTCTCATGATGTGTCCAAAGCACAACCGCTTCAGTCTAGTCATATTGGCTTCTAGGAGAGTTCAAGCTTGATTTATTTGTCTTTTTGGCAGTCTGCAATACCTGCAGAACACTTCTCCATTTCAAATGAGCTGCTTCTCTTCCTGTCAGTTTTCTTCACTCTCCAGTTTTCACAACACAACAAAATTGGCAATATGCACCATCTTGATTTGGTATTCAATGATATATCTTTACCCTTGAGGTGTCAATTAGAGTTCCTACCTATTTTGTCTCTATTTTCCCTCTTGATATAGAAAGCAATTCCACGCTTGCAATGGACTACTAGATCACTTGGGCAATGCGTCACTTCTCTTTCAAAACTCTCTTTTGGCACTAATCCCGACTTGTGATGCCCAGGTGTAACAAACCCCAAGTTATAGGTTCCAGAAACAAGCACATAACCTGTCAAATCCTACAACGTTCTTGTGTAGACTAAATCTACACTCAAATTGTTACACGGTGCTTGCATTACAACATACATACACACAAATACTTTGGTGACAGGGACCCCAACACTGTTTTTAAGGTGGGGGGCCCTTCACATTAACAGGGAAGCTTTGCCGACTTGCAGATACATTTTGGCTTTCTAAAGAAAATAATAAAAACAAAGAATGCATTGCTTTAAGTTTGCCACCACCAGAACCAACAGAAGCAGGAAAGCATCTGACTACCATGAGAACAATGGCAAAATAATAAATGAAATATGACAAAACTGAGTAAATAAAAAAATACTATTAATATGGCAAGCAAAGGAGAATATGCAAGACCCTGTTCAGTGAATGCAAAGGTGTCTAAAAGGTCTTTTATCACAGGCATCCCACCCCTACATGACTTTTTAGAAGTTAAGATATGGTGTCACATACATATAATACTTTCAAAAGGAAATGCAAAAAACATGTATTTCTAACAAATCTGAGGTGCAGAAAATCAGTCAGGGAAAGGGCAAATTATATTTCCCAACCATTATTGTTGAAAAATCCTCAACTATGAAGTCTTACAAGTGCATTGTATTCTTCGATGTGCCCTCCATGTGTTCAGTGTAGCTTACTCCCACGTAAGCCTGCCCAGGCAGCCTTTATTACTCTTGAGAAGGCTCAACGACAACCGCTATCTTAGCATTTCTTAGTTGTTGATCATTTGGTACATTTCTGACCAGTAATTCCTGAGAAGACCCAACTACATATAGGGGGCTGGTTTTGCCAGATCATTTCAGGGGGGACTCAGCATACCCTTGGCAGTTTGAGATGTGCCCCCCTGCTCCATGGTCCACGCTTGGATTCTTTAACCCCGGCTGAAGAAGCCTGGCATCATGTAATGAAAGCTGTGGTGACACATTAACTCTCTTACTCATCCCTTATTAGCCACTTGGCTACTGGCTCAGTGCCCAGAAGGACAGCTTTGGAGAAAGGGACCTCTAAACTGCAAGAGGCAGAAGATGCAAAATGATAATTTTTCCAGGATGCTTCTGACTTTGCTGGATGCTCTGTGAGAAGAGGGGTGGATACCTTTGTTGGAGTATGGCTATGAGGGACCCACCAAAAATCTCTGGTGTCACCACTGGGCAACGCTACCTTGAAACCACCAATCTCACACACATTGTTGCTGTCGTGTGGCTTCAAGCCAGTTCTGATTTATGGCAACCCTATGGAAAACCTATCACAGGCTTTTCTGGGGCTGAGAGTGTGCCACACTCAGGTCACCCAGTAGGTTTTCATGGCCAAGAAATGTTGAAGCCCCCCCCCCCCGCTCCTTCAAATCCAAAAAATTCACAGTAACTATTATTGCTGTTGTGTGCCTTCAACTCACCGGCTCTTTAGGGAAGGGAATTTAGAATTCCCAGCCTCTTGTTGTTGTGTAACTTCAAGTCGTTTCTGGCTTATGGTGACCCTAAGGCAACCCTATCACGGGGTTTTCTGGGGCTGAGAGTGTGTGACGTGCCCAAGGTCACTCAGTGGGTTTCCACGGCTGAACAGGGAATCAAACCCTGGTCTCCTGGGTTATAGTCCGAAGCTCAAAAGACTGCACCACGCTGGCTCTCACACACATACATGCACCAAAGTGGTCAGTCAGCAGGAAGCCACGAAATGCCCCAAGCGATTTAACTACTTCTCTCAGAGAGATGGAGAGAGGAAGAAGTAACACTCCAAAGCAAATCCTCTCCCCAGCATCAGGACAATAACGTCATTTGGGGGAAGGAATGGTGTAGGGGAGAATCATCTCTAAATACATACCTCTCAGCAAACAAAGAATCAATTGATGGAACAGGATGAGACAAAGCCCGGGAAAATTAACATGGAAAAAAATCTCAGTCTATAAGAATTACTGAAATAATCCTCTTAAGGAGCAAATCTTCAATCTTGCTCACATAGCAGGGGGAGTCGAGATGTCACAACCACTTTGGCGTGTGTCCCCAGCATGCAAATGCGGCTGCTTAGCAAGAGTCGCGCATGCACTTAGACACACACACTTTTCTGGGGGTGGCTAGCCTTTTCATTTTCAAATTTTTATCTCCCATTTCTGGTCCTATCAGATTATTAAGATTGCTCCTCTTTTTTTTTTTCCTGTTGGTATCTTGCTTCCTCATCCAAGCTTAAAGCAATGCCCTACTTTACTTTGCATACATTTAAAATAAATTAACAGCTCCAAATCAAATGAGGGTGTGAAGCAACCTTGGGAGCCAAGCTCAGGAAGGTGTAATTCTTCCTTCCCTTGCTGACATGAATTTCCCTTTCTCAGCCAATCATTACTGTGGTTTAGAGTTACACCTACATGAAGATAAACCATGATTCACACACATCTGAGTTACTGTAAACCACACATTCCTCATGCACCAGAGCACAAACCAGGGATGTTGGCCAAAAGTGGTTAAAAAACATGCTTTTCAAGCGTCAAGAACTTGGTCAGAACAATCTTAGACTGACAAGAATCTTCAGAATTAGGGGCTTATTCTTCACAAAATTCACACTGGTTGCTTTGCGTAGATAACAGCATTTTTTTTTATTTGCATGGAAAATAATGTGTCTGTCAGAAATATTATTTTCTGTGCTAAACAATGTTTCCTGCATAGAAAAGGCTAGCATTGGGCCACATGAAATTTGCATGTGGCTGATTTACACAGAAAACAGCATTTTCTGTTAAGAAAATAGCTTTTTCTGTGCAGCAAATAATAACGAGGGGAAAATTCACAAAATAAGTCGTTTCATGCGCAGGAAATGCTGTTTTCTGTGCCAAACAATCCCTGCATGAATTTTGTGTGGAATAGGTTGTACACTCCAAACTGACATTGAAAAATGTGTGGTTTTCAAAGACTTTCTCACAGCGGGATGAAAATCGGTAAAAATGCCTACTGCTTGCATGGAGAAGAAAATCAGTAAAGAATGGCTAATTCTACCTCTTTTTTCTACCCAAATGAAAATAAAGAGACTGAATCACCTCTCCTGACAGCTGCTAGGAAAAACAAAATTTAAATAAGTTACTGCTTCCCTGCAACGCTTTACCAGGAAAAAAAATATACTATTTTTTTTAAATATCAGAAATCGATCTTCAGTCACTTCCCATTTTGTCTGACCATGACGGAACGATAAACTGTGGTTACATTCAACACGCTCTTTTATTTACATCCCAGCTTTCTCCTCAAATGGGACCCAAGATGGCTTACAAAAAAAGACTAAAACAAAACACAATTAAAATGATCAGCAGCAGATATATATATATATATATTTAAAAATAGACCATAATACTAAAATACTTGGAACAGTTCACAGTAAGGACAAGGTACAGCACACCTCGTTGAAAAACCCATGCCCAGTTAAGGACCAATGGCCTATCTGAACGAAAAGCTCTTTACCTGCTGGGGAAAAGAGATCACAAAAGGGACGGACCTAACTTTCTTGTGGGAGGGGGTTCCGCAGCGTAGGAGCCACCACCAAGAAGACTCTCTCCACGCCCTCACTAAAAACATGCCTGTGACGCACTTTCAGCAAAGCTGCAGTGTCAAAACAAAGATGAATACCCAGAAGGGAAGCTTTCTACTGGAAAGAGAAGAAGGAGAAAAGGGAAGGAAACGCTCGTTCTTGAGTCTGGCACCCAATCTGGAAAACATAGTTTACAGGGAGTCAGCATTTGGCTTGCAGCGGCATTAACCCCCCTGTGCCACCGTGGCAGTCGAGCCAAGTGAGATCCCCTGCTAGAAATTATGACCATTCTTTCTTTCTCTCTTTTAAGAACACACGTTGCCTCAGCAGGTAAGTAATCTTCTATTTCTTCCAAGGACACCATCAGAATTATGATCACAGTTGCCTGTTTGGTGGTGCACAAAACAGCAGTTTCTAAGCATTTGTGTACATTGGCCGAGAGGAGGCTGGCCATTCAGCAAGTGAAGCTCACTTTCTCCCGGTCCAAAAAGAAGAAGAAAAGGACTGTGTCAACAGAGGATCTTGGAAAACAACAGCTTTTTTAGAGCATCAGGATTAGATTTCACAATCGACTTATCCTTCAGCTGGAAACCGGAGCCAGAGATGGTCGCAACACAGTGGTTTTGAGGGACTGACATAAGGTGAGAAATATATAGAATAGGACGTTTCTGTGTGTGGGATCAGATCAGTTCTGATGCCCTCTTCTCTTGGAAACTTTTCTCTGTTTCAACAGCCTAATTCAGATAGTTGTTGCTACTGTTAAACCAAAAAAGGCATGAGTCAGAAATGTTTGCTGATCCGCCACAAATCACCTAGGGATCTATCATTAGATCTGAATCCACTTTCTGACAGTACCTGTCTCAGGTGTATCATGGCCCAGTTTTAGGTAACTAAAAAATTACCTGCAGCTTTGCTTTCTGAGAATCGCCTCTGCTACAGTCAGTGACAAATCACATCCCTGCTAGGAAGAAGGCTTTCCCTTTAAAAAGGTCAACACTAGGAATACTGAATGAATACTGAAAAGATGGCAAGGAAATGCAGCCCAACGGGGCCCAGACTAACACCTTACATTACCAAATGTGGTATTTTTAGCACTCAGAGGTGCAAGGAAGAATGAGTTTCATTCACTATTTCAAAAAACGCCTCGACTTCTGTGGAGGTCAGTTTGGTGGGTCCAACATTAAAACAGAAGCAAAGAAATATCAAAACATGGACAACAATATCCACCCTTCCCATTAACCTGGACGCGGGTAGCAAAATCTAGGAGAATGCTATTTCTCCAAGTTACCTGGACAAAATAACTCATGGGCTTTTCTCATCTCCCGCACCTACCAGAAGATCGCTATTTTTTAAGAAGCTGAAAGCATCAAGATCTGAATCCAGACACACACTGAAGGGGAGATGTCCAGCTCACCTTAATCTTGAATCTTTTCTTCATGCCAACTTGGACAGAAGAGTTTGCTACCTCCTCAGTTTGACAGAGTACGCAGAGTGGTGTCGTCTGTTCCGCTCTGCACAAACGCTGACCGGGATCAAACGCAGCTTAATCTGAGAGCTTCAGCAGCCTCAGAGCTAAGTGCAAAAGAAGGCTACTATTGACCCCTCTTAAGACAGGAAAACGGAGGCCATCTGGAGAGCGCGTTCTCATATTTTGGGTAAAGTCCCCAAACCTCGGCTACTGCAGTCAGAAATCAAGAAACCAGGAATCCCATGTGTCCCAAGATGTTTTCTCCTCTGGTATAGAGTGGTCACGTCTCTTAACAAAGCTGAAATATTCTCTGAACCCTCAAATCCGAACAGACTGGTAATGATCCAAAAGCATCTGTTCACTGGGAACGGGTGCCTCCGTACACATCTTTCAAAGCACAGAATTTCGTGGTCCCGGAAGGACTACTCTCAAAACACAGCAGAGAAGAGAACGGATGGGGTTGGAGACCTTATCATCCAAGCTATTCTCATAACAATTCCAAACAGAACACGCTCAGAGACTTGCAGACACAACTCTCTGCCTGCCTGCCCAGAAGTAAATCTCCCTGGTTTCAACAAGATTCGTTTCCCAATGATGGTGCACAGAGTTGCAGCGGGGGGAAAAAAGGTCAGCTCAGCTGCAGAATAGACACTCAGCTTGCGAAAAACAGCTGTGATGCAAACAGAGGATGCGTAACCCACATGAAGCTTAAGTATGGGAAACTGCAGCGTATTTAGATTCCTCCATTCTTAGTCTCTCCTCTCTCTTTCTCTCTTCCCTGCCTTTCCCCTCTGGCCACATTTAGATTGTAAGCTGCCTGGGGCAGGGACCTGTCTCTTTCGTTATGTCACATGACAAAGCACCCTGGGCACCGATAGGGCTGTATCGTTATGAATGGTAATACGGCAAGCATCTGTATAATTGGCTCTGGTGCAGCGGAACCGGCCATTACGTCCTGCCAGATTGCCACGGGCTGACCTGATTGGAGAACACGAGGAGAACCGATGGCGTTTCCCAACAATATTTTCTACTTCAAACTAAAACCAGGGCCGGCTGCACCTGGGAGAACAGAAGCCATGCAAAGCCTGTTCTTCATTTAACTTGGCCCCAGATTCACCTAGGATGGTATCCATGCAACTGTACAAGCAAAACATAACTCAGCCAGTTGCTTTAAAAAAAAAAGCCAAGGACTTCAGAGCAGAAATCCTATTAATACACACTTTTAAAAGGGCTTTGATCACTCTTATTTCCATTCTGCAACAGACTGCTGAACTCTCTCTGTGTATTTGCATGTGTGTGCGTGTGTGTGCCTGTGTTTGTATGTGGTTAAAAAAACAGAACTTCGTAAATATGCCAGCAAAAACGTTTTATCCGCTTTATTTTTTCAGTGGCTAAAAAGAAGTTTTAATTTCTTTTGAATGACTGAAGAAGGATAGAAACCAAAATGTTTTGCTAATATATTTATAAAGTACTGTTTGCTAAATCTCTGATCACTGTATATTTGAAGTGCTGTCTGTCTGCATATATAACACATGCACACACCTTTTCAGTCCTACATAAAACTGGGTTTCTTAACCCTGAGCAAATCGGAAACCATGGGAAACACGTATGACAGCATTCCTTGGAATTTGCAAATAACATGGAAGTCTGTTTTCATATCAGCTTCCTAACCATCTTGGAAGCTCAAAAGGCAAGTATTGCCCCAACTGTACAGACCATAAAAATCTCATGAACCTGACCTATGGTTCTCTCCTTTTAAAAACCCACAAAGAGAAGCTGGAGATTCTTAGTGTTCAACATGATTACCAACCCAGTTCTAAGTCTGGCACAACATGGATCACCGTTTCTGAAAGCACCTTTCCAGGGGCCCCTTCCTTTTTAAACCTCTCTTCTCAGGCTGCTATTCTATGCACACTTACAACAGAATAAACCCCACCAAAATCAGGGGTGTTTGCTTTTGGGCAAACCTGCAAGGCTTTGCACAACCAGTCAAACCTCCCTTTTGCCCATCCATGATGCAGGGGCCCTCTGTGGAATCAGAAAAGCTTTGGAAGGGAGCAGCCAGCTTGCTCTGTGAATGCCAGACCATATTTGTACTCAAGAGCAGATGCTCCTGTTCTCAAAATGAAGTGGAAAGTGGGGAGGAGACAGACGAGAAGTACTGTTGTGAACTCAAAGCAAAGCCTCCAAAAGAACGGGAGGTGATAGGGAAAGGGGGAAAAACAGTAACTTGTCCAGTGGTTTAGGAAAACAGAAGATAAGATGTCCCTTCACTCTTCCTCTCTCCAAAAGAGAAGCCAGGTATAATCTAAAATCCATCCACAGTGCATCCGATAAAAAGAGCCAACCCTCTTCTGCTTTCCTTAGTAGCTTTGCTTCTAAGAGTGCCTGTTTTTAGTCAGCACCATATAAATCACCGCGGTTCACAGAAGGCACACACTGCTTGCAAAGGGACAGCTTTTTGAAAAATAAAATCCAAGCCCAGCCATATTAGCTCCGGCTGATACCGGCAACCGGCACGTAAGCCATCTCTTCGGTGGCATGGCCCATGTCACTGGAGGCTGTTTCACCAAGCAACCATCAGAACTCCACCACCACCACCGGTGCCCAGTGAGAAAGGGGAAGCAATTCTTTTTAAACCATCTCCTCTCCATACCATTCCTGGAGCAGCTTGATTCCGACCACTTAAAGAAAAAAGATTGCAGCAAGGTTCCCAAACCTTCCAGTTTTCACAGCAAAAAACCCCACAACCCACTCGCACCAAAATGCACAATCTCTCCTACACAACAGAGTATTCCATTGCTTCCACCAGGAGAAATGACCAGTGCTGTTCTATAAACTGGAGGTCCTTTTCTTGGCATGTTTAAAGACATAAACTATATTAGCAGAAATGCATAAAGATACTGGAGCCAGTTTGGAATACAAAAGGGTCACACCAGAAATATGCAGTGTGTCGGATCAAAGCCCCTTGTCCGGGTCTCTCCCCCCCCGCCACCCCATTTCTCCTCCGCATGGATGCACTGTTGGGAACACACGACACACACAAGCCAAGCACAAGCTGAGAGAGAGAGAGAGAGAGAGACACACACACACACACACACACAACACATACGTCCATGCAGGCAAGCAAGGAAGCAAGCAAGCAGGATTCATCCAGCGAACTGAAAGAATCATATCTCTTTCACCAAAAGCAAATGGCATCCATTATGTTTGTGTGTGTGTTTTCCAAAAAAAAAAAAAAGGAGCAGGCAACACAGGACAAGATGACGAACCATAAATGGACGGTTGCATGAATTACAATAGATATGAAGGAGAGGGTTAATTCTTTTGTAAAAAAAAAAAACTTACATTGATTTTGGGGAATTTTCCTTCGGTCATTATACACAGCAGTTGGGCTGTGTACAGAATACCTGATCCAAAGAGAAATATAACCACATTACGAAAAGGAATGGGGATGGGGAAAAAACAGGAATCAGGTTGAACATGCAGCACTGACAATGTCAGGAAGAAAAATCTCTCTGCCGGGCACCTCTCCCCCTCCACCGCAAACCACCGTGCCTCTGCAGCCCGCCATTCCCTTTCGGTCAGAGAGAAAGAAGGGCAGAAGAAGACCGGAAGAGCTACGGAGCTGTCCCCAGATCTCCCGGCTAAAAGCAGGGAGGCAGGAAAAGCCAGCCGGCCGCTCTTACCCTCCTAAGGAGCAGCGGGGTGGGTTTGGCGGGCAGGGAGGTGACGGAAGAGATAAATAATCATCTAGCCTCCAATGCTCTGATCCAGAACAGCAAAACAGCATCAGAAAAGCTCAGAGCTCCCGCCGCCTCCTCCCCTGCCCCACTACCCCCCCCCAATTATTCTGACCTGTGAAATTTGTAATGAAGCCACACGAGGAGGGGCAGAGAAAGAGTGCGGGGATGAAATGAAAAGCAAAGAATAGTATTAATAACATTAACAGCCTTAATAATCATATCTAATGACATTAGATGATGCTGCTGATGGTACTGATAGTATGCAAGTCACTAACAGACTGCCATAACAACTGGTAGACTACGAAACTGAGAGATCGTAATACCTACTAATAAAAACCTAATAATGCTACCTAATAATAAAATAATATTAGACGATGATGATGTAGATGATGGAGGACACTATAATAATAATGGAATCCACTGATGGTCTTCCGGTCACATCTGATAGACTACGAAACTGGGGGGCAAGAGTACCTAATAGTAATAGCTAATAATGCTGTCTACTAATAATGTAATATTAGCTGGTGAGGATGAAGATGATAAAGAAAGAGACAATCATAATAATGCCATCGAAATCATTGATGATTTATCAGTAACATGTGAAACTGAGAGGTAATAACACCTAACAGTAATGCTTATTAGATATTAGCTATTAATACTATTAGCTAATAATATTATCTAATAATAACAGAATATATGAATATTATTATAGCTATTAACTGTATTAGTTAATAATATTATGTAATAATAACTGAATATAAGACTATAATAATAATAATAATAATATAGCTACTAATAGTATTAGCTAATAATATTATCTAATAATAATGGAATATAATAATATTATTACCATAGCTATTGATAGTATTAGCTAATAATATTATGTAATAATAAAGGAATGTAATAACAATGACAATTGACAGTGAAAGTGACAACGATGATGATGATTACAACAACAACAATAATAATGGAACCCAAATCATTGATCGTGTGCCGGTATCATGTGGTAGGCTTTTAAAATGAGAGACAAGAACAGCTAATGATGAATTCAATTAATTCAATCTAATAATAATAAAAATCTTAGATGGTGATGATGATGATGAAGGAGAAGAACGACAACAAGACAATAATAATAATGGAATCCCAATTATTGGTGATCTGCCAGTAACACTTGGTAGGCTACAAAACTAATAGGTAAAAATACCTAATAAATAAGGAATGATGAGAAGGAGGAGGGGAAGGTGACACAGATAATGGCGGAGACCTGTACCCAGTGGCTAAGCCCATCTAAAGTGATCGGGAGGTTGCCCCTCGGACAAATCCCACGGATTCACTGGGTCTCCTTTAGCCGAGTCGCCTTTGGAACAAGGCCAACCCAGCCAGTCAGACTGAGCAACAATAACATAACATCAGATCCCTACTGATATCTCTCAAAACAGAGCAAAATAGAACTAATTCCTCTTCATCCTCATCCCCATCCTCAGCAAAACAGGGAAAGAACAGCGGATAATGATCTCTCTAAAAACGGAATAAGATACAGCAAAATCCTTATCATCAGCCACACAAAAATATAATAAAATTCTCCTCCTTAGTGAACTAGACCAACGGTGATAGAGACTGATATCTCTAAAGATGTAACAGGACATAACAAGACCTTTATTCTCATCATTGCCATCACTCAGTACCACAACATCTGGAATTAGCCCAATGTGGGGAAGGTGCTTCTTCTCCTGAAAGCATCAAGAGAACTGGTGTGTGTGTGTGTGTGTGTGTGTGTGTAAGTTCCTCTTATCTCAAAAGATACCTGCAGCTTTAAAGAGTTGGAGTGCAAAGCAAGGGAAAGATGGCCACTATTCACAGTGATGATACCGGGTTGCTATGATACAGCGGATAGCCTTCTTCTTGGATACCGTAGCAAATAATTTGGAGTGCCGCTTAGGCAACGGCACAGCCGCATAAGGGCTTTCCGTCCCGAAGGTGCAGATGGTACCACTGCTACGATCTCTCCTGGTCTTCATTTCCCCTTCTCAGGCCTGTCTCTTGAGAAGGACAGGGAAAAGAGGATGCGGGAGACAGCTGGAAGATCCTCTTTGGTCCAAGGTTGTTGTTCTTTTTCAATGCTCCCCTCCATTTCTGACATCGTCCTACCCACGCAGTGGAATCCATCCAGGAGGAACGCAACACTGCAGCACAGTAGAGGGGAGATTCCTGAAATCCACAAACTCCATTTTTGGGCATTAAATCCTATGAGAAGGCAACCTATTGAAATCCAACTAGAGTTGCCATTTTTATTGTGCCTTCAAGTTGTTTCCAACTTATGGCAACCCTAAGTCTATCTTCTTGGCAAGATTTGGTCAGAGGGGGGTTTGCCCTTGCCTCCTTCTGGGGCTGAGACAGTGAGACTTGCTCAAAGTCACCCAGTGGGTTTCCATGGCCAAGTACTGATTTGAACTCTGGTCTTCCAGAGCCCCAGCTCAGTGCTCAAACCACAACACCATAGTGGATCAATTTTCTCTTAATCAGATTTCTTCAGAGAAGGTTTGCCATGGCCTCCCTCTGCAGCTGAGTGAGGATGGCTTGCCCAAGGTCACCAAGTTGGTTTCTATGGCCCTTAATTCGAATCCTGGTCTCTCAGGGTCTTAGTCTAGAACACAAACCACCATGCCACACTGACACTGTCCAACTAGAGAAGATCCATTGTTGTACTGATTTTATGGGCCTGCTTTAGGAAGGGCCACCAACATTAAAAGCACCAGATCGTGTCTGATCTTGAAGCTAAGTAGGGGCAGCCCAGTTTAGTACTTGGATGGGAGACGACGAACAAATACCAGGTGCCGTAGGCTCCATTTCAGAGGAAGGAACTGGTAAAACCACCTCTGAGGATTCCTTCCCTAAGAATACCCTAATGAAAAACAAGGAATCTCTATAGGTCAACAGTTGTCTTGAACACACACATGCCAGCTGTTGAGATTGGAATCACGCAGCCATCCAGATGCGGTTGGAGTTTTTTAACATAGTCTATGCTGAATGGGGCTGCTAAGAGAAGAATATCTGGAAGGCGATTTGATTCTCACCACTGACCAAAAGGTTTTATGGACTTCAGCCTAACTCCCATATTCATGGAGACCTCCAAACCAGCAGATAATGGGCGCTGTCATGAAAGGGAAAGAAAGGAAGGAAGATCTGGTGTCTTTCCTGCCCCTCTTAGAACATGAGGATAACACAGGAGTAGTTTCAAAGGGGAAGGCAGTCCAACCTGCCAAAGCAAGATTTACAAGACCTGGATGCCATAGAAGAGTCGAAATTTGCAAGGGAGGTAGAGAGTGGCTTCCATTTGTATCATTCCACTTCACATTTTACAAATTACCCATAGACTCATCCAGTGGCAATTGGTGAATCCAACTCACATTTTCATCTGGATTTCAAAGGATCTCTCCAAGAAGCAGAACCTGTTTTGGAGACAGGACCTAAGCTCTTGGATAACACCTTTAAAGTCTGGATTAAAACTTGGAATGGCTTCATTGTCTCCCTGACATAGAAGTCAACAGGTGTCACCAGCATCATCTGTGGTGATTGCAAAGCTGCCCAAATCTAATCTCTACAAAGTGGAAAAAAATCTCCTCATTGTTTCTTTTTTAGAGATTTCTTAATCTGTCTGCCATTTAGAAAGCAACAACTTTCCACTCTTGAATTTGTTGTGGGTGATGTTCTTTCAAGGTGATTTTGACTTGTGGTGATGCTCTCCTAGGGTTTTCTTGACAACCTTTCTTCAGAAGAAGTTTGCAGTGGACTTCCTCTGAATACAGCCTACAGATGTGCTTCATGAGAGAGCCACTAGTGGTCTGAGCATTGGAGTACGACTCTGGAGACCAGGTTTTGAATCCTTGCTCAGCCATGGAAACCCACTGAGTGACTCTGGGCAAGTCACATTCTATCAGCCTCAGAGGAAAGCAATGGCAGACCCCTTCTGAAGAAAGCTTGCCAAGAAAACCCCATGATAGGTTCATCTTAGGGTCGCCACAAGGTGGAAATGGCTTGAAGGCATACGACAAGAGCTTTTGGGGCTATCTGATGTGAGTGACTGGCAATTGTTTTTTTTCCAAAGACACCATATTTGTATCCTTCCTTCCTTCCTTCCTTCCTTCCTTCCTTCCTTCCTTCCTTCCTTCCTTCCTTCCAAACTCACCAGGAACTACAGTTAACGGCTCAAGGGCCAGCACCAGTCTGATCCATTTTGAGTACCACTGATATTCCTTGGCCATCTCCTTTCCAAGTATCAACCAGGAGTCCTTTCATACTACACAATTATAGCACTATGATTCCACTTTAACCCCCATGGTTGCACTAGATGGAATATTGGGCTTTTCAGTACAGGGAGGAGCATTTGGAATTCTCACCCAGAGAGCTCTAATGCCTCACCAAACTACAAGTCCCAGAACTCCACAGGATGTTGCCATGGAATACAGTGGAATACAGTGCTATAATTGCATAGTATGAAACAGCCCCAGGCCTGACCCTGCTTAGCTTCTGAGATCAGAAAGGATCTGGTGCCTTTAGGATATTTCGGTATCTCTTGCTGACTACCAAGTAAAAAACCACTGGTGCAATTGCAAAAACATTTCTTTAGATGAAAATATGACTTTTCCTGAAGTGGATACACCCCGCTTTTGCTCTGCAGTTCTACACCTGCAATCCTACCAACTCGGTAAGTGTCACTGACCTCCCTTCCCAGGGGGAAATTCTTCCAAAGCAAGGCATATCACAAGGGTAGCTAAGATGGGGGCCTGGAGTCACTGGTAGCTCCCTTGAAGACTTTCCTGTAGCCCTTGGCTGGCTCCAAAACCCAGACCACCCTTTTTCTAGCCAAAAAAATGACGGGGGGAATGCCTCTTTTGGAAGCCATGTATTCCTCAGTTTGCTTTATATTATATTGTCTTTTTTTGGATTTATTCTGGATAATTTGTTTTGCCATGTACGTGGATGGTGCTATACAAAAAAACAACCACAATCCATTCACCTTTTCAACAGGTAGCAAGTACTTCCCTACCCAGTTCATAGCATGGCTACCATCCATTTTTCAATGCAGGAATTGATTTTTGTCTATTTCTAGGTTTGTCTGTTCATTTGTGTGCCTCCCCCATAGGCCCCACAGAAAGCGGTCTTCCACCTGCCCCATTTGCCCACTCATACATGTGGGCTCTGCATTGCATTTAAAGAGTTCTGTGCACTTAAGTTCTAGGTGAAGATCCAAATTCAACTGCTAGTCCCAGCTAGAGTTTATTCATTAACTCAAAGGAACTTACAGCGGTATTGATTTTGCAAGTTCCCATGGATTCCATGGGCCTACTCCAGTAGGGGAAGCACAGTGGGATTTAGGTCTTCGAGGCACTTTCATGCTACACAATGATAGCACTGTCAATTCACTTTAACGTCTCCATCCTATGGAATCCTGGGATTTGTAGTTTCAAGAGTCACTAGTGCTCTCTGGCAGAGAACACTAAATATCTCATGAAACAACATATCCCAGTATCCCATAGGATGGAAGCATAGCAGTTCAGAAAGAACCACTGTGCTTATCACTGTGTAGTGTGAATGGGCCCATAGTCTTACTTAAGAGTAGAGCCACTGCAATGGAATATAAGTACGCAAAAAAGACTACTGTGTTCTCCAGTTTCCAGTGGTTCAAAAGGTCCAGGATCCTGAATGTTGGACTAGGACATTGGGAGACTATGCTCGCTTAGCCATGGAAGCCCACTTGGTGACCTTGAGCAAGTCACACTCTCTCAGCTTCAGCAACAGCAAACCTCCCCAGAATAAATCTTTCCAAGAAAACTCTAGGATAGGGGCCTCTGTAAATCAGAATACACTTGAAAGCACATAGCATCAACAAACCTTGGTCCTGAATAAGTCTGGATCCAAATTTATAGGATTTTTTAAAAGCTTTCTTTGCAAAGGGATTATCTCTCCAGCTAGCCACCAAGAAATTCCAAGAGCCCTTGGGTTATTCTGCCAGTGCCAGGCAGCAAACACCCTATCATGATACAAACAGATTTTTTTAAAAAATAGGATTGCCCATGCTCTGTCCAGAAAACAGAGATCATCTAACTTCTGCTAGCTGCCTGTCACGATAGTTTGTGTACAAAAGATTATGGTTTGCAAGCTCCAAGGGTCTTTTCCATCAGACTCAGCAAGACTTTCCAAGTAAACTACGGAAGGAAGCAGGCCATTCAAACGTGAAAATCTACCTCCCTACACACACACAATTTTTAATCCACTTTGGGCTTTCTGTCTCTCCTTTCCCCAGGTGACCCGACCATCTATATGAGTCTGGCATCTTTGATTCTTTCAGTCTTAAAGAGAAAAAAGAGGGAAGGCAATTATTTACGCCTTTGGTTCTGAACTGCAAGCTTTCAGGCTCCATTTAGAATTAGTGCCTGTTGTTCTGCCAAGGTTTTTCAGACACAGTGGCCCGTTGTGTGACTGTTGCCCATCAGCTAATATGCATCCCACCATTTACCTAAAGACACGCCAGATTTGCTTAAACGAATGCCTGAAATATGGGGAATGGAACACAAGTACTAAAATTTAACAAAAGGAAAATATAATACGGATAAAAAAAAGAATACTGCACATGCTAAATGTTCTTTCTCACTCACACACACACGCACAAAGCAATCTGGCAAAACCTCCACATTGCAAAATGTGATTCATCCAGGTGGCAATGTGGCATTTGCCCACTGCCAAGCAAAGCCCGATTGCCGTTATTTTTGGATAAACACATTCCAACTGAACCTTAGTGAAACAAGCAACATTCGGAGATGCCCAAACCACATCTCTATCCACCCATCTCTGATGACTCATTCTCCCACCCACCGAGCCCAGCCACTTATATCACTCCTCATTTCTTCAGGATCAAAAGAAGACAAGGAAAATGTCCACGTACTTTGACTTCCATAATCTCTTTCCTGAAAAGAGGAGTTTGAAGAATCCAGCCAAATTGCTTTGTCTCACGGTGACACCAACCTGTGAGGTTAACTTATTCCTCAGAGCCACAAAACTTCAGAAAAGCAATCACACCTGTTTCCTCTAGTTAACCAACAAGTACTGCAAGACAAAATCTACCTTGCAATTCAGTTAGTGCCTTTTCAACAGACAGTGATATGACTGACACCACTTGTGAATATTCAATATTGTATTATATATTATCAGCTGGAATCCCGTTGGTTCACCCACACTAGAGTCATTGAATCCATTAATGGATACTGAATTAACACATAAGAAAATCCAACTGGAAACCATGCCCTCTGAGGACTGGCTTATGGAGCTGGGTACATTTAGTCTGGAGAACAGAAGGTTACGAGGTGACATGATTGCTGTTTTAAATATTTGAAGGGATGTGATATGGAGGATGGAGCAAGCCTGTTTTCTGCTGCTCCAGAGACTAGGACATGGGGCAATGGATTCAAACTTCAGGAAAAGAGATTCCACCTGAACCTCAGGAAGAACTTCCTGATGGTAAGAGCAGTTCAACAATGGAATACATTGCCTGGGTATGTGGTGGAGTCTCCTTTGGAGGATTTTAAACAGAGGCTGGATGGTCATCTGTTAGGAATGCTTTGATGGTGTATTCCTGCACGGCAGGAGGGGGCTGGACTGGACAGCCCTTGGGGTATCTTCCAATGCTACCATTCTATGATTCCATGATTCAATTGGTCTACTCTAGTCTAATCTTAACAAAAGAATTTAGGCCATTATCATCTTATTCCTCATAGTCCTCACCTTCATCATCACCAAACGCAACAAAAAAATGCCCAACACTTCTTCACCAACTTCTATTTATGGTTTTATCAAGTTTAAGAACCCAGCTGGTGACATCCTTGCTAATTTCATGCACCGCTCTTCTCAATAGAGTCTAACTGTAAACTCAGTTTACACACATGCTCTCTCTCGCACACGCATCCAGACATGCTGAGGAGATTAAAGCCTGGAATCCTCTTAGTTAGCCCCATCTAGAACAGACCCATTTAAGGAATTGTTAAATGGTAAGGCGACACATCAGTAAATTCCACTGACTCAGTGGGTCTACTATAGGGAGGACCAGCAGCAGAATTCAGGCTTAAGAGGATGCATTAGGAGTAAGGTAAGCAACAGAACTAGCTCTAATTGCTTATATTGGTGATAAAATGTAGGCAGCCTTAGGATGAAAATGAACACAAATGCTTATGCAAATATACTGCGTGTCTGCATACATGCTCAGAAACATACATATAGCACATATGCATACATGTATATAAACTGATTAGTTGATTAATTGCAGGAACAGCGAAGTGCTGCCCTCTGGAACAATCATTTCAAAAGCAGCAGGTGAGGCTGCACCCTATTCTAACCTCTCTACATGCCATGGTTCCAGGAAGAAGTCATCATTCAAAGAGGCAACCTGGACAACCTTAGATTTCACCAATCATGACAGCTGTCCCCTCTCTCGTCTTCCTCATCGCTACCCCATGCTAACCCCCTTTTCCAGAACAATTTCTGCTTCTCTTTTCTGGCTGCTTTAATAGGCAGACCAACAAGCCTTTCTTCACTCGGTCTTGCAACTCCTAATTCAGCACTTCATTCTTAATGAAGTCACTCTCAGCCACCCCATTTGGGAATCTTGTTATCTTGTGGCGGGTAAAAAATGTGTCTTCTCTGCTTGTCCCTTCCCTCTGCCAGCTTTGATGGACTAAGAGACTCTCAAAAGAAAGAGGGGAAAAAAGGGAAACACGCTTTCAAGAACAGAACAAACAAGCCCTCTTCTCTCCCCTTTGCCAATCTGCAAAGATGGAAAAACACCCAGTTGCAGCTCAAGTCCAGCTGGTTGCTTTTTTTATTCCACCGTGTTGGACCCTGCAACTGCAAAGACGTGGCGTGAAGGCAGAGGTGGAAGACTCGAAATGAAGCCAGAAAGGTTTGTGGATTCTAGTCACACTCCCAAGGCAACAGGATGAAATGAAGAACCCCAACAACACTCTCTGGATCGGTGGCTGCCTTTTTGAAACTGGCTAAAAGCTTTTCCGACCACTTCCTTTCCGTTGATCTACTGTTTATCAAGCAAATGCACAGCTGAATCTGCACCCTCTACCTTTCAAAGGCATCTACTGTTCAATTACCTAGTCGAAAGGGACATTTATTTTGGTATAGAGCCAAAAATATAGCAGGGTCATTACCCTAAAAGATTTGGCTTTCTTTTTCCAAGCCAGTCTATAACCAGCCATCCACCCCTTGCTTATTAAGTAGCAAATCCACTGCTTTGCTCCAAAATTTCACCCTCCCTCTGATCATTTTCCACATGACAAGGAATCTAGGCAGTGATTCGGTGCAGAGACCGATATGCAAAGCAATCTATATCAAGGCAGATATAGAGACATTTGCTGTTTTAAAAATATAAGTAGATAGATATGTATAATCAGTCCCTCTGTCCATCAATCAATCAATAGGGAACCAGGCATTAAGCAAATACACTTACAGGCATACTTAAAAGACAAGACATGACAAAAGATTTTATGGAGAGATAATATACCAACGTCATACAGATCACGACGAGGCCATGTTGATTCTCTTTGCTGCTCTCCCCCTTTCAGTAAAGAAAATTTTCTGTTATGTATGTAATCTCTCCCTCTTTCTCTCTCTCGGGTTGATTTTAGTTAATTTACGGGGGCAAAAAATATATATATATTTAGAGGAGCGTCAGTTGGTTTGGTGGTTTTCCAATGTCGTGGAGCGTCGCCTCCTCCTTCTACTGAGGGACCATCGACCGAGTCAAAAAAATAATCAAACCAAATCAGAGCCAAAAAGCAAGCCGGCAGCAGCAACAGTAGCGATGGTGGCGGAAGGGGTTCAGGAACAAAAATGGATCATGCCAAGCCAAGCCAAGCCCGGTCCATTCAACGGGTGCCCAAGAAGAACATGAGGATGACGTTGACGAGGAGCAAGACCACGATGACAGCGAAGACCACCACCGTTTGGACATCCAAGGTCATGGTGCAGTGCAGGACACTGTAATGTTCCAGGTGCGGAGCTGGGAGACTGGGCGCTGTCAACCTCTGCTCGGTGAGACTGTCCATACATCCACCATGCTAGAAGAGAGGAGGAGGAGGCAAACGGAAAGACAGTCTCGCTCGCTCTCTTGCTCACTCTGTCTCTCTCGGTCTCGGCCAACTCTCTGGCTCACTCAGTTTGTGGTTTTGGTTGGTAGGGTGCTTCGGGCTTTTTTTATATCTATATAGTTGGAGGCGGCCGTGGCGCGTTGGTTGGGTCTGTTTGGGCAGGCGTGCCTGTTGCTTGGTATCCCTTCCTCTTCTCTTGCCTTTGCTTCCCCCCTGTTTCTCTCTCTCTCTCTCTCTGCCTTTCAGTCTTTTTCTTCCCCTCTGTCTTGGCGGCTCTCAAGCTCTCAGCCCCTGCTCGGTAAGGTCAGCAGCATTGCCAACCAGTTGAGCGCCGGAGAAGATGCACAAGGAAGGAAGCAAGGAAGGAGGGAGGGAGGGAGGGAGGGGAAGGAGAGGAGGAGGGTGACGGGGAAGAAGGGGAGGAAATGAAAGGAAAGGCACCCGGGGAGAGCTTGCAGAGGACGCCAAGAGGCGGCGGACGTCGGCAAAGGCTCCTCTCCCTTCGGGTGCCTTCCCCCCTTTAGGACTCTCCTGTCTGGGTTGCCGGGATTCGTCAAGGCAGCACGGGGGGCGGGGAGGAGGAGGAGGAGGAGGAGGAAGAGGAGGAGAGAAGAAGGCTGGGTGAACTTGACAGCTCTGCAAGCCGCCACTGAGGCTGCCTGTTGTCGTGGCTGCTGCTCTTGCTCTTGCTGCATCTCTCTCCTCTCCAGGCAGACCCCTCTGAATACTAATCGAGCGCCAGGGACCAGGCAGAGGGGAAGGAATCGTTTCGCTGTCACTCAGAGCCCAGGGGAAAAAAAACAGGGAAGGGAAGAGAAGGCAGGCAGGCAGGTAGTGAGGGAAGGGAAGGAAGGAGCAAGGGCAAATGTTTCCTCCTTCCTTCCTTCCTTCCTTCCTTCCTTCCTTCCCTCCCTCCCTCCCCCAACTTCCTTTCTTATCCCCCATCCATCTATTCCCCTTTCTCTTTCACTTCTTCTCTTTCCTCCCTCTTTCCCCTTCTCCCTTTCTTTGCCTCCCTTCACTCAATCCCCTTCTTCTTTTCTTCCCCATTTCTTTCCTCTCTTTCCCAGAGGCATATCTAGGGTGGGGCAAGTAGGGCACGTGCCCTCGGCACCAATGCCAGGGGGCGCAAAAAAAAAAAGCCCTGCCAGAAAATTTGGAGGAGGAGGAGGAAGTGGCCCTGAAGGTAGGGATGCAACATCCATGCTTGCCCTCAGCACTGTTTATATGCTAGATATGCCTCTGCTTTTTCCTTCTTTCTACTTCCTTTTCGCCCTCCCCCATTCTCCTTTTTCTTTAATGCTTTTCCTCCGTTCTCCTTCCCTCTCTTCATTCTTGTTCCCCAAATTTGCTTTTTTTCCCTCCCTCCACCCCGTTTTTCCTTTCCTCTTGAATTTTTATTCCCTCTTTGCTCGCTTCTTTTTCCCCCTTCCACTACTCTCCCTCTTCTTTCCTTTCTCCTTCCCATTTCCTTTTCCCCTCCAACATATTTTCTCTTTCTTCTTCTCTCTACCCTCCTTCTCCTTTCACACCCTCCCTCCCTCCCTCTTCCCTTTCTTAACCTCCCCCTCCTCTCTTTCTTCTCCCAGTTGTACCTCCCAGTACCTTTCCCCTTCCTTTTCCTTTTTTCTTTCTCCCACTCCTACTTCCTTTCCCCCCCCTCTCCTTCCTTCCTTTCTTCCTTCCTTCTTTCCTTCCTTGAAACAATACTTAGAGACCAAAAGGCCCATCATCTATTGGTCTGATATAGCATAACAACCCCAGTTTCCAAACACAGGTCTTCTCTGCAGACCAAAACAGCAGCAGCATCCCCAAAATCCATCGCACAAGCAACACCTGATGGAATTCCCTCCTCCACACAACCATTAAAGGCAGGGAAGCCCAGGTCTGTTTGTCACCTGACAGATGTAAGCAGGGGAGGTTTACTGACTTTTGGCCATTTCATAGCCATAGTTAGATTATGATACCGAAAGAGAACCTCCACATTCAGACCCAGTCTACCGCTGAGCATCACGCTGGAAGAAGGCTGATGGGAGTGTCATGTTGCCTTCAGGGCCTGGTTTCTGACATTTCCAAAAGCATTGAGTGGCCCCAGTCAGGAACAAAAGCTGTCGATATGCTATGATACTGCTCACATTTAGCACTGATGCTGAAGGCAGCACAATGTGACTAGTTCTCATTGAGGTGATAAAACTGTTTCTGGGTTGTGCTACAGAACCAAAGAATGTTCTGGACCTGCTGAAGTTTCCAAACAGTTGTCAAAGGTAGCTCCACATCAAGCATGCTACAGCAATTCCAATAGGATGTCCACAGGGTATGTGACCCCATAGCCGGATCTGCCATCTCCAGGGACATATGCATCTGCCCATGCGGAGTTTAACTGCATGCAACCCTGACACATAGTCTCAGCCAACATGTTAGGAACATTACCAACAAAGCATTCTGAAGGGAACACGTAACAAACAACACATTTGCTGGAAAAAGGAAAGTTAGAGAAAGGCGCTGGCTTTTTAGAAGGGAATGCCAAGTTTTGTATCATAGAATCACAGAATCTTAGAGTTGTAAAGGGCCATAAAGGCCATCTACCCTCACCCCCAGCCAGAAAGGAAGACACAACTGCAGCCTTCCCACCTCTGCTTAAATGAGCTCCAAAGAAGGAGAATCCACTCCCTAACTCTCTCCCCAAGGCAGTCTATTCTATTGCTGGACAGTTCTTACAGTAAAAAAAAGTTCTTCCTAGATGGAATCACTCTGTATAGGGGGGTCTGTGTGTGTGTGTGTGTGTGTGTGTGTGTGTGTGTGTGTGTGTGTGATCTGAGTCCAGTGCTTCTCATTCTAGTGCTGCAGCAGCAGAGAACACACTCTATTTTCTTTTTTTTTTTTTAAAACCACTCTCCACATAAAAGAGCTAGAGGTCTACGAGAAGGTCACTCATTTTCCCCATGTTGTCATTGTCGTTGTCCTTGTGTGCCTTCATAGCTACTAGTTTTCTCTTGAGAGGGAGTTACTGTCAGGGAAGAGCTCAGGGCTCACTCTCCCAGGTCCTGGAGGAGCCAACATTCTGTCTTTCTAAGCTTGCACAGTTTGCTAAAGCAGACAAAGCAGATTGCTATGTTAGTACCTCTGCATTCTGTGTGAAGCAACACAATTCAACACAGCCAATAACCAACAAGGTAAGATCTGCCTGCATACCTGTGAGGTGAGGTCACTGGCATTGTTACCTCTTTGGAGTAACAACTTGGCGACAGAGCCTATGCAGCGCTGGCCTTCATTCTCCCATGTCAACTCTCTACTTTGCCTTTAAAAAGGAAAGGACAATTCTACAATTGCAGAAACAGTTCTGTAACTTGGGAGTTTAGATAGCTTTAGCCCTTTGCTATCCAGACTCTTTTACTTTCTTTTTTTTTAAGACCTTCTTTTTCTTCCTTCAACCAATAACAGAGCCAAATGGGCCTTGGTTGTCATTCTTTTGATGGAAGGAAAGTTGGCCTGCAGGATCTTGATTGAGCAATTTTTCAAATATCTGTTGACTTTACTGTTCATTTCTCCCCAAATCCATTCTAGGCTTTTACCTACAAGTTGCAACAGATTAGTAGCATTATTTGTGACAAACTTGGGTGGTCTGTGGGGTGAATTCTCACTTACAGAACCCATCCCATCTCAGACACCAACTTACAGCCCCACCTTGGGGGCAGATCACCAAATGTCTATAGCAAACCAGAAACTCCCTTTAATGCAAGTAATGGATGCTTGAGGTTCTGGGGCCCACAGGTCAAATGTGGCCCACTTGTAGCCTATGACATCTTTTGATTTCATCCCTGTTTTAAGCAATCTCATTTCTAAGGTTGCCCACCTCTCGATGTCCTCCTTCTCAGTGACCTTCACGTCCTTTACCAGAATGAATGCAAAGCACCGGGATGACTGAAGGCGCCGTTGATTCATAATAGCTCCTAATCAGCTTAGCTTCGTGAGGCATATTTAGTATTCATGCCACAATGGCATTAAGAGCATTGCTCGAAGATGGAGGCAGGATGTTGGCAGAATTGACGCTCTTTCATTAATCTCGTCCCAGAATAGCAGAGGAAAAGGAAATGGGAGGGAAGGTAAGGGGTAGAAATAGGTGAATGTTAGATAGCTTCGGCTGTCGAAGGAAGGAAGGAAGGAAGGAAGGAAGGAAGGAAGGAAGGAAGGGACACCGAAAAGCTCCTGGGGAAAGAAAGTTATGAGCAATCGTGAAAGATCACCAAGACGTTGAGGAGGATGGTGAGAATTCTGTTGGTGTCATATACTTGTATAAGTTACCTTAAGCATGCAGTTCAACTTCTGGGGCTGTTGTGCAACAGATATATTCATGATTGTATAAGCAGAGTTCCATACCATTTCACACGCACTTAAACCCTCCTGACTACAGCAGAGCCATAAACTCAACTGGATTTACCACTGTGTTGACTCATCACTCAACAATTTGTTCAACAGGTCTACACAACTTGGGACTAACCAACTAGGGTTCTAGCCATGGAGTTGTATATTCTTGGATAGCACATAAGTCTTCATCATCACCTTCCATGTACCTTTTGATCCACTGGGATTGAAGAAAAAAGCCACTGTGCATTCTCCACTGTCCAATAAGACTGTCTACAGGCACAAAGCAAGCTATCCTTATTATAAGAACTCTGTTGAAGGACAGAAGAGCAACTTAGGGTACAGCATGTTGCATGCTAGAAGAGAGCTGGAAGACAACTCTATGTCTACAGAAGAGAGAGAGCAAGAACAGATTGAAAAGATACTCAAGGGGTGAAACACCCAGGACACCCTAACAATCTGACTCACTACTACCTACTGTGTCATTGTTGCTGTTGCATGCTTTCAAGTTGTTTCTCAGAAGTGAAGCAGGGTCAGCCATGGTTAGTACTTGGCTGGGAGAACACCAGCAAATACCAGGTGTTCTAGGCTATATTCCAGTGGAAGGAAGTAGAAAAAACCACGTTTGAGTATTCATTGCTTAAGAGGACCCAAAGAAATTCATGGGGCCACCATAAGTCAACAGACAAGCTGAAGGCCTATACAAAACATGCACACAGCTTGATTATTGGCAGTAAGAAACCGTCCCACTCCTTTTCACCTTTGGCTTTACCCACTACTGGAATGCAACACCTTCCCAAACCTCTCTGATACTGAATTGATCCCTTGGAGTGAAAGAGGCTCTCCACCTCTGCCCTGCAGGTTTACCACCCATAACCTTCTCTATGCCCCCCACACAACCTCATCGTGCATCACAAGAGCCAAGATCCTCTTCTATTCTTTTAACGCAGCCACCATGGGAGTGGTAGTCTGGGAGTTGTCACCTCTTCATTTTGAGAGCTATAGTTAAAAAATTCTGAGAGTTGTAGTCCCCCAAAAAGAGCTTTTCTATGCTCTGCTCACACTGGTAGCTGGCTGACGTTCCCCTGCCTCTGAAACCTGCTAGAACAATCCTGTGGCTGCATGTCTGACTCATACCCTCCATCATTTCATAGATAAAAACTAGGACCCATCTGGCCAAGTAACATCTGATTGTGGTCAAGATGGCAAAAGTCATTAATGGGGAAGAATACACAAGCTGCATCCATTTGCTTTTGCCTCAGCCTACTGGAAAGGGCAAGATTCTGCTCCCCTCTCCCCACTGAGTTAACCTTGCACTTTGAACTCACTTAGCAGGAACTAAAGCAAGCTGAGGACAAAGGGAGAAATTGAGAGGAACAGGGAGAAAAGCCAGGACATCTTAGAAGCAGCCGGAAAAGTTGGGTGGCAGAGGAAGAATTGGGACTGTCCCTGCCAAGCTGGAGAGTATGGCACAGGACACCATTCGAGAATGCACAGTTGCATGTGAAACAGATACATTTCTAGAACACCATGTATGCAAGCAATCTCTCTATTGCATAATGTCTGAAAAAAAATATCTGCATGTATAAAGGAACTTATGAAAGCATACGACACCAAGAAATTTCTGGCCTGTGTTCTATGCCTGAGTTCTCAAGTTTGGCATGGAGTATTAACCCATGACACCAACTTTCAAAAATGTTGGGCGTATCTCTCTGCCACCACATTAATTCCGTGGCTACTGTTCTTTTTCTAGTGGCTCAGCCTTCATAGCTGGATCATTTGGTATGATATCCTCGCCTTTACCCACTTCAAGGGGGATTGGGAAGGCTTTCAGATCTGTTCCAAATGTTAATGTTACTCATCCCCAACTGAAAATTAATGGCTTGAAGCTAATTTAAATGGCAAATTAAGTACTTAATAATTATCTTAATAACACTTTGCATTTTTTTTCTCCAAGAATCTATGTGCCTTCAAGTATATTCTAGCATAATATTAAACTGATATATTAACTTAAAATTCTCACCCCTATCCTGTCTCAATCTCACTCTGTAAATGAGCAGAATGGGATTTATTCAGTCTGAAATGTGTAAAAGAGCCCACCAACATGAGGTTGGATTGCTGTTTCCAGCTTTCAGTCTCCAGCCTTGGCTGATAGACTTTTAAGAATTGTACTCCAGAAAAGTAATTTTTCCAAGCTCTGCCCACAGAGTACTGCTAGAGTACTTGCTTTGCATTTGGTAGATTCTAGATTCAGAAAGGATCCAAGAGGAGGAAGATGGGGACATTCTTCCTTTGTCTGAGCCCCTGCTGAGCTATTTGCAAGAGTAACAGTGCATAGTTTGAACTGTGGAACTCCCTGCTACAGGATTTAGTGATGATTGCCTTTAAAATGGGCTTGAATCAATTCATGGAAGATGGGGCCATCATCTCCTACTAGCTGCGTTGGCTGTGTGTCATTTCCAGCATCAGGCCAGACTGTCATCCTTTGGAGATGACACGAAACAACTCATCAGAAAAAAAGACGATGCAGCAGGAAAAGAGGAAGGCTGCATTACAGGTGTATTGACGCCAACAAGGAAGTCACGGATGCCTTGAGTTTGCAATACCTGAGCAAGACAGCTGATGACCAGGCCTTTTGGGGTCTCATTCAGAGTGACCTGGTCAGCTGAAGCCGATTTGACAGCAAATAACAATGTAAGGAGTTGTGGATAAGGCTAGAGGAAGCCCCCACCTTTTGACGCCCCATTATCTGACTACTCACTCTTTTGATGCTTCCAAATTACGGACAAATTCCATTAATACAATGGTGATTCTGCTTTTTCATCAATTCTTCTTGCCTATGGAGACTCACTTGGAGATGTTTTCATGCACACTTTGCTTGAAAGGGGGAAAGAGGGGTGCTAATCCTGAGAGACTTTGCAAGCAACACACATGCAGTCAGTGCCAAATGATCTTCCATAAGTCCTTCATGCTTCCTACAGTATAGTACGTGGGTTCTGCTTTTCCACCAGTTCCTTTTTCTGACAGTGCTTGGCCTCTAGCCTGTTAGAAAAGAGGGGAAGCCTGCATAGGGAAAGGGGTCCAATAGCAAACTGAGCCTGAGCTCTCACTTGTAGCTGAAACGACTAAACGGAGGGCAACAGACTTTGGACGTATCATAAGACGAAATAACTCATTAGAGAAAACAATGAGCCGAGGCTGCCCTGAGCTTACAAGACCTGATCACAGCTGTTGACGGCCCAGACTCCTGGAAGACATTCGCAGGGGCGTCATAAATAAAAGTTAACTTGACAGCAAATACCAACAATTCCAACAGTGAGCCTTTTAAAATCCATTTGCTGGGAAACCCAAGAGGACAAATGGAGTTACCTTTCCTATCCTCCTGGTGGGCTTCTTCAAGATATCTGGCTACCGGTCCATTTCTGGCCAGAATTCAAAGAGCTGTTATGACTTTTAAGCCCTGTACTACTCCAGATAGTCCAAACTATTGTTGTCATTGTTGCTGCTATTGTTGTGGTTGCAGGTTGAGCATCCCTAGTCCAAAAACCTGAAATCCAAAATGCTCCAAAATCCAAAACCAGTAGCTGAGAGAGTGACACTTTTGCTTTCTAATCTTTCTGGCTTTCTCCAGGGAACACTTACACCAAATCAGGGAGATCCAAGTCAGTGAGAAAGACACCCAGTTTGATCCAGACAAATGGCTTTATTTCAAGGAGCTGACGCACAACTGGGGGCTGGACTGGATGACCCTTGGGGAAACCCTCCAACTCTATGATTCTCCAGGGCACACTCAGAGGGGGAGAAACAATTCAACATATTGACATTTCAAGGCCAGGGTAAGAATTCAGCCATTAAAGCTGCCTCCTCCTTGGTCCATAAAGGACCCAAATCAAAGCCAAGGAGTTCAAAAGATTTATAATGAGCAGAATTTCAATATCTGGCGAGGGATCCCAAAAGCACAGCAGCTCACATCCAAGGCCTTTCAGGGACTCACGTTCCCATTAGCTACTGGGGTTACATAATAGAAAGATGTTTTGTTTTGGTTGTCTAAACTCCCGATCCTCCCTTCCCCTCCTCCTGCTGCTCTTCGACAATGATATTATTGAAGACTGAAAGAATTTGATAAACCTTTCATAATCAAACAGCTCGGGCGCTCTGAGAATGAGGAACGGGCCGTGGGTGGCTCAGCGGGAGAGCACCTGCTCTGCATACCGAAAGGCTCAGATTGGATCTCCAGATAAGGCTTGAAAAGACTCTGGCAGGAACCAACCACTGAGCTGATACCCATCAGTGTGGGTCAGCAATGGGCAAATCTGGACCTCCTGTGGCCAGATCCCCTCTGAAAATGTGGTCAGCACTGCCAGCCATATCAGTGGAGCAGTGGATCCACCCCAGGCTTTAGTATGAGCTTTAAGGACGTGGGCCAGGATTCTCCATGCACTATTTAGGCCATTTCCACCCTACACTGTTATAGCGCTAATATTCCACTTTCAACCTCCTATGGAATCCTCGGCTTTGCAGTTTAGGGAAAGGCATTATAGAATTCTCTTTGGTCTCAGTGAACTGCAGATCCCAGAACTCCACAGGCTGTTGAAAGAGGAATAATACCATTATAACAGTGTAGGGCAGAAATGGCCTTAGTTGCATAAATACCCTAGTTGTGTAGCTAAGTAATATCTCCAGGCCTGACCCTCCTCCCAATCTTGACTTACTAGACAGCAGCCATTGCAAGTGACAGGAGTCCCTTCTCCTGTCCACGGGGATGTAGCAGAGTGATGTTTACACATACACACATGTGCACCAGTGATCCCCAAGGCGACAGTCAGAAGCAGGGTCCCTGCCATAACTCCTCCTTGCACCGGAGGACAAGGAGAGAGGTTGAAACACCAGTCTGCTGCTTGTCCTGATCAACAGGAGAACAGAACCTCACCGCTCACTTCAGCTGCTGCCCAGTAACTCAGGATTGGAGAACGTCCACAATCCATGCATATTTGCTTACACTAATGAACACATAGGGATCATGAGTATGAACTGGTTACAAATATGTAACAATAGATTGCATATTCATAACTGCAACTGTGAATTCCAGCCACGTCCTTTACGGTATTTTTAAGATGTGTTTGTAAATTGGAATAAAATGAAAATTGGAATAAAATGATATATTTCATATAAATTTGTATGTTGTGTGCTTTTTACCAAGGTCAACTTTTATCTGTTACCTACTTTGATTTTAGAAGCTACCTTAAATCTCAGGACTAACAAAAAGGCAGGATATAAACACATAACATCATCATAAGGAAGGAAGCCAGCCAGCCTGCCTTTTTTTAAAAAAAGGGATCTGGGAACAGGGAGAACAACATGCTCCACAATTTCCCCACTTGTGATCTACTCTCAACCCACACTAGACTGTTATAGCACTATTATTTCACTTTCAACATCCTATGGAATCGCGGAGGCCTCAAGGCCCCTCCCTGAACTGCAAACCCCAGGACTCCATAGGATATTGAAAGTGGAATAATAGTGTTATAACAGTCTAGTGCAGAAATGGCCCTAGAGCCATACATGAACAAGGGAACCCAAAAGACGAATCAGCAGAGTTTCCTCTAACAAGGTCTGAACAAAGACAATGGCTTCATGGCATGCTACAGATATTAATCCAAGAGTCCTTGCAAAGGAACCTTCTCAGAGAGTGTTTTGAATCCAGGGAAACTGACTTTTGGTAAGCAGATTTATTGCTTTCAGGTATCAGCACTAACTGACCAAAGTGAAGATCTAAAAGGCCTGTATCATGTCACCCAGCCCACTGAAAATTTTGGTCAAGGGATATAATTTGCCTCTTTCTGGATCCTATTACATTCTGTCCCACTCCCACAAGGGTATAAATACACATTTATACCTGAGGCTTTGATATTGCCCTGTACTGCATTGGAAGAAGTGGCTTTATATCCACAAAAGCTTGTGCAAAAACAAAAACCAGTCAGTCTTAAAAGTCATGCCACATTTCTTCGTTACAGTTAATGAACAGGCATGCTCTTGACTAAATCCCAAAAGATGAGTGATCGCTGGAGAGGTCACTATGACCTAACTGGGTTCCATCTCAAACCCTGTTCAGCACCCACTTTGTGAGGCGACGAGCGATCGCTTTCCTCTCCACAGGAACTAAGTAACGTTTCGATGACTCAAAAAGGGGTGGTTGAGAGGCCTCTCAAGGGCTCCTAGACGCAAGGACTGTCTGGGATTTCCATATTCAGACAGAGGCGACTCACTTTGCACAATGGTCAAATTGCTCCCCATCCAGTGGAAAGTGAGCGAGACAGCTGTGTGCATGCTTGCAGAACAATTGACTGCCCAAGGGACTACACTTACACAACCTCCGAGAAAACACAACCATGCACGAAACTATTTTTAGGTGAGGATAATGCTCCAGGGGAAGGCAAAGACAACCACTCCCCTCTGAAGAAATCTTGCTGAGAACACCCCGTGACAGGTTCGCCTTAGGGTCACCATAAGTCAGAAACAAACTTGACGGTGCACAACAAGAAGAAATAATGCTGAAATCCACATTGCTATAGCACAGCAGCACCACACAGGAAGGGTCCAAGCTCATGTTTACACAAAGGAGAGGATTAGGGGACTATGTGTAAGGCACACAGTTCTAAATTCCTCACACCCACATGGTGTCCTCTTAGTCACAGCAGTGGCATGCAATCACAGCACCATGCTCACAAATGGTACATGTGGGAGGCAACCTTTTCAGAAGCAAGCCAAAGTCAGCCTGATGGGTGGGCGTTTTTAGTCAGTTATGGGTTGACCATTGCCTCCATCAACCGGTTTGGCCCTCAGTGCTGGATTAGCCCTACAGAGGAAACAGAGGGCTTGCATGCTCATAAATGGACTCATCATACAGTTCTTCATTGCTAATTAGATAACTGATCATCGCTTAATGAATAATTGCTCAAAGGTCTGGAAACCAAGCCTTATAAGGAATGAGTTAGGGAGGTGGGTAGGTTTAGCTTGGAGAAGAGAAGGACGGCTATCATATCACTTCTCAATCTCTGAAGTGATCTTCATTGTAAAAGATGGAGCCAGCTTGTTTCCTGCTGCTCCAGAGACTAGAATACCAACCAATGGACTCCAATTATAAGAAAAGAGATTCCTCCTAAACATTAGAATGATTTTTTTTAGTCTAAGAGCTGCTTGACAGTGGGAGTGTGGTGGGATTGCTTCCTTTGGAGATCTTTAAACAGAGTTTGGATGGGCATTTTTCCAGGGATGCATTAGTTCGGTATTCCTGCATGGCAGAGGGCTGGACTAGATGGCCTTTGTGGTCTTTTCCAGCTCTAAGACCATTTCTGCACCACACCATTCTAGTGCTCTTATTCTACTTCCAACATCCTGTGGAATTCTGGGGTTCATAGTTTACTGAGGCCAAAAAGCTCTCTGGCTGAGAATTCTAAAGGACCTCCCTAAACTGCAAACCCCAGGATTCCATAGGAGGTTGAAAATGAAATAATAGCACTATAACAGTGTAGAGTGGAAAGTCCCTAAGATTCTATAGGATAGAACTTGTCATGCTCTTCTAAAAGTCCTCTAAAGGTCACCAGCTTCACCTAATATTTCTTTTTAAACAATCAGATCTGTGTTCCTTTCAGAACACCACGTCAGTAACATGTTGACCAGATCTTTACGTCAATGTTGCACAGAACTCCACATGTGCAGATCCATCTGTTCCTAAGACGTCAGATCTGGCTACAGTTACACCTGCCATGTTGACACCCTGCTGCAATTACTGGAACATGCTCCATGCAGAGCTGCTTTTGAAAACTGTTTGGAAACTTTGGTGGGTCTAAAATGCTGCAGCCAGGGTGCTGATTGGGATGAGTTACACGGAAACATGTAAATCCCCTATTAAGTGTCCCTTTTAAGTGTTCCCTAACTCCCTTGAACAATTTTAACTCCCTTGCTACTAGTCCATTTTTAGGCAGAATCCAAGGGCTAGCTTTGACCTAGCAAGCCCTTTACAGCTTGGATTTGGGCTACATGAAAGAGGAGGGATTTCTCCCAGTCTGACCACCACGACAGGGACATTTGGTGAGGACACGGGAGAGACCCTTCTCAGCAGCTGCAACCAAGCTGCAGAATTCCTCCCCCCCCAGAGGAGACCAGTTTGGCCCCTTTTCTGCCCAGTTTCTGCTGGTAAACAAAGCTATTTATTTAAACAGACTTTTCACTTTTAACTGCCCACAGTGGGAGGGTCTCTGAAAGCAATATACGCATTACCTCAGAGGACGGTGGATTCTCCTTTGCTGGAGATTTTTATTTTTTTTCCTTTCCGAAGTATACTTAAAGTTTCTAGCTGTAGAAACCTTAGCTGTTTTAAGATACTAAACACAAAATCTGTTCAACAAAGGAAAAGGAGAGTGTCATGGTTTAACAATTTATTGTTTGTGAAGAAGCCTGCATTATGAAAAGTTGTGTAGGAAACAGCTACTCCTGCTTTCAGGTTTAGATTACTCAAAAATAGAAGTTTGTTTGCTTTCAGGACCTTGGAAATCTCCCTGAAAGCCCAGCCTAAATCCTGGAGTGGATTCGCCTCATCAATACAGCGGACGGAAGTGACAGGCATTGTAGTTCACAATTATCAGAAGATACCAGGTTGTGGAAGTCAGATCAATAGGAGAATTTGAAAGAAAGAGAGGAAGACAGTCATATAGGTGTTCTCACGAGCAGCTCCAAGGATCAGTACTGCACAAGTACTTGGTTGCATTGCTGAACAGATGCTTATCTTTCTTCCCTTTATCGGCAATTCAATTATTTTATGAGATTGAAGCAGATACTCGAAGAGTCCAGCAGCTCCACGTCAATGACACAAATAAAAATGTCCCCCTGGGAACTGAGCACAAATAGCTAAAGATTAGATTGTTTTGAACATGGAGAGAAATCAGTGGACTCAGTCATTAAAACCAGAGGAGAAATTAGGAAACATTTCAGATGTTGTTGGACTGCAACTCCCAAAAGCCATTGATGGGGATCATGGGACTTGGAGTTTTTCATATCTAGTTTAAAGTGTTTTTTTAAAAGGAAAGAAAGCTGGGTTTAGAAAAGGCAGAATTTCATATAAGCTCACCCCTCCATTGCTTCCTCCTTTGCAAATACACATGTGCATTGATAAAACATTGCAGTCAAAATAGCCGTCTCTTACTGCCTGTCTATCTTTAATGGAACAATGGAGAAATCCTAATATTTATCACAGTTCCCCATTAGAAACAAGGTTGGGTGACTCAGAGCTCCAAAATTCAGCGGGAAACGTAGCTAATGACAATGCAGTGAGAATCAATAGTTTAGAAATGAATCATGATTTGTTACCATCTCTATCCAACAGACAAAAGCGGCTTCATATTTAGTCGGACATACCATTGGGATGTAATTCCACACAAAATTTTTTAGGAAGAAAGAGAAGAAGTAATTTTAGCAACTGTCTTCCTGCTGCAAGGCAGTTTTTGGAAAAACACACTGTTTTTGAAGCCTACTTGCAATTCAAGACTTTATTTTGTGGAAAATTTGCACATGGTTGTTTTGTGCAGAAAACCACCTTTTTCCACAAAGGAAACAGCACTTTTGGGCACAGAAATACTGTTTTCTATAGGTCTTTTTTGCATAGAAAATGCTGTTTTCTTTGCAAATCCATTACATGAAAGTTTTGTACAGAGTAAGTCCCTGTCACCTTTCTTAAGTGCAGGAATTTCTGCGAATATTGACACTGCGCATCAGCCAAAGGGCCTGCTCCTTCTCCCATTGTGAAATGGGGAGTAAGGTAGAATGGCTGTTTCTACAGCTTTGAGCAATCAAGTGGTATCCTGAAGGCATATCTTACCAATGGATGTGAAAAACAGAAGAAAAAAATTACAAAATTTCATCTGCTGGAGATTAAGGGAATATGACAACAAAGGAAGATACCATAGGCTAAGCCAGACCTTTGGGTCCCTGTAGCCAGTATGCTCAATTCTGACTAGAAGTCACGGCTTTCCAGGGTAGCATGTGAGATCCCTTCCCTGTCCTATCTGGAGATTCCCAAGAATGAACCTAGGAACCTTTTGCATGGGAATCTACCAGACACTAAGTCAAGCCCAGGTTCCTCTAGACATCTGGTCCAGTAACATCAACTCTGAGTGGAAGCTATAAGACTCTCCAGGGTATCATAAGGATCCTTTCCTGGTCCTACTGGAAATGTTCAAGACCTGGGACCTCATAGGTACACACAAAATTGCCATGTTCTGAGTCAGACCCAGTCCCTCTAGCCCAGCGAGTCCACTATTGTCAACCACGAGACTCTCCAGGGTGTGAAGGAAGACTCTTTCTTGGGACTACCAAAGATACTACCAACTGAACCTGGGAATTTCTCAAGGTCCAAGGTGTGGGTGGCAAGGATATTAGACACAGGTGCCAGGGCTGGGACAGGGAACAGGCACTAGGTCAGGGAACAGATCCAAGGCAACAGAGGTCTGACCTGGTAAAAGAATCCAGAGGCAAGAGACAGGTCCAGGGAATAGGCCAGAGGTCAGAATCCAGCAGGAATCCAAGGCAACAAAGGTCTACCTGGTATCAAGAATCCAAGTGGTCAGAGGCAGGTCCAAGGAACAGGTCAGAGTCCAGGGATCAGAAGTCAGCAAGGTCAGGACTACTAAAGCAGCCAGAGAAACTACAGGCAGCACAGAAGACTATATTACTCCAGCAAAGGCTGCAGACAAATCACAGCCCTTATATAGCTGTCTCCTAATCACTCCAGCTGCCATGCATCTGAGCCACCAGCTGAAGCTGAGGTCCTTGGCAGGATTCTGCAAAGAATGAAGTCAAGGCCTAGATCCTTACAGGCAGCATCCTGCAAGGACTTAGTCACAGACCAGAACCTTTACAGAATTCCAGCACAACTACATGGGAATCTACCATACACCAAGCCAGACCCAACTCCCATCTACTCTGGTATCGTCAACCTCTGACTCGCAGCCACAAGACTGTCCAAGATTTCAGGATGGATTCCATCCCATCCATGCCTGGACATCCTCAGTATTTCTTGGTGTTCTCCAAGCACTAACCAGATGCAACCCTGCTCACCTTCCAAGACCAGATAAAACTGAGGGTGTCCAGGGTGGGCTTGTAGCTGAACCAAGCCTGCCTGCAAATGTAGCTATCATTCCTACCACTTTCATTTTTTTAAAAAATCACTAACAAGTCAGGGTATTTAGCAGTTGGCCTATTTTTAGAGATCGTATGAGAATTCTCGGTAAGAACTTCAATGCCTCTTTTGAAAACAGCAAATGGAAATGGAGAGACACAGAAGGCAGGGAACAGATTTCATTATGTTCAATTACAACTGCCCCCACTGCTCCCCGTCACTGCCACACCACACAGCGAAGGCAACAACAGCTTTCCTCCACAACAGCTTTTTTTTCCAAAAAAATTATGTGATCGTCTTCTGAAAATGTTACTCGGCAAATTGGCACAGCACAGCTTGAGTTTCTCTGGCAGTGTGGGAACAAGGGAGGGCAGGGGGTAAAATGTGTAGGAGGATAAGAGGGGGATTTTTTAAAGAAAAAACTGTGGGGGTTTAGCAAGCTACACAGAACTAGGCATGCTCCCACCTCCCTGCGGGTCTAGAAATCAGATCACCTCTCTTTCTAGTTTTATTTATTACTAGCGTATATACTTGGCGTTGTCCGGGATTTTATTTTCTCGTAGGTAATACTTGTTAGAAAGATTTGAAATCCTGTTTCTCTAATTCCCCAAACTGTCTTGTCCAGTACCTGTAACTTTTCCTCATATTCCCCAATCCAATCTGTATACAGTGTTATTAACATACAGAGGTTTGGGTTCCTGAGGAGATACACTGCCCTCCTCCCTGCTACTAGGCCTTGTCTCCATAGCAACCGACTGAGGCCCAAGAGGCCTCAGCTGAGAATTCTAAAGGTCCCTCCCTGAACTGCCAACCTCTGGACCATTGACAATTCAGACTCTAGCCAAGACGCTAGTAATCAATAGGGCATTTTCAGATAATCTGGCATGTTTCAAGGAGGATCGCTTTTCATAATTGTTCCCATGTGATCCTCTCTAGGGTGGTTGTGGATTGTTTTGCCAATCCAATCACATATCATCATCATCACCATCATCGTCACCACCACCATCATTGTCTCAGTTTCGTAGATTACCAAGTGTTACCGATTGGATGTCTACACCATTTGTAATTCTGATTTTATTCAAGAATCTAGGAATCAGGGAGGTTATCACTGACTCAGGGAGGTATCATTTATCATCATCATCATGAGGATAAACACCAGGAGAAGACTATTCTTTCTCAGAAGACCTTCCATTTCCATGCCAAGCCACTCAGGGCCAGATTCTAAGGGGAGGACATTCAAATCATGTTGGACCCAAATTACCCTTTGCAGAAGGACTTAATCCCACCACTGCATAAAGAAACCACAGTGTCACTGGGATGGGTAAAGCGCAGTTGTGGGACCACCTCTGTCCTCCAAGTGTGCTTTTGCAGCCCTTGCCTCTTCCAGGTTCTGCGGTGGGAAGGTAAGTCTCCTCATCTCTTATTCATGCATGCAAAGATAAAAAGCTTCTCTAGTTTCTACCCTGTGGCAAGAGAAAAGGAAATCTCTCTGCAGTTTTTCAAGATGTATCCCTACCTTTTGGCACAATATTTTCTTTTTTCGAACAATGCATAGAACAGAACAGTTTCCCATCGGCAAATGAGTCAGACAAGGCTGCGTTTTATCACCCTATCTGTTTAATTTATATACAGAATGTATCGTGTGAAAAGAAGGATTAGACTCAGAGGAAGGAGGCACGAACACTGGTGGAAGGAACATCAACAATTTTAAGATATGCAGATGGCAACCTATTACTTGCACAAAACAGCAAAGACTTGGAACAACTATTGATAAAAGTTTAGGAAGGAAGTGCAAAAGCAGGGTTAGTGATAAAAACAGAGAAAACAAAAATATTGACCACAGATGATTTACATAATCTTTAAGCAGGTAATGAAGACATAAAAATAGCTCAAGATTTTGTACACCTCAGCTCAATCAGTATCAAAATGGAGATGATAGCCAAGAAATCAGAAGAAAACTGAGACTTGGAAGGGCAGCTATGAAAGATCCTCACGTATAAAGATGTAACAGTAGATACCAAAGTCCAAATCATAGCATTTCTGATTTCCAGATATGAGCTTGAAAGTTGGACAGTGAAGAAAACTGACTGGAAGAGAAGCAACTCATCATTTTAAATGTGGTGCTGAAGGAGAATTCTACAGACTTCCAAAATGACATATATATGGGTCCTAGAGCAAATCAGGCCTGTACTTTGCCTCAAAGGCAAAACATCTAAATTGAGGCTGTCGTACATTGGATGTATCCTGAGACGATGTGACTCACTGGGGAAGATAACAATGCTTGGTAAAGTGGAAGGCAGCAGGAAAAGAGAAAGGCCACACTGCAAGTGGACAGATTTAATCAAGGAAGCCACAGCTGCCCTGAACAGGGCAGATGATGACAGAATCTCTTGGAGCTCTCTCATTCATAGGTTCACCATAAATCAAAGTCCACCTGATGGTAAGCAACAACAACAATTCCCCATCTTGCAAACCTCCCAAGGAATTCGTGCAGAAATATCCATGGAGTGCAACATCCCTCCCCACTTTTTCTTTTTTCTTTTGCACAGGAAATCGTGTGAAATGCAGTTTCCACAAAACATGGTTGCTGAGCAAAAAAAGAAAAAAAGAGTGGATTTTTGCAGAAAAAAACACATATATTGCTAAGCAGAAAAAATCCCAAGAACCTCACTGTCGCTGTTGTTCTCCCTAGAGTTTTCCAAGCCTTGGGAAACCCATTACTCCCCTGGGATATGAATAGAAATGAATATTTTCATCCCTGCTCCTCAGACCACCTTCCTTAAATGTCCTCTCCTGGAAACCTCCAAGAATAGTCCACTGCTTTTAAAATGGGTTGCTTAAACAGTGCTCTCCTGCACACAGATTTAAAAAAAACATCAAAACGAGAAATAGACTTCTGGCTATTTCTGGCCTTTGGGGGTACATTTTGGTGGTATGTGCAATCACCAAAAAGTCCTCATAGGAGAACACTGGCCCCCTAGATGCACGGCAGCTGCCCAACCTTGCAATAATATCTAGCATGTGGATTGAGAGAGCTGCCGGTTCATCTTCAAAGGCTGAGCCAGACACATGGCAAACAAAGGAGTCAGCCCAGTCTTTCTGGCTCATGTGACAATCAGGCACTTTTGAGGACTGGACACATTGCAGCTCCTTCCACACACAACACACATGCACACAGAGCAAACCACTATCTGAGCTCGAAGCAGGGAATCCTAATTATTCATATAATAAATGCTGATTTGCTATTAGATAAAGCACAGTTTCGTGAAACACTGGATTCAGAGCTTGAGGTCATTCTCTCAGCACAAAGAAGGGATTGAGGCCACAGTGCCATTCATGCATACCTTGAAATAAGCTCTATTGAACTCACTTGGATTTTATATCCAAGCAGGCCTGCCTTGGCTTGCCTTCCAAAGCTTGCAATCCTATACCTTTTTTCCCAGGAGTAAGCAGAGAGAGCTTTCCATCAGAGGTTTGTACTGTACGTCCTTTAGAAGGTAAGTGATGGAATTCTGTGGATCCCAACCCTAAAGAACAGGCAAGTGAAGGAAAGTTGGCCCACCTCTCCCCAGACTGAATTGTACTGGGATGAAAACAAAGAGGAACAGACAAGTTCAGCCTTTTGAGCTGCGACTGCAACCTTGTTTGATTCAAAGACCACAAAACCACAAGACAGGGAGAAGAAGATCACACATATTTGCCAAAGTCCCCCCCTTTCTCTCCTCAGCAGGTATAGTTGGAGGGATGGAGGAGGTAAAATTAGGTCATTCTGGGGCCTCCCATGAAATTTTACTCCCATCCCTAAATTTCTATAATAGCAGTAACTTCAAACTTCAATTGAGATTTAGGAAAACAGTTTTGGCATCCAGGAAAAATGGGAAGGCAAAGTGACCAAAAGGAAAGGCAACCCCAGAAAACAAAAGAATAAGAGGTGTGAACCATTTTCAAGGTCCTACACTCTGCAATGCTAGAAATTTGGAGACTGAAGGAAAACAAGCAAAACGCTGGTTTGGGGGAATGCAAAATGCTTATTTCTGTTGACAGTCCCCCTCCCACAAGGCTAACCTTGCTTGCAATAAACCCTTTTCGTGATGCCTCTTCCTCCCTCCCACTCAACATCACTCTTCCTCTTGCTTGCCTTTTCTCTCCCTTCCTCGGGAGATCCCCTGTGCCCACGCGGAGCCACCAACCCGAGAGAAAGAAAAGGGCATCCCTTCCTCACACGCCTCCCAAGAACCAGAGCCACAAAATTCCTTCAGCATCCCTTTTTTGATTCCTCTCCCATCACCCAGCCCCTTTTGGAGTAATAGGAGAACACATCCATAAAATGGCTACAGCCTGAGCAAAGCTTTCGAAGCACAGAGGGACAAAGAGAAAGACAGAGAAAAAGGAGTTGTCCAAGGGGCGGGAGGGAGGGAATGAATCCCAAAGAGAAAAGCCCCTTTTCCAAATGCCTGCAGACAGCAGGGGGACGAGGAAGAGGGAGAAGGCAAGACAAAGGAAGATGGAAAGAAGAAGGCGAAAGACAGAGACAGCGTGCCCTGAACTCACCATGGCAGGTCCACTTCTGAGCCACTGCATCTTCCTTTTGGAGCGGGTCCTCGTTCTCAAAAGGCAAGAAGGAGAGAAGGCAGTTGCCTGCCTGGCCAAGAAGCGGCGTGCTGAAAGGGGGAGGGGGGTTAAAAAAAAGCAAGGAGCAGCAAGAGCGGCCCCCCTCCTCAGCCCTCTCCCTTCAGTCCTGTCATCTTTGAAGCCCAGCAGCAGCAGCAGCGATGGACCGGAGAGCCCTGGAAAAAGGGGCAGAGCACAGAGAGATAGAGAGGGAGGGAGGGAGGGAGGAAGGGGAGGGGAGGGGGAGGAGGGGTAGGTCGCCACTCTACTGATCCTTAGGATGTTCTATCTTTCATGGAAAAGCGGGGCAGGATTCCCTCGGAAACCAGCCCCCTCTCTTCTTTGGTTCGCCCCCTCCTCACCCCACATACACACACACCACGACCTTAGCCCCACCTGTGCCTGGGAAATCAGGTATGCTGGAGGGAAGAGGCTGGTAGAGGATAGAAGAAAGAAGGACTCATTGTTTTTTGGAGGAGAGGAAAGAACAACACAGCAGGGGTCCCAGGGGGGTTTATAATTCTCTCTCTTTCTTTCTTTCTCTCTCTGAGCCCCCTCTTCTTCTCTACTGCTGCTGATCTTGCCCCCCTCCCTGCTGCCTCTTGCTAGGGGATGTGCCCAGATGTGCAGAGTCAGCAAAAAAGCACTGGTGCCCACGCATGGAGAGTGCCGGAGCTTTTCTGCTGACAGTTCTTTGTAGAGAAGTGAGTTGCCTCTTGCAGTGATTCACCCCCACTTCTTGCTTTCTGATCCTACTCTCTGCCTTCACCCGCAGTTGGGTTTCTGGGCAGTCCATTTCCAAAATAGTTCTTCCTTCCTAAATTTCAGAAGGTTGACCTACCTTTGCCCCAACCCGGCATCCCCACTCTCACTCTGCCCAGAATTAAAGGCAGGGATATACACCTAAATGTTTTATCAGAAAGTTTATCTTATTTTTGTTTTGTTTGTCATTATATGAATCAAGAATGGAGAATCTCTTCCAGTCAGAGGGCTGGGTTCAATTTCAGAGAAGTTCCAGGGGGCCACATTCCAGAGATGGGAAAAAGAAGTGGAACCCAAAAGCCATTGTTAAGTGTCTTCAAGCTGACCCTGGCTTACGGAGTCCCTGTGCTAAGGTTTCCTCGGCAAGCTTTCTTTAAAGGAAGTTGGCTGAGAGAGTGTGACCTGCCCAAGGTCACCCTGTTGGATTCCACACCTGAGCAGGGATTTCAACCAGGAACAGAGTCACAGCCCTGGTTGTAGAGAAGCCACTGGCCACTCTGGGCACATGACTTAAGTTTTCGGGTCCACAATTGTTCCAAAATTTGGCCAGGGTGGGGACAACCCAAGGCCCTGTTGATTCCTTAACTGTTTACAACAATGGCTGAGTCCAACCTCGTTTTCACAAGGAAACAAAACACGCTGATGAGACGGAGAACTCATCTTGCAGAAAACTACATAAAATCTGCAGGGGTTTTTTTTTTTAATTAAACAAATCTCATCATCTAAGTTTCAGAGGTGATCAGCTTATCAATGTAAAACTGTGGTCCAACAAGACTACATAATGTGATTCCGCCCACAGTAGCCATTATCTGCATTGAGGACAAAAGAGGATGTTATTGCTTAATGAAGCCAGACTCTATAAACGGACAATGATGCAGAGGAAAATCTCTCCCTAAGGCCATTACAAAGGCTGAGACCTTACTGGGGCATTACACCAGCATAACTCTGAGTTATCCTAACAGTTACATCCAGTATTCCCTTTATCCAAGCATACCTGAAGTTCAAAGGAGTTCTCCACAGTGCTGAACATATTTGGGAGAGAAGGTTTGGCAACTTGCACAACCATTTAAACTTCAGGCTAAAACCCAGGGAGTATGTATAGCTCCCCTAGCAAGAGAGGCATCAGCCTCCACTGGTAAGTTTGGTATTGGTGAGCTTTTTTTTTTGAAGTACAGCATGTCCCCCATATCCATGGGGGATATGTTCCCAGACATATGATGGATCATGAAAAACACAAATAGTAAATGCTATTTTTTTTCAGTAAGACAAATGACGCAGGTATCGAGATGAGCTTGCAGCTTGAAAAGGAGACCATGAAACTAGACAGAACTTTAGAATCCAAAAGAAAGAAAGCTTTGTAGCCATTATTTGCAGTCCAAAACCAGTGCACAACTGATAAAAATATAAAAATTAACATCATGTGGTCCAAAAAACAAGATTCAAATTAATATTTTTGGGCCACTTTTCAGTGCAGGTAAATCATGTATGCCAGTCACATATATACAGGGAACATGCTGTATCTCTGTCCACCATGGCTGCTATTCTGTGACCACAGCTGAAGTCTATTGAGATACCCAGTACTCTCAGTCAAGTGGTTCCCTTTCAACATGCAATACAACAAGTCATCTTAAAGTCAGGTTGGCCTCTCAGAATAATTTTGTTCCTCCACACATGCATGCCACCTCTCTCTCAACCAAGCAAACTGCTACATACCCGGTATTTCAAAGTTAACTCCATCAGCGCATCTGTGGAAGTGGACTGAAATCCACAAAAGCTCATGCTAAAATACACGAATTTTGATTTTGAAGGTGCATCTAGATCCCCCCCCCATAGATACGCTTTCTTTTTTTTATCAAGAGACTTAGAAATTAAGTGAGGAAGAAGAGGAACCAAGTGACTTCCTTTTTTTGGCCAGCATTGGGCCCTT